>CM072820.1:12787830-13182783 GCA_036937905.1 Salvia rosmarinus
TGACTTTACACCTACAAATTACCAATCAACTAATTATCAAATATGTTTATATACAACCAACTACTTTGTCGTATGTGGTTTATAGATTATTCGTAAAACGATATTTATCATTCGTTATGTAGGTGTGATTGCGGACTAATCATGATAAAAAAATAAAAAAAATTAAATGGTTAAAAATTCTCCCAATTCATCGGCCAAAAATACCATGAATATTGACAACAAAATCTTTTATAAAAACGTTTATGTTAGTCGATTTGGACTCGTGTATGGTGGTATTTTTACTTTTATTCTAAATTGATTGCAAAATTCAATTTTCAATGGATGTTGCTATCAAACTTGCTTTTCATAAAAGAAAATTACACTTCAATATCTAACTTATTTACCTTTTCTTAATACTTTCTATATAAAGAAAATAACAATTAAATATTCAAATTATCAAACCTTTAAAATTGTATCCTAGTATTAATGTTTTATGACGGAAATTCTACTTGCATACCAGAAGCTAAACTAGATTTTAATAAAGACATTAAAATGAATTGATATCAACATATGCAATCTTGATACCAAGAAAACATCATTTGATGGTTGAGATATTGCCTTCCTATATTATTACTTCAACTAATTACCACATTATACTTATAAAAAGAAGCAACATATTGTAAGGTTTAAAACCGATTTTTAGTAAGATAGGCTCAACTACGCTAGAGGAAGCGGAAAGATCAATGAAAATCGAACCAAATCGAACCAAGTGCTGATTTGATTCGGTTTGTATAGTAAAACATTGGTTCGGTTTCAATTTAAACAAAATTAATCATTCGGTTTGGTTCGAGAAATAAATTCGGTTATCAAACCGAACCGCCAATTTTTTTTTTTATATATTATATATAAATCGAAAAATTGAGACAATATTACATTATTTGAAAATTTTAATTTAATTTTCAGCTGCAAATTTGAGTTTAATTTGCAACTAACCATATAATATAAACCCCAAATTAAAGAGCTGCCCCAGTGACGTACCTGACTTGAAGAATCCATTTTCTGCCCTCTACCGTGTGATTCATTCCTTGAGCAGTCTAATTATCTTATAGGAAGGGTTTTGTTAAGGCATATTCATTTCCAGCACCAAACAAGTTTAGCTTTTATATTCTTTAGAAACTTATTATATAAAATAACCAATGTAAACAACTAAACATACATGGGATGCAAAACTTGCAGGTTGATATCCTAAATTATGAATTGGCAACAAGACCAAATCATGCAAAAGTATATTGCATATAATAAACCAACTGAAACAAAGCCAAGTACAAACAGTAACCCACAAAAGTAAAATAAAACTTAAAACAAGAAACATCAAAGCATAGAATTTACCCATCATCAAATGCAATGAGATTTATATCAGTGAATCCTACCCAGATTTTGATCAACAAAAATTCAATATTTTCAATACAAAATCCATTCAAGGAGAATTCTCACTTTCAATAACTGTAGTCTCTGCCAATAAAACTAGTCTGCATGTATTTTCTAGCTACGGGATCCACTGGTATATATTACAAGTCAGAAATTTATTTGCTCTTTTAGATTCTTTGGAATAGTCATTTATCAGTCCCTCAACATCCTTCCAGAAAAAACCCTCAACAAAACTCCATCCTTAGTGAACCTACAAAAGTAAAATAACAATATTAGCACCGAGAATGTGTTATGGCTGGGGTAAAGTTGAGAGATTACCATAGTAACTTTTGGTGAATTCAACTGGCGGCTTTGCAGATATCGACTGGGGTCTCGCTGGCTATAATAAGTGTATACATGTCTGAGAATCTTGGCATCTTAAGTGACTACTAACCCAGTAGAGTTGAAAGAATCCTGATGAAAAAATGCAGAGATATATTTCAGTTCTCTACATATACAAAATAAAATGCTAATGGTCATATGAAGAAAATTGAGTAAATAATCATGGTTTAAGAATCATTTCTTCTTTGCATAATTCTAAAATAAAATTTGATTGTGCAATTATTGCAGGGTAAAACCCAGTGTAGACAAAGAGGTAATTTGGAAAAGGCCCTACAGTAAGCTACTTATATATGTTCTGAAACAAACCTAACCAAATCTTGCACCGATCGAACAAGACACTGTTTACTGAGAATGAGACTTTTAAATTAATTTTGTTACTAATATAGTAATATTACTATATTAACTGATGTTCATGAGAGGTTTGCTGACACCTCATATTTTCTGGGCTGCCTTTTAGTTTACAGACACAAGAAACACAGAGAATGACAAGAAATTCACTCTTTAAAATAAACATGCAATGAGGAGTAAATAAAAAGTAAAAAGAAACAATCTAAAGACATCTCCTACCCTGTATGCATTCATAAAAAAAACTGAGATAAGAAGACAACGATATGAAAGCCTTAACAAACTACTAATACTCAAAGTTCATCTAAAGCTTGTCTTCTTCTTTTTCTTTTAGGAGGAACAGGTCAAAAAGCCTGACATGGCATAATCTTGAGCTCCCAAAAACATTAAAATTGCATCTTTCGATTCCAAGAGGTTTGGACCTCAATAGGGTGGCGAACTTAAGCGTAAAACAAACAAAATATTAGATGAATACCTATCCAACATGTAAACCATTTAGACAAGGTTAAGTTATTCATATCATTCCATCCATGATCCAACCAAACCTCATAGTACAAGCAGTTAGGCCTGCTATTCTGGACAGTATTGTAGCAACCAGAAACATTATATATATAAACTTTATGCATGGTATGTCAACAATAACACATTGTATAACTATTAAGATGCAGTTTCCCCAGTTTGCTCCAGTGAAGGTAACACCACATATAACAAAAAGTATCCATAACAGTGAAAACTATACAAAAAAGTAAGATGTTATGAAGTGTATTTCATCATGGTTTGGAAGCAAATATAAACTTAAACATGGGATGACACTGCTGGGATTCATATTGAATTCTTTCTTCTTAACATATTAGCCAAATGTATGAAACAAAGTTTAGACCAAGGCCAGCATTTTCTTCTAGAAAATGTCATTTAAAACAACCAGGAAAAAATTGAGTATCCCCATACTCTCTGGATATATATGCATCCATCTTTAGAACTAGTCATTAGGGTTCTAACCTATATGGGACAAAGAAAAGCAATTTGCCCCCAGGAACCTGAAAAACTGACAATTTAGCTTACAATGAAATTTCAAAAACTAACCTTCTTGAAGAAGACTCGATCACTCGGAGTTGATACCACACTTGAGGATAAAATGGAAATGCAAAGCCCATTCTTTCTAACTAATGAAGCTTGCTAACAAGATGCAAGTGACATCAAGAATGATCTAAGTCTACATAATAAAGAAAGAGCTAAAAATAAAAAATTCTACAGATATAACACATTATCTTACCATTCAAAGACCACAAATGTCCTTTAGATAAGATAGAAATGTAAGCTTCTGTGACATCAACAGGTTTTGCTTCACTTCAACGATCAGATAAAGAAAATGTCATTTATCTTGTAAGTTTTCGGGAATATGTTTGGGGAAAGATGTTATGGAGAGATACGGTATGTATTTGAGATATATATCTGTGTGACTATGGTCCCTTTTAGGTTAATAAACTTAATATGTTTATTATTAGAACAGTCAAAAACATATCGGAAAAAAGACATGCTTAGGAGGAAAAATAAATAAAATGTTCAATGTTATTTTAGAATTCGAAAACAACCAAGCATCATGAAGATTTATAATTATTTTCATATAAAACACATTTTACCAACCATCTACAAAATTCAAGGTCGGAAAAAAAAGATAACATCAAAATAGGCGTAATAACAGCGACTCTTAGAACAAGTTACAAGTTAGCCAATCAAAAGCCATTCTCACATTCAACACTCAAAACAAGATACCACTTCTTTCCTAATTATTTTCTCATTTCTATCTTGCTAATGAAGTTCGATAATTGTTAATAGACATTTATCTTCCTAATTTCAGTAAGGTTGACTAGAAGGAAACTGTAATCAACATTTTCCAACAACATTTCTCTCAATTTTAATTCAAAATCAATCACTCAAACTATATCTCAGATTGCAAATTTAGAAATCCAACAGCCAATTTAAGTGCTAATCTAGCAGTTAGAAGAAATTTAAGTTTTTACAGATGCAGATTAAAGGTTCTCTCTTTATTCCCAATTTAGTATACTTAAGAAGGGCAATAAAGATCATATTCACCTTGACAATCCTGCTAAAAAATTTCATCATACTTGTACATGATTTCAATAATAAAAACAAACAAATAAAGATGAAAATATCAGAACATGATGCAACTTTATACCAACTCAAATGAAAACCTGATTTTATATGTCACAACACCGTGTTAAGAGGGCAAGCAAGCCGAACATAATATGTTCAAACAAGAAGAAACACATTGAGACGGAGACCCAAGACGAACATTATTCACAACATGCCAACAAAAATGTAAAAAAAGTCAACAATATACTAATAACAAATAAAAATAAATAAAACAGTAAAATATGGCACTAAAATTGCTTTGTTGTCTCAAATCCCATAGAACTAAAAGAAACTGAAAATATGCACAAAGCACATAAATTTCATCAAAGAAAAGTCAACTTACAGGTGGAGGATAGGTGAATAGAATGCATTCTTTTCCTTCATGTTTATAACGAGTTGTAATATCCCATTGAATAAAACATACTTGTCAGCGTCAAGGATCAAATAAACAACACAGTTCTCTTAACAGAGATCAAATGAACCCTCAAATGGTAAAATGATGAGCAAGACCCCAATATCCAGAGGTTTTGTATCCATATTGAGAAACAATAAAGAACACATAATCCATGCAGTGAGTCACTTTACAAAAATTGTTTCCCTCACAATCATTATAGAAAATGCTCTGTTCAAATACCAACCAATAACAAGCCAATCATCAAAATGAAAAAAAAAATCGATCTCCTCCCATTCCGAAAAGATTAAACCTAAGAAATCAGGCAAATGAGAAAGGATATAAAACGATGCAACCGATGAGGAAGTTCTGGTTCTCAGAGGAACTTCTTGTTGTAAAACTGCGCAAGATCGCTATAACAATGATTCGCTCCAATCAGCAACCGAGATTTACTCATCCTAACATCTTCAGGATATCCTTTCTCTTCGATCTACAATCAAAATAAGAAAAGATAATTCAAATCACGTCAGTTTCGAAAAATGAGGAAAATACAAATTCAATAAAAACACAAAATTGATAACGAAATGCGTGAAAACCCGGAAACCTCAGTGACAGACTCATCGAGAATGTGTTTGATGGAATTGTGATCGAGTAGATTAGCCTTTTTAGGGTTCTTGGTGGTGTGCTTTTCACGTCTTCTCCTGCATCTCTGATGTCTCAATTTTTGGGTTATTGTCTGAAAATGAATTGATTCTGCAGTTACTGTATGACTCAAGGGAGAAAGAGACGACATATAAATTGTTAATCATAGTTGGGCTAATGGGCTTTTCGGGTCGAGATCCGTTTCGAAATCAAAATGGGCTGAGCTATTAGGAAAAAGGAAAAAATATAAATAAATCAAAAATGTGCGTCATTTTTCTAGTGAATAATAGATGCGTCTGTTCGTTTAATGATTTTGATGAGTTGATATATTGTAATTTATTAGCTATATTAGAATTAGTGAAGTGGCGATGATTGATTTGTGTAATATATGAATATAATTAAGGTATGAGTAAAGAGTATTTGTTTATTATTTTAAAATTATTATGTCTATGTATTTGAAGTATAATTATATCATAATGTTAATATTTCTATATCGTATTCATTTATCAACATGTATAATAAATACATTGTACTTAATATTACATATAATGTGCAATTCTTGTAGTATACATTACAATATAGTCAATGGATATTAGTAGGGATGATTGAGAATTCGATTATTTGGTTTAGTTTGGTGATAAAATAACAAAATCGAATTAATCGAAAATCTAAAATTTAACCAACCCAATTTTGTTTGATACCAAGTGGCAAAGTAACATCGGTTTAACCAAATTTTATTTATCTTTTTAGAAAGAAAGAATAGCGATATACCAAATTAGATTGTACTGATATTCGAGAGATCGATGCGAAAAGTTCTACTTCTAAATCATTACATCTTGAGAAATAACAACAAAATAGGATAAGTTATGAAGGTCAATTAGCTTCATGGCATGCATGAGAGATATCAGAACCATGTGCTTTTCGACCGGAATGCATAAAAAGGTCATCGCATAATGACTCGAGTGGGTTGTGCAACAATCGATTTAGTTAAAGATCGAACCTAACCAATTGCAATGATTAATCAATTGTATTGAAAATTTTGATGAACAAACCTATCTTTGCATTTGATGAATTGAAACTAGCTGAAACTCACGTAGTCGAAGCAAGTCGCAACACTTAAAAGATTTCGATTCTTGACTTTTTAACAGAATTGAAGCGGAATATAGTTCTAAACCGACCGAACCCATCGATTCAGGTTCGTTTTCAATTTTAGTTTGATTATTATAATTTAAATTATTTTATAATATGAAACTTTTAATCATCACGAGCGACAAAATATACTATTATTGATAAACATTATTTACCCAACCTTATCGGTAACCCTATTTTGTAGCCTTCACTTGTTTGTTTCTTCTTTTATGAGTGTGTTTCTTTGCGTGATTAGGTTGGATAGATAAAATTAATCCAACCTAATCAAGTGATTTCTTTGAAGGATTAATATTTGAGAATATCCCAAGAGGTTATTTTAATCGCTTTGAATTGTTCTTCATCAATTTTAATCCGAACCAATATAGATAGGATTGAAATAATCCTCCAAATAAAGAGCATTATCTATCCTTTTTAATCCTTCACTAATCATTTGTAGTAAACAAATGATTGATGAATAAAATTATCTTATCCATATTTAATCCATCAAATAATCAATCCTTCAAAAGCTAATCATGAAAAGTAAACACTTCCTTACTTTGTAAATTGCACTTTTATATTTTAATACTAAAAATCTGTGTTATCATTCGATTGCATCAATTTTAATTAAATTTAAGTAAAGCTATTAATTCTAATTAAAATAATTAGGTATAAATAAATAAATAAAGAAGAACGGGGTCATAGTATGTCAGGTTGCACCAAGACCACCCTGTTTGAATGTACCTCCATATAAATTTGTGAAAATTTTAAGGGTTAATCATAATTTGATCCCTAACTTTTAATGCTTTAGAAAATATCTTGAATTTATATTTTATTTCAAAACCCTCAATTGTAAAAGTTTGATTTATATTAACTTTACAAAACCCGTGTAAATGATGAGTTACCTAATCGGGATTCTTAGGTGGATATTTAGGGTTTAGGATTTTTTTTTTTTGCAATTTATATTGAATATGTAGGTTATGTGAGGTAACTCATCATTCATTTGCCGGGTTCTATAAAGCGAGATATAAATGAAACTTTTTCCAAGTTGATGATTTTGAAGTGAAACTAAGTTGATATATTATTTGCTTAAAACTTATAAACATAAACTATGATTAACCCAAATTTTAGTATGATCTTTTCTTCATATTTACTCATTCACGCATTAAGTGACTCAGAACCTAACTATTGGTTGAAGGAAGCATCTTACCGCGAATTCGCATTATAATCTCAATATAATTTTTTATTTGAATGTTGCCTTTCTATTTACATTCATGTTAGTTGGGAGTTACAATTCGAATACAATATTGGTCCAAGAACTATAATCAATTATTGTTATGTTAAGAGGTCTGTAATTCTAAGAAAATAAAACACATGTCAAAAACTGCAACAATAATAATGTTAAACCATTCATTATTAATTTTAAATTAAATAAACTTATAAAAAGAGGTGGATTCTTGTGTGGATATTGATATTTTCGGTTGAAATGACATTTTATTGGTATAAATGATACTCCATCTATCGTTTAAAATGCACGACTTTCGCTTTTAGGTTGTCCAATTACAAATGTCTCATTCATTTTAAGATAATTATCCCTCAAAAGTGTGGACCTACTTACTTTTTAAGCAACTGCTTACTTTATATCTTCTACTAATACTGAGTATCAGAAAGAAAATGAGCGTTTTAAGCAGGACGAAGAATCTTTCTAATTATAATAAAAAAATAACACTTTCTCCTTCAATGAAAATGACTTTTCTTTAAAATAATTGACACATTTAAACGTCCTTATCGTGTGGACATCGGTATAGAAGCTTTAGTTTATGGCATGAACCATTATCCATCATGAAATTGACAACGATTGATATCCAAAACCGTTTTATTCAAATCAATTTTTTATATATGATATAATTATATATATATATAAATAAATAAATAAATATATATATATATATATATATATATAAGTTGTAATAGAGAAACCATTCTAAGATGATAATTAAGTGTCACTGCATAGATTTCATTCGATCTAATAGATTATATTAAGTCATGCTTAAAATAGTTTACTATTTTTATATCGTTTTATTGGTTGTAAACACGTTAGGGGTACTAAAGTCATTTTAAGATTCGACATATCCTAATTTTTCATTCTCTCTCTACAATTCGATTTTTTACGAAAATATTGTTATGCTATGATTGTAATGACGTACATAATAGATCATTTTAGTAGTTATGCGAAACGAAATATGAACTAGAATCAAACTTATAAAATTGAGAATTTTTGAATAATAATTAATTTAATAATGAAATTTATAAAATTATCTTAAAATAAAGATCACATATAAGAATTTACGCACAAATTCCCCAAATTGTGAGTGAAAAATAAATGATAGATATACAACTATGATTATTCTTGTGATTTGGGTAATATGAATAATTATATAGTAGTTATCCATAAGATAGTAGTTCTAAAATAAAATTGATTAATATGCATATCGTTCGGTATAGTGTGCACAAATAAGTGATTTAAAAGCATAAGCGTATGAACTCATTCGGTTATAATCTAATTACTTTCTATGATCCATTGCAAAATAAAGAATTAAAATCATTACTTCATGATGAATCTGTCAAATCGAGTTAAAAATAATTATTGATGGTGATTATATTGTTTGATGATTTGGTGGATAAAAATATAGATAAAAAAAGATATACAAAATCAAAATACCATAATATAAAGAAAATCCTTAAAATACTCACAAATCGGTTATATAAAACAGAAAATTACAATAATATATTTAATAATAAAATCTGAAAATCAAATACATAATTGTGACCTTAGATTACAGAAAATAAACACACTAGATTAGTTCTTAATTAAAAAATATATGGATTCCAATTGATCACATCCCAATATATATCTGATAATGCCCTTGTTGGCTTTGAATTTATCCACGCTATGAAACATAATAAAGCTGTTCACAGAGTTTCTTTTGCCTTGAAACTGGATTTATCGCGAGCTTAAGATATAATTGGTTGTTAAGTATACTCTGATGATCAAATTGGGATCTCATTTACTTCTAGTTTTGATTTCTACTACTGTTAATGAGCCCTCTGACGAGATTATCTCTCTCCTGCCTCTTTAATTTCTTTCAACCATATATATTTCACACTAAAAATCCCAAAATGTATATAAAGAGATCGGCTGTTAACAAAACCAGCAATAAGATGGTTCTATTTGGGTTCCACCTCACAGTTTTCCAAACTGAGTTTTTGGGAATGGAAATATTGAATATTCGAAGTTTTGGTGTTGAACACCTTCATAATTATGATAATTAACAACAAATTCCATGCAGACTACTATAGATACATATTTCGAAGGAAGATTCAAACGAAGTAAGTTGATATCCATTCAATTCTAGAAACTAAATTGAAGGAAAATCGTCATTATGGTACCGACCATCAGATAACGAGATATGTCGAATAGTCATTTCCTACGAGACAGCATGGCAATAATACCTAGCTCATACAGCACAACTAACCTCTACAAATAATTGTATACATTTATATATTATAACTATCAGTTGTCATAAGTTTCGGGCAGAACTCGTAGAATACCGTGCTTTATTACGTAGCCCTTTTAGGCTAACAAGCTCTTTATGGAATGCGGAAACTTTGACGATTTTCATGAACCTAGAAACTTCTCGTATCACTGCAACATGAGGCCAGTAAGCTTCGCACCCAGTCATAAAATAAAATCTATTCTTATGCGAGTATCAATAACTTTTTCCGAATAATAATACAGTCTATGTGAATTGTAATCTCTACACAAGTCAGAACATAAATAATCAGACAATGATTAAGTCTTCGCGACATTAAAGAGTCATGTCAGTAAACTTGGGCATCGATGCTCAGGATACAAACTATGATGGCTTCTTCGCAACATGCTTCGAAGTCGACTCAAAACCAAGTCATTAATCCAAGACACCACGATCTCAGTTGCAATTATACAAACTTTATAGCAAATTTACAATCCTAAGCAGTCTACCTATCAAACATTAGTAAACAAACTATTGAAAGGTTGATCTAGAATTCGATCACTAAAAGATAGACTTGCATATGCAACTGAGCCAATGCCAACTCCAGAAAACTATCTATGAGAGTAATCAACTGCGATTAATACAATAAGACAGTTGGAATACTAAAAATATTCTCAAGCAGTACTACGCCTGAAGCTCTTCTCACTCTTGAGTCTCAACAATTTATGAGGATCACCTAGCAATAATCATCAATAAATTGAATCACAGAATTTTGATACCTGATCGGAAAACACCTCTCCAAAATCCCAAGAGTCCCCTTCTATAAACTCTTGAATCTGAGGATAGAACATAGTTCACTTGAAGCGAAGATGAATTTGAGTGATGTGTCAAATACAAATATATGACCATTTTCAGAATATATACTAAAAATGATAAAATTAATAAAGGTCACTAAACTTTGAAGGGCACTCGTGAGGAGGTGTAGAGACTTAGTAAGAGAGTGGCAGTCAGTTTTATTAAACCGCATACTGAGATTATTGGTCAAACCATAACGTCAAAAAGGTAAAGAAACATATGAGAAACAACAGAATACACATCAAATCTACCTATTGGGTTCAGAGAATCACACAGAAATTTAGCCCAAGCCAAAGGATAAATTAGAACATCAAAAAAGATAAAACAATAAAAAAAATAAAACAATTTGAACAATAGGCCCACACCATGGCTTTATGGTGAACCTGACCAAACAAATGAGGCAACCTAAATAATTTTCCAGCATTATTCGATATAGATACAAGTATAAGATCTAGAATTACTGTCACAGTGAAGGGTCATTCTGAGTGAAACAATCATATATGTGAACGAGTTATACTGGTGAAACACTTCATATATGTGTCCAAATATAATTTTCTAGCATTCTAATTAACAAATTGAAACTGTGTACTACAAGAGAGCTAGTACCAAGGGAGGAGTTCCACTAGAAGGAAATACATCCTCAGAAGCCAGTGAACCTGTTCGATTTGGTTGGCTTTTCTTTATGTGTGTCTGCAATTTTTAACAGGAATAAGCTAAAGATACCGAAATAAAATATTCAAGTAGCTTGATCTCAACCTCTAATGAGTAATTGATCAATTTATCTCCAGTTGTATAACAGGGTCTCTACTTCAGCTACAATGTAGATATAGAACATGCAAAAGAGCCTTATAACTATATAAATTACCATATGCTCATTTTAACCAACTATTATAACAAAAGAGTATTTACATGGTCACTATCTCGTATTACTAGCATAGCACTCTCACACAATCAAGATTAATGTTCTATGAATGGAACAACTAACACAATAGTTTTAGGGAGGTTTTGGACAAATGGCATTTCTGCAACTGCACATAGAAACCAGTGCAGCAGCACTGAACAGAAAAAGCTGCAAAACAGAACCAACCACAAAAGAGGAGCCAAATACACCATGGCAGTGGCTCTAACTTGATTTGAATCTCAACTCTTGCTTCTAGTCATACAAATCAGGCTAAAATGAATGTACTAACATGAACTACAAAATATGGAATACCGAAATCTGAAAAATAAACCATTTGAGCACCATTTGAGCAGTTAATGCAGAGAATTCTAGTGAATTTAGCAAAAAACAGAGTTAATCATGACCTGCATGCGAGTCACGACCACCCAAATAGGATTGTCAGCAGCACATTTACACACCTGTTAAAGGAAAAAAATTTAAGGTCATCAATCATCTTCTGCAAATGAAATCTACTTCCAAATGCAACAAGGAAAAAATGGTATAGGATTGATCTGATTTTTACAAACAAATGTAAAGAAGGATAGTACCTAAAAAATAAAACATAAATAAAAAGTACAGGTATTTACTTTTATATATAAGAAACAAAATACATCTATCATATACCTTGAGATCCAACAGCTAAACAAATCAATAACATATGGTCAGACTGATAGCATACATGCAATTGTCTTTAGTTCTTCTACAATTATAAGTTATAACTGCAGAAATGTATAGCTGACTGAAAGCATAAAACCATTGGAATACACAATTGATCGATTAGTTCTTTAATTGCTTCAAAAGACATTACAGCTGGATGAGTTAGAAGTCCTCAAAGTTGAACCACGAGATATAATTCAGTGTTGACCGCCTACCGAAATTATCACTGTGACATTAGAAGGCCAGTAACTTTTATTTATAAA
Source organism: Salvia rosmarinus (assembly GCA_036937905.1). Lineage (NCBI taxonomy): Eukaryota > Viridiplantae > Streptophyta > Magnoliopsida > Lamiales > Lamiaceae > Salvia > Salvia rosmarinus. The sequence continues at coordinate 12,800,524 of CM072820.1, forward strand.
CATGCATTTATATACGATTTAATGAATAAAATGCTGTCTTGAGATAAGACACGCCCTAATGATATGAGTTCTGTTAGTTATTTTAAGCATCATAAATGACAAGAAATTGCTAACCTGAGTCTTAAGCTGTAACAAATAATAAACCTCGTATAATCAACTTCACTGATCATGCAACAAGAAGAATACTATTAGATCGATAACGGATGCTTTGTTGATTTAAGTAAATCATTTGACTACGAAACTAGACATTCATAAGTGTTATAAGTGTGTATAGCATATGAGATGGGAATAAAAGTCCCACTTATTCAATGAAAAGACTCCTATATATACATGTGAATAACCCTAATCCTAATAGTTCTAACCCTAATCCTAATAGGATTCTAATATCATCTACCATATATAATATATTTACATATATAACACTCCCTCAAGCTGGAGCATAGATGTTAATCATGCGACTTGTTACAAATAATCAATCTAACCAAATAAACGAGCGAAAACCTTAAATTTCATGAAATCTCAAACATAATTCAAATCGATTCAATGAATCGACACCAATTAGATCGAGATCAAGCGGTATCCAAACAACTCACGAGCGTCGATGGCGAATCTCACCAATGGATGTTGACCACGGTATCGGACAACTCTAAGCGTTGAGATGAGCAAACAAAATAGCGGAACTCAATTCGGCAAATGTGCTCACGACGCCGAAAACCAAATCGAAAATGACGGATCCCACGCGCGGTACTAATCGAAACAAGTACTCAATCGAAGGGGCGATGCGAACCAGCGGGATGACCGGGTGAATTCCGACCCGCGACCCAGCGTCTCCGCGGAAAAACTGAAGTTGCATACAATTTTCAAAAGTGATGAACAAGGCGTGTTCTCGAGGCGAAATCTTGATTGCGTAGTGAGGATGCCGAGGGATGAGGTGATGGAGATTGAAGTAAACATTTCGATTTTCGGAGGTTGCGTCGATAATCACTTCACAAACTTCGAGAATGGGTCGAGAAATCTCCTACTCTGGGGGCTAGTAAATTCTGCTTTACAACCTTGTTCAAGCTTATTCTTGACTTCTTTGTGACGTGACCTTTCCTTTCGATTTCCAACTTAATTACGGATTGGTGGGTTCAGTCACCAAGACCCACTGTTGCATTATTTCGCGGATATGGGCTCATCCGTACGATGAATCCACCAAAATTATCCCAAACCACGCTATCTACTTTACGATTAAACAAACTTACGGGTCTCGGATCAGCTGCAGAGAATAAGTGTGGGTCATAAGCGGTGATATCTCTTTGAACTTCAGCAGGCTCACTTGTATATCAACATTAAAACTCCTCTACCGCTCAAAAGCAGGGGTTCTGAATAATTTCCTTCCGATGATGCGAAAACGAAGTGCAGAAACAACGTTCGCGTCATGCGAGCACTGTTCACGCGTGGGACCCTGCGTGTCGACTCGACGACCGGACTTGGCGAAGGTTGGACGGACGGTGGCGCTCCCTGTCGGAGGTGTCCAAGTGAAGCTCAAATTCAAATGGGTGGCTTTTTTTTTTTCACCCAAAGACCCTAATTTTCAAATTTGAAACCCTAATTTGAAATTTAAATTCAACCCTAGATGCGGGCTAGCTACGATCACGTGTTATAAGTGTGTATAGCATATGAGATGGGAATAAAGTCCCACTTATTCAATGAAAGAGCTCCTATATACATGTGAATAACTAATCCTAATAGGATTCTAACCTAATCCTAATAGGTTCAATAGCATCTACCATATATAATATATTTACATATATAACATAAGTTTATATGATCTTTAGTGACATTGTTAGGAAAGATAACCAACAAAAGATTTCAATGTCAATGCACATAAGGGATTCTATTGTACTCATGGAATTGTAGTTCGTTGAATGTATTAACCATGATTACATTCACAAATGTACATATAAGATATGTTTTGTGGTTTTAGAAAATTAAATCTAGTGGGAGAAGAGGAACAATCTTTGCAAGTAATGAGAATTACTAACTAATGATGCGTAACAAGGACTCCATGGACGAGTATATTACCCAGCCATAGCAGCAACCACAAGCGATGAGAGCATTCCAACTGATCCATCACCAAAACCTTTCCTCTTCCGTTCAAGAGCAGTAGCCTCAGCCTTGTTCCTGAATATTTGATAGAAATAATAGTAAACACCCTGTAAAATAAGAGTAGCAATTAATAAGAACCAGACATCTTGATTACAAATTTTATACTCATAGCTATAAAGGACGTCAGGAAGATGAACTTATACTCCACATTAGAAAGCATATAGTATGCCAAAATTTGGTTGAATCAATTATACTTTTATAGTTAGTTTGCAATATTTAAACATCAGAGATTTATAGGAACAACTTTTCATGGATTTGTGAATGTATTCCATTGTCACTGTTAACTACTATGGATATTATGCAAGCCAAATATACTGCTTTAACCCAATAATATCATTTGTTGTAAAACAAAATATTCCATAAACCGACAATGACAATTTCTTACCTAGTAAGTACCCAAACTCTTTCAATTTTATCCCAAGGCCAATTTTTCGGTATCGAGAACGATAGTTGTAATTCAGAAAAAGTCAAAATTTTCTTACATTAAAACATTCCAGTTAGTGACCTGATTCATGTGGCATTTATGCTCCAATAAAAGTAATGATGTGGAAAATCCGGGTGGCATCACATCACCAAAAGGGCATCGTTTATAATTGCAAAAATATTTTCAAGAAAAAGAAGAAACAAAATCCCCACTCAGCCCGTTACCATCCCTCTCTCCCCTTCCCTTGGCTTACATGCTGTCGCACTCATTGGTGGCACCACCAGCCATGTTGGAGACCCCTCCGGTAAGAGCCTCGATAACCCCAAACTTGACCTTGTGTGAGTCATATTATTTGGTTAAAACTTACTGCCTGCTATTTATGGTACCCATAATTTTCCCCTATTACTCGAGAGGGTTTCCAAGTAAAGTCGCTTACATCAGACAAGCTCACTAGAAATTTGCTGCTATACTAATTATGACTTCATGCTTGGTCCACTCTAGCAGTCTAGTTAAGAGTTAATTCTACCACTTTGCTATTCCATGGAGCTTACACTGGGCTCAGTGCTCAGAAAATGAGAACAAGGTACTTAGTGTGAAAATGCTGCATGTATCCCATAAGAAAATAAATAATCCAGAAAATTATTTTAGATAATTTCCTTATCGTGCACGAATTAATTAGTTGGACAAATGTGGACGGTGATTTTGAGGGCGAGCAAAATTTAGCCTCATAAGCCATAATGTGTTTGTTGTCTCATTGTAAGGACTTTGCCTGTTGGCCGTATGCATATCATAAATTTTAATCCAGAAATACATTGTCATTCCTTCCAATTTCCATGTACAAAGAGGGCAAAGAAAGAAAGCACAAAATATATATGTTTTCCAGCTAATCCTAAAATATTTGGACAATCTCATTAACCTTTAATCCGATCTTGAAAAAAGAAAGAAAAAAGAAAAAAGAAAAGAAACTTATCTCCAATCTTTAAGAGTAGGATACTGGTTTAGATAATATATCTTCATCGTGGATTAGCTTGGTAAAATAATAGTATATCCTACGCAAGTCAGTTTGATTTTTCGAGGCAGAAGAATTATTCTTTATCCATAATGTAGCAACACCCAAAATAAATAGTACTATAAGCTGCAGAATTCCAACGGCACACCATTCAATGACCGGGACCACATTCACCCAACAACATACTTATAATATTAATATAGACTTTGTTAGTCTTTAAATATCGCTTTAGGTATAAGTTACATTTAATAATTTACGAAAAAGGCCCAAATCAACAATTTGCAGCTTCAATAATACCCTTAATTCCCTGAACGATGAATAAAATCTAATTTCCCAAAGTTAATCACCATAATTCTTTCCAAGATATGCAAGAAAATTAGCTCCTTTTCTAAGTTTATTATGTAATAACAATTAATATACAATCAAATTAGAAAGCTAAACATGATTATGCTAAAGATACAAACAACTGAACCGACGAAAAGGATGAACTGACCTGAGACGTAGCAGTGCCGACGAGCGACGGAGCTAATCCTCCATACAGCCGATCCCACCCTTCTTGCTTTACAACCTAAATATAATAAATCATATATTATGCAGATTCGTTGAGAAGGTCAATAATAAAATTTTGAAATTGGTCCACAGGAGAGAAAGAGGGGAGAGCACCTGATACATTTGTTCTAAAGTCCCAATTTTCCTCTCTCCTTCTTCGGATCTCTCTCTGTTTGTTGCCAGTATTTACCTAACAAACCGAAGGATCATCAACATACTCACTCCACCATATCCAACACCTCAAAAAATATTCTGTACAATTTACAGCTTAAATTTTAAAAGAAAATGGTGAAACAAAGAAATATGCCAGTAACAAGAAGGTTATGAAATGAAAACCCAAAAATCCTTACAGTTTGGAGAGGATAGGTAATGAGCTGAGCGATAATTCCACCCCGGCACCGGCGAGGCCGTTGATCAAAGCGTCGGACATTATTTCTGCGGTAATTCCAAAAACTGGAAGATGCTGAAATTGGGAAAATGAAAGATAGAGAGAGAAAGCGAGATCTAGTGAGAAAATAAATAAAATTGAGTATCTCCGAGTTTGGAAGTTTGCGTGCTTAAATTGTGAAAACACGCAGAAAGTGCTTCTTCTCTTCTCTACAACATCAGATCAATATCATATTGCAGATGGATTGGTCTTTCTTCTCAGGATTTTAGTTGACGATAGAAAAAGCGAATTTAAAATTTTAATTCTTCAAATGGATTTTTCTTCAAAAGCCAATACATTCAACTTATAAATCACTGGGAAATACTAGTTTCTAACCTATGGCATTTAAAAAAAGTGATGTTATTCGATCTAATATGATCGTCATAATCAATTTTATTGAATGAAAAAATTATTTATTTAATATTTGATCTATTAAAAATTAGTTTACATTAAAACAATCTTATGGAATTATTTTGTCCATATAGAATAAAAATTAAATTTAAATTTAAAATTAATAAATTTATTAATTTTCAAAATAGGTGGAAAAATAGTATTTATGTAAAATGATTAACATATTAATTTAATATTATTATTTTATTAATTAATTATATTGATAATTCTAAAGTATCACTATGTGGCAATAATAATGTAGGCGTAACTTTATTGTTTAAAAAGTTCCATGATATTTAATGAATCATAATATGGTATTCTATTAGAATTCATTTTTATAAATACTAGGGTTGGCAATGAAATAGCCCGATAAATTTTCTTAAAGAAGTATATATATATAGAGTTTGATTGAATGAGAACAATTCTTATCACTAAAACCAGAACCAAATGAATTAGTTATGAAAGTTGATGAATCCGTTGAGAAACTTAATGAATTCAACAATTCGTAATTTTCACCTGGTTCGAATCCCATGAGGACAAAAATTTTATTTTTGGATTGATAACTTTCCCATGATTCATCAACTTTCACCGTGAATTCATCATATTTTGGTTCTCACGTTCTCACAATAAAATGGTTCTCACATTAACCATCCTATATATATATATATATATATATATATATATATATATATATATATATTTTTAAGAATGAATTATTTTTCTTTAAATTGTGAACTAATAAAAATTTGAGTTTTGAGCGTTTTCACAGTTATTCGGCTAAAGGCGCCCTAGCGAAAAATGTAAAGTTTGATGTTATGAGTTTTAATGTTTTAGTAAATTATAATTATGATTTTAGAATGAAAGTTTAATTTTTATGCATTGGTGATTAATTGATGATATTCAAATGATTTGAATATAAGAATCGATTAAAACGTTTATTTGTTATGCATTAGAGTAAAATTTGTGAAGAAGTAATAAAATGGATATACATGTACATATATGTAAATATACATATCTTATGCCTTAAATGTGAAGAAATGAGTAGAGAATTGTGGAATTCTCTAGAAATGATGAATAATCATCATATTAAAGTAATTGCAAAATAAAAGAAAAATTTGTGGATATGTTTATAAATAAGTTACTATTCATCATTTCATTTGTTTTCTTCATAAATTTCGTGCTTCACACACACTACACACACTAAAATTTGAAAATTCCATGCTCCAAATTTTCAAGATCGATCGTTAAATTTTCGATCGGTCTTCAATTCGGGTATAATTGATTCCTAGAACACATTTATGGTTTGAAAAATTGAAAATATGAACTTATGAACTTGATGAATTTTCGGTCCTTTCATGAATTGTGAAGAGGAAATGTTGTTGTTTGATTATTTCTTAGTATTATGTTAGGTTAATCGTCGATAAGTTGTTTAACGTTGAAATTTTGAACATATGTGCATTCTTTGGAATTTGGTGAATTTCAAAATTTTGGAGGTCTTGATCTTGAATTTATGTTGTTTATATGCTTGATATTTGTTCATATATGTGTTGTTGGATTGATATAAATATATTTTGAGCAAGAAAAACGTTTGAAATCGAACTTATGCAAAGTCCCCTTTTTGGCCGAAAACCCTAGCTCATGTAATATTGGATTTTTGATTTTATTTGATCATTTTGACTTCATATTTGGATTCTATGATATGAATAAAGCTTAAAATGATTTATTCGGATTTTTCGGCCGACGTATTCAAAATTTGGAAAATTTTAGTTTGACGTCGAATTAGGGCTTTCAATGCTAAAGCTTTAATCTTTGGATTTTGATGATTGATTTGTGATCTTTGATGATATTTAAGCATATATAAAGGTTCATCCAAGATAGACGACGTCTTGTGCAAATTTTCACGTTAGACATAAGTTATGTACATAAGCTATTGTTGATTTTGGTTAAGACTGAGGCGATTTATAAGTGTTGATAAGTCTTATATAATTATTTGGACATATGAAACTTAGTTAAGAGTAATGTTAAAGTGCTAGGTGGCGCGACATCCGAGCCTCGAGACGAACAACCAGCAAGAGCTAAAGAAGAGCTTTATTTTCAAAGCGTCTACACGGTGGGGTTTACTCTGTCTGTAAGTCGTTGTATGTTATAATCATTGTTGTGGTTTGTGCATGCATGTGAGCTAGAATGTTAAAGTACCCTCGAGGAGGCCGAGCCAGTGTAGCGATCTACCACCGAGAAGACCGGACCTAGTGTAGCGATCTACACTCGAGGAGGCCAGAGGGCTCAATGTTAAAGAATTACCTCGAGGGAGGCCCACGAGGGGCTACCAACACGATAAATAATGAGTACCGCAAGAGATAGCTTGTAAAGAAGAGTTCATTATGTTGTGTGCATTCGTGATTGGTTATAACTACTTGCATTGTATTCCCCATCGAGTATGTTCGCATGCTCACATCCCTATTTTTAATGTATGTTTTGCGGTGAGAAGTTGATGGTTGATCTTGACGGAATGAGCTCACACATACATTCTCTCGGGATCATGTTTTATGTAAATATATTTCAAACTATGCTAGTACTCGAGTGTGTTTAAGAACAAAATTAAGCGGTTTTGAAGAAAATTATGTTGAAATGCAATGACTTTTATTGAGTACTATATATATATATATATATATATATATATATATATATATATATATATATATATTGATGAGGTTTGTGTCCCAGTTCTTTATTACTCTGTTGGTGTTGTTTTGTTGTTGTTTTGGGTTGGCATATATATATTTAGGTTGTGTTTGGTACATGGGATAGGTGCGGATAGGTACCTATCCGGACTTATCTATGTTTGGTACAGTGATATGTATCTCGGTGGCCGTGATAAAAAAAAGCCCGTTGATATATCTGTAGCGCTTTAGTTTGTGTATCTTTCAATTACCCTTTTTGTATCCTATCAAGACGGTTGTGATGTTTAATTTACCAAAATAGCCTCCATTTTGTTGTGGAACGTACAAACAGATTCACCCTCCTCCACTGCACAAACAGATTCAAAATCTCTTGCCCTAGCCTCCACTTCAATTTCACCAAAATTTGCAGATCCATCCTCTGCGTTTCTGCGTTACTGAGGTGAGTAACTTTCTTTCATCTTTTCTTCTATTTCCTCCCACCCGTAGTACTGGAGAACCCAACTGTTTCTATGTTTGAATTTCAGTTGTTGTATGTTTCGTCTCCAGCCGTTCATCCACCCGTAGTACTGGAGAACCCTAGTTCAACCTCGTTCCAGTGAAGACCAGTGAAGAGTCTTGTAGGAGAAGGTTACTCTGTTTTATTTTCGAAAATTGGCCCGTAAGGTTGATTTGTTCAATTTATCTAACAAATGCTTACGAATCTTGTCTTTTTTGTAGAAATTGATAACTACTTCATCGAGAGGAGCGAGAACAGCATCCCATCTCAATCTTAAGGTCACCAATTTCCTTTTTCTTTTCGTTTCAAGAACAATCTATGCACGCAATTTGGTGTCTACTTGGTAGCATTATTTTTGCGTGATTTGATTTACATATGTGGCTTGTTTCGCCGTGAAAAAAAAACAAATTGACACGAGTTTGAGCATATGCGATCTGTTCTAACTATTCTTCTTTGTGATTTTTGTTCTCTATTTTTCCAATGCTGTAGGTTTTCTTCAAAATTTGGTACTCGTTTAAATTAAAATATTAATCTCGGTATACCAAACCATATTGAGATAGTTTAATCCACTTTTATCTTATACTATATGTTTTTAATACTTACTATAGATTTCTTCATTTTTATAAAAGATAATAGATATGCAAATTTTAACAAACAAATTGTTTGATTGTAATTTTCATTAGTTTGCACTTTGATCTTGTGATGGGTAGGATGAAAAGTATATGTTGCTCACAAAAGTATTTGGAAGGCTTCGGTTAATATATGTTGAGTATATGTTGAGCATTATGGCGTTGTCTCGGGTTTCGACTCTTTAACGCGACACCTTCTTTCACCCAAGACTCAAAGCCACCTAGGACTTGGTAAGGTCTCTATTCTTGCAGAAAATATACCCAAAACAAACTAGAAATCAATGAATGTACCTAATAGATCTTTCTTATCGAGATAAGAAGATCTATTTTTCCTGTTTGTGCAATGAATGCTATCGGCATGAATATAGAACAAAATCGACTTGTCGAGGTTATACTTGCCTTAGTTCCAAGCTTCCTCGGTGATCTTGCAATACTCTTTGAGCGAGTTCCATTAGCATCCATAACCAAAACCTTGACTGTCTATAAATATGAAAGCGATTTGGGCATCAACCTTCTCATCAAAACTTAGTAGTATCACAAAAATATTTACAACCCACTCTCTTTCTCCCTAGCTTAGCCTTTGCCACATTGGATTCCACAATTGAAAATCAATTATTGGGTAAGAAGTTTTTGTTTAAGAAAGCAGAACCAAGACTTAAAAATGTGATCATATTTGAACAATTTTAAGGTCACGAATAACGACAATGATAACGAGTCCTCAAATCCATTCTTCTTCTTTTTTTTTGCAGAACAAATGTGAAATAAATGCATTCACAAATACAACAAGTGAAGTGTTTAGTTATATATGAAAAAATTGGAATGAGTTTTCCCATATCGGTTCTCGCTCATGTTTAAAATCTTATAATTAAATTTATTTTTTCCTTTACCTTTAATTATGCTTTGACACGTATGACACAATTTTAGAAATTGAAAATCACATCGAGTTCTCCCACATAATAAGTCTTTTGCGGTTTGCGGGAGGCGATGTGAATATATTTTTCTTTATTTGTTTTTTACTGTATTCCTAGCTACAGGTCACAGTAAATTCACATGTTTGTTAGTAATTACCTCTATTCAAATAACATTATGCTATCATTTAAAGTATTATTGTTTTCAAATTTTATTTTAGAATTATATTTATTACCTATTAAAGTTATGTATCATTTATATATCATTATGTAAATTACTATATTTTTAACTGGTCATTATTTTGCGATCGATATCTATTACCTATAAAGAATTACAGAAAAAATAATAATCCAAAAGTATTGCAAATGTTTCCAAACAATGATAAACAATCAAATTAGAGTCTCAACACTTTCGTCGAGCTATGGGTTTCGAAGGATTTTTAAAACCGATAGATGGCAAAGTTTGAAAACAATGGCTAAAGAGTTTTAAAGGACTTAGTTGATAGAAATCTCATTCTAAGCGACAAGTTGGGGTCTCTTGGAACACTTCAAATGTATGTCACATGCTCGATTCATTATTTGTGAAAAGGTGTCATTGCATACTACTTTATGGTGTCGTTGCATAATTCACATGTATTCTAGCATAATTCACATGTATTCCTAGCATAATTCACTTGTATGGTGTCGTTGCATACTACTTTCCAAAGTGATGAGTATTAGATGTAGGAGGCATGTTTCATTACAAATTTGATTGCAAGTTCACGGTGGCTTGAATAGTTGTTTTAAATTGTTTTGATTGTATATCTTGGGTCACTTGTACTTTAACATGTTCTTGGTAATGACTCGTAAACTCATTTTTGTCACTGTTGCATCCCATAGTATGCAGAGGTTGCAAATCACCTCCTACAGCTTCCCAGAAGCAGAATATGCTGCCTATATTTTTATTCGTTCATTGTAAATGAAAAAGTTGCTGTATTTTCCCACCTGCTATCCACAGAAAATTCTCGCTTTGCTACCTGATCTTCTTTATGTGTTTTATGAACAACTAAAACTACAAGACAGTAGGTGTTGTGCAAATCATTTTTGTAGCTTTATAACCATGCTATTAAGAGGACTGAAAATATGAGACGGTGTCTGCGTTTTTGTGTGTTTGTGCACAAGTCAAGCAGGATTACATATCTTTTTGCTTGATATTATGATTGTTATCGAACTTGAGTTTACTTCTAAACCAATTAAAGTGTACTATAACATATGTTTATATGCAGATATTTGTTGCAGCTTATCTTTGAAAAGTAAAACATGCCGCGTAATGCTGATAGACTTGCATCTTATTACTTATTGATAGAGGAGATATTATATCAATACATGCTTGATATTTTGTGCTTGATCGACCTCCTACCTAGGATAACAAAAGAAAAAAAGCGTCATGCAAATAAGCGGCACCATATTGTATGATTGATAGGATACGACCAAGTCAAACACTTGCATAGAATAGTAGGAGTTAGTGCTCTTGATTGCATCATAAATCTTGAATGGATCGCAATACGTTCGCGAGACTATGTGTTTTATTGCGACATCTAGGAGGATTGGTGACGGAAAATATGTTAGTGTTGAAGAGCAAGTCGCAATGTTCTTAGGTATTCTAGCCCATCACAAAAAATAGAATTGTTGGATTTGACTTACGGAGATCGGGTCAAACTATCTCGTCCTATGTTCATCTCGTTTAAATGCGGTTTTAAAGCTCCATAATATCTTCTTGGTCAAACCAACGCGGTACACGAAAATTGCGGTGATCTAGATGGAAGTGGTTTAAGGTATACAAATTAGTTTTGGAAGTCTATAATGTAATGAAAATGAGATGGTTCATTCATTAAAATCTTTAATTCCTCTAATATTGTTTTAGGGTGCTTAGGAGCTCTAGATGGCACTTATATTCTGTTATGGTCCGCATCTTGATAAGCCCGGATATAGGACAAGGAAAGGTCAAATTTGTCTGAATACTTTGGCGTTTGTGATCAAAACACAAGTTTGTTTATGTCCCACGGATGGGAGGGATCTGCCGATTCTAGGGTATTACGAGATGCGATTAATAGGGTGCATGGTGCGAAGATTCAAAGGGTATAAAATACAGTGAAATTATTATTGTTATGTTTCAATTACGTTAAGTTTCGTATATTATTTTTTGTGTTGTTTAATTCAGAAACTATTTATGTGTCATGTTAGGGAACTATTATTTGTGCGACAATGGGTATGCAAATTGCGAAGGTTTTTTATCTCCCTATAGAGGTGTAAGGTACCACTTGAAGGAATGGGGTCCAGAGAGCGCACGACCTCAAAATGCTGCTGAAATGTTTAATATGAGGCACACTAAAGCCAGAAATGTGATTGAGCGTGCTTTTGGCATCATGAAAATGCGGTGGGGAATATTTAGGAGTCCTATGTACTATCCGGTGAAGATCCAAAATAGACTTATAATGGCTTCTTTCTTGATCCACAACTTCATAAGGTCTGAGATGATTGTTGATCCCATGAACAACTCATTGACTCTCTTCCAATGATATTGAAAATGAAAGAAAGCGAAGATGATGATTTTGTGGATGCGGTTGAAACAAGTGTTGAATGGAATCAAACGAGGGATGCAATAGCACATTCAATGTGGCAAATATAAGTCTATCTTTGCAGTTCCACCACCGCTTTGTAAAGACTTTTGAGTGTATGGTTTCATATGCGGATTGTATGCGTAATTAAGCTTATATGTAAATGAATTTGACAATATTGGGAACCATGTTTCATCGATTGTTTGTGCTTCAGTTTTTATTGTAAGAACATGAAGATGTATGATGTGTGCAATGATTGTTTTCAAGTCTTGTTCTTAAAATATTTGGCTGTTACAATTGATATTATTTGATGTGTATTCCATATCTATTAATTTTCTGTTAATAGGAACAAATATTATTTGCAGACTGTTTCAACATGGACCTCATTCCTGAATGTCGATGTGGTAGAGGAAAGATGATACTGAAGTGTGCTGGAAAGGAAGCCATACATTCGGGACGATATTATTACAAGTGTCCGGTAAATATCAGACACCCCCAATCTTTCTTATGGTGCGATGAGTTCCATTCAAGTCATACTTCGGGTACGATTCCCAAGTACGTCTTGAATCAGACTTATTCAACCAAACCAGGGGCAAGCTCCGCTCAGTCATCAACCAGCTTAGCAACAGATGGCACACGGGAGTCCGATATCAGCCCCAAGTGTTTGAGGAGCGATCTTGAAGTTTATCTTGGAATTAGTTTCATGTCAATTGTTTTGATATTGTTTGGAATTATCCTTGGTAAATTCCTGTAATCTGTCTTTGTGTGCTTGGAATTATCCTTGACTAATGGTAGAGACCCACTATTATGGGACGATGTTTGAATATGGTCTTATGACTAACTTTAGTTTTATGGATAGCTGTCTAGTATTGTCGGCAAGATATTGGATATTAAAATTGTGACAGCACTTATATATTATTAGTTTTTGACTGTATGCAGGAATGATTTTGCATTGAAATGTACTGTGCATCAGGCTACGAATATTAACTAAATAATTAAATGTAAAATTTATTGTTGTGCGTGAATTTTTCATTCCATTAACATATTATATAATTTTGAGGGTCGAATGCTTGTACATCAGACTACGAATAATAACTATCATTATATTGATAGTTATAATTTACTTTTTTACATAATTTCTCTAATATTATGAATTGTTTGTTTAATTATTTATGTAGGAGTATATTACCGCAATGTTTAGATGCTTAGGTGGATCTCGTAATTTTGCATTACCTTGTTAAACACTATTTTGCATTACCTTGGTACAAATCAATTAACTTCTTTTCTATTTCCCACATTGTCTTCTTTTTCGTGTTTCATTTAACCGTGCATATACCACATTAGAAAGAAAAAAATAGCATCACTTTGTATAACTATATATATGTGAAAGAAATATCGAGGCAAGTATGGGTTCGATCATAACTCAAAATCTCAATTAGTGAAACAAAATAAAACAAATGCATTAAAATAGTAGGCCATGCCGAACTCATGATTAATTCAAACCAAATTTTCTAAAAAAAAAGTAAAAATTGAGCACTCTCGGAGTTTCAAACAAAATATATTAGAAAGGACACACAAGATAAAATGAAGGGAAAGCATGTGGTGATGAAATGGCACTGTTATATCTTTCATAACATTCATCCACTCAAAAATAATTTCACGTATGCATTCACCAACTTCCATGAAAATTAAGAACAGAACAATGTAGTTTAATTATTAAATTAAACAAAACCAACTAAAAGGTACAAATATGAGGCACAAGTAACCTTTGGATCTAAATTTCATACATTTACAATACCAAAAGGTCCAATTAACATGGCACAAGTAACCTTTCGGATCTGAATTTCATACATTTACAATACCAAAAGGGTAAATCTAACATATATATGTTAGATCAAAATCCAAATATTACGACGACCCATCCGCATCGAGACTACAAAATAAGTGATGGGACAACGTTCAAACAAAGTCATATAGTGCAACTAGGTACATCAAGATTATACATGAGGTAGAGCGAAGATGAGCTACTTCCTTTAGGCGTAAGAAGATGCATGACATCATCGTGCTCTCGCAGAATCGAGCAACCCTATGAAAATCTCAAGGCGTTCGACTTTTCGACAAGCATTTCGCAAACATTGAATTTGTCGATCGGTGACAACTCGGGGATGTTACCTAGCTGTTCGAACACTTCCTTCCTTTTCCCAAATCAAACTCATATCAATCGACTTGCCAAGTTTTCTAATCTAGCATTCGTATTGCGACTAATATCTCCAAGTAGATCACAAATCGATCCACACCATCTTAGTCTTGCGTTTCTTGGCAGCATGTTTGGGAACTTGTTCATCTTTCGACTTGACCGCTATTTTTTCGCTTCTTCATTTGAAAATAAATCATCCAAGCTAACGTGATAGTCACCGTCCTGCACCCTCTAGCGATGTTATCCTCATGTAGTAAATCATTGTCGCTGGGCTATGTCCTCTACCGCCTCGCGATCGCTCTATCTTTACCAAATATTTCCTTCCAATCATCCAACGGCCATGACTTAAAAGCGCATAAGACGCGCATTATTATCAACACGAAAAAAGGAAATATGTGATTTTCGATAAGCTAGATTTGCACGATTATGAAGTTTATTTAAGTGCGCAACCTCATTGGCATCCCACAAGAATGCGAAAAGTTAGCAAATATTAATAAATGCGTACTTAAAGGTGCATTTAATCAACGAGGATTCATATAAAACTAACCCATTTGTGATATAATTAACTATACAAGTAAGATCTATTTGCGGAAAGTACATCACCATTCATCATTCAGTACAAAATTTATAGTTTACCTTGACAATTTGCTCCCATAGCTCATTGTCACGATCAATCATATAATTCCTTTTAAATTGAAGCCAACGCCGCTACGACTCAGCATTTCGGTGAGGGAATAGTAATTCTTTTTCCAAGCACTCAATTTCGAGTTGATATGAGGCATTCCCTTTATATCCGTTGCTGGAAATTCCTTCTTCATTGCATCTTCTAGCTTATTCAAGTACCCTGCTCTAAATCCGTTGTCGGACTTCCATCCGTGTGCAATTAGTTCCTTCAAAGCTGTTATAAGAATCAACTCCTCTTGTTGCGACCAACAACGCCTTGTCTTTTCCGATTTGTTAACCCTACCACGTCTCATATCACTACTACCGGTGTCCATACCTTGCAATTTATTCAAAAGACAATTAAAAGTATAGCTTTGAGACAACACATGGAGAGAATAAAGTTCACTCGAGATCATTAAATTTCAATGAATCTATGCATACACGATTTATCGAATCCGGTGAGAAAAGTCGGACAAATTGGAATTCTTATAATTGAGCACAAGAACTACTTTAGTATGCCTATCGTGCATTCGATATTTAATCCTTCATAATGAGGCCATCATATATTGTTTTTAAGCATAACAACAAGACTCTTCAAAATCCACGATTTTAAGTGATGATTTATGAAGTGTCTTGCAAAACAAGATTCATAATGGGATTCATTATCAACATAACAAAGATTCCTCATTTGCAAACAACATAACAAAGTGAATCACCCAACATTATTCAAATTTATTCTTTGGAAAGTCATGCAAAGTTCATCCCTAAAGCTGCCGCATTGTTTATAATGACTTTGTTTCTCGTCCTATAATGAAATCGTAAACTAACCTTTCTCGACACATGCGGTGATTGAGGACGACCGCGAGATCCACGATCTGCAACAAGACAATGGTGTCTACTTGGTTACGGATTTGCGAGATAAATTGCTAACCTAATTTTTCGCTCGTCGAAAGAATGCGAGACCACTACGGAAATGTGGCTTTCGGTGCGTGAACACTGTTCTTGTTTGGCCAGCGGGTGGATATGGCGAAGTTGTGATGGGAGTGTCGCGGTCGCTTGATTAATCGGGGTTTTCATTTGGAGCGAATGCTTGAGGGCAAGTTTGGGAATGAATCGTATGATCGATCCACGAATTTCCATACTGAGCGAAGACAAATAATTGGAGGTAATATAGTCATTTTACCTATTAATCTACCATGTATTACGGTATACCAAACAAGTTACGTACACTATCTAGCTTATGTAACATGGGTACAAACGAGCGATCATGCTATCCTATCTATTTGCTATCTAGATAATGGGATAGGTATCCACGATTAGCATTACTACCAAACGAGCCCTTATAGGGTGTATGTCGTCCGTTAAATCGAATTTTTACCTCATTGCTTATATATAATATTTACCAATATTATTATTATTATTATTATTATTTTATAATTGTTAAAGAAATAAAGATTTTAGTAATGTCTCATTACAAGAATGGGGGCGTTACAGTTTGGTATCAGAGCAAGGTTTACATTCCTGTAGACTTGCTAATGGTATGAACGTATCATATATGTTTGAAAGATTTTGAACTTTTGATTGAGAAGAGAGAATGTGTGGATCATTACCGTTGCTCAACGTCGACTCTTAGGTAATTTATGTTTATGAAAAATGTTTAATGGTTTTTCCAAAGTTATGATGTGAGTATGCAATGAGTGAAATGCAAAGAAAGATTGTCTCGGGATAATGTTTGAAAGTTTTCGTATCAAAAGCAATGAGAAAGGTTAAAAATTGTCCACAAGGCACAAAGTATATTGATTTGTTATGCTTGATCTGAATTAAAGATTTATCTGCTTCCGACACATTCTTTATAAAGTTAAAGATGAAAGTTTTATGAATTATTTCTTAACTTATGAAGTTTAGTATTGAGTTAAGAAATATGTGTTATGTTATGAGAAATAAGTCCTCGAAAAATAACACAGTGAGGTGCGAAAGTAAATGACTTGTATCTTTGATTTAGAAATTGAAGTATCTGCACAAGACGTAATCACAGTCAAGAAAATGGGCC
The DNA here is from genome assembly GCA_036937905.1 of Salvia rosmarinus. NCBI lineage: Eukaryota > Viridiplantae > Streptophyta > Magnoliopsida > Lamiales > Lamiaceae > Salvia > Salvia rosmarinus. Next base: position 12,817,695 of record CM072820.1, read on the forward strand.
ACAAACCCCGGATAATGGTGTAGATTTTGCTCGGTTTCTACAAGCGCCGCAAGGGTTTATCGACAACAAGCAAATCGAGTGTGGGATGAACACCCAACCAAGAACTTATGAAATTATTGATCGGTTTAGAAGGATGGATCCACCAAAGTATAAAGGATATGAAAGACCGAGAAAATGTTGAGGTGGATCAGAGTTCTCGGCGGATTTTGAGTTGATGGGTTGCTACGAAGAGCAAAAGTTTCATGTGCTATATACCAGTTGGTTGAGGAAGCAAGTTATTGGTGGGAGTCACATGTTCGAACAATGATCGCTGAACAACGTCAAGCTTTGACGTGGAATGATTTCAAAGATTTGATTAGGGATCGCTATTTCCCTCAATCTTATCGACTGCAGAAAGAAACTGAATTTCTTAACTTAAAGCAGGGCAACATGACAGTGGTTGAATATGAGAGGAATTTTAATATATTGTCTCGATTTGCTCCGTATTTAGTCGATACAGATGAGAAGAAAGCTCGTCGTTTTGAACAAGGGTTGCGACCGAAAATTTGAGGAATATTAGGCGGCTTGAAATTGGCAACTTATAGGGAAGTAATTGAGCGAGCACAAGCAATTTCTAGTGATGCGCAACTAGAAATCCAAGATGAAATGTGATTTCTATGGAAAAAAAAGGGAGAATTAGGAAAAGGTGGAAGTGAGCGGTCAAGCAAGAGATGACAAGAAGTATCACGTTCTTCGATAGGTTCGGCAAACACTGCAACAAGCACTGACAAGCCTCAGTGCCCAAAATGCAAGAAAAATATAAAGGTGAATGCTGGCTAGGAAAGAATGTGTGCTACTCTTGTGGAAAACCAGGGCATATGTCATATAATTACCCGAGTAAAATGAGGGAGCCTGAAAAGAAAATGCAAGTACCTGAAAAGAAAGTAAAGCCCCGAGTCTTTGCCATGTCTCAAGGGGAAGATAACTCCAACGATTGAGCAGACACGATGTCAGGTATTCTTCGAGTGTCTAAAACTCCAGCTTTGGTTTTATTTGATTCTGGAGCTACACATTCGTTTATCTCTACAAAATTTTGTTCCCATCTTGAAATGCCTTGCTATGTTGATTGTGATGCACTAGAAGTTAGCATTCCTTCAGGAAAAACTATTATAACTTCTAGGATGATAAAAGGCATAGTAATAGATTTAGAAGGGAAGGAACTAGAAGTTGACCTTCATATTATAGACATGCGAGATTTTGATATAATCCTAGGAATGGATTGGATGGGTAAGAATCATGTAACACTCAGATGTCGTGAGCGGGAAGAGGAGATTCAATATCCTGGAGAGCAAAAATTTTGTTTTCATGGTGCAAGAACAAAGACTCCATCAAAGATTATAAGTGCAATGAAAGCAATGAAAATGCTAAGAAAAAGTGATTGCCATGGGTATCTAGTTACCATGACCGAAACACAATCTGACAAAAGTAAGATCAAGAAAGTGCCGGTAGTAAGAGAATATGTAAATGTGTTTCCTGAAGAATTACCAGGGATTCCACCAGACCGTCAAGTTGAATTTGTAATAGATCTGGTACCTGTGGCAGCACCTATCTCAAAAGCACCTTACCGAATGGCACCGAGAGAATTGCAAGAACTCAAAGTTCAGTTCAAGACACCTTAGCAAAGAATTTATTCGACCAAGTGTATCTCCTGGGGTGCTCCGGTATTATTTGTGAAAAAGAAAGATGGGAGTGCGAGAATGTGTGTGAATTACCAGAAGCTGAATAGATTAACGATTAAGAATAATTATCCATTGCCCAGGATCGAAGATTTATTTGATCAGCTTAAAGGTGCTAGTGTGTTCTCGAAGATTGACTTGAGATCTGGTTATCACCAACTAAAACATCAAAGAGAGTGACATTCCGAATACAGCTTTTAGAACAAGATATGGTCATTTTGAATTCACTGTCGTACCTTTTGGTCTCTCGAATGCACCAGGTGTCTTCATGGACTTAATGAACCGAGTTTTCTACTCATATCTTGATCGGTTTTTTATTGTGTGTATTGATGATATTCTAGTGTATTCAAGGGATAAAGACCAACATGTTGAACATCTCAAGACCGTATTGGAAACATTAAGAAAAGAAAAGTCGTATGCAAAATATCGAAATGTGAGTTTTGGTTAGAACAAGTTGTTTTCTTGGACATGTGATTACTTGAGAGGTATAAGTAGATCCATCAAAAGTTGAAGCGATAAGCAATTGGAAAAGGCCAACCAATGTGAATGAGATCAGAAGTTTTCTGGGAATGGCAGGGTATTATCGAAGATTTATAGAAGGTTTCTCAAAGATTGCTGGTCCATTGACAAAGTTGACACGTAAAAATGAAAAGTTTCAATGGAGTGAACAGTGCGAGCAAAGTTTCCAAGAGCTAAAGCAACGCCTCATATCAGCTCCTGTTCTAACTATGCCTGATGGTACCGATGGTTTTGTTATCTATAGTGATGCTTCAAAACAAGGACTTGGATGCGTGCTAATGCAACATGGGAATGTCGTAGCCTATGCTTCAAGACAACTGAAACCACACGAGCAGAATTATCCAACACATGATCTTGAGCTTGCAGCTGTGGTACATGCGTTGAAGATATGGCGATATTATCTTTATGGGAGTAAGTGTGACATTTACACTGACCATAAAAGTTTGAAATATTTCTTCACGCAAAAAGAGTTAAACCTTCGGCAAAGAAGATGGTTAGAGTTGGTTAAAGATTATGACTGCACCATTCACTATCATCCTGGAAAGGCAAACGTAGTTGCTGATGCATTGAGCCGAAAGAGTTACATGGCAGCATTACCTACCAAACAAGAAGAATTGATTAGAGAATTTCAGAAATTGAATTTGGAAGTGGTGACACCACCGAACACCACGACGGGAATCATTTACGCACTTGTGGTTCGTCAGATAATTCAAGATCGAATTAGAGAAGCATAGAAGAATGATCCATTTTGTGCAAAATGAAGAAACGAGCGAAGAGGTACACTTCAAGGATTTTCTATTATGGTGATGGAACTCTTTTCTTGATGGGAGATTGTGTGTCGAATAATGAGGATTTGAGACAAGAACTACTTGAATAAGCTATAACACTCCATATTTCGTACATCCGGAGGAACTAAAATGTCTGGATTTGAAATCGGTTTATTGGTGGCGAGAATATGAAGAGATCCATTGGAGAATTTGTAGAAAATGCATTACATGTCGACAAGTGAAATTTGAACATCAACGACCGTGCGGATTGCTAAATCCACTTGAGATTCCCAAGTGGAAATGGGAACACATTTCTATGGACTTTGTGGTTGGACTACCTCGCTGCAGTTAGAGTAATCATGCTATACGGGTTATTATCGACAGATTGACAAAGTCAACTGACTTTCTTCCCATGAAGATGACTTTTAGTATGGATCAATTAGCTCAACTCTATATTAATGAGATTGTAAGACTACATGGGGTGCCAGTGTCAATTGTGTCGGATCGAGACACGAGATTTACTTCTAATTTCTAGAAAAGTCTCCGATCGACTTTAGGCACGGGTTAAACTTGACAACTTACCATCCTCAATCGGATGGACGATCGGGCGAACAATCCAAATTACGGAATATATGCTTCGTGCTTGTGTATTGACATGGGTGGAAGTTGGGAGAAATATCTACCATTGGTTGAATTCGCATAATAATAGTTATCAAGCTACTATTGGGATGGCTCCATTTGAAGCCTTGTATGGGAGGAAATGTAGGTCACCAATTCATTAGGATGAAGTTGGAGAGGCGGATTTTAGGGCTGAATTAATTGAAGAAAGCAGTTGGAGTTATCACAAAGATCGGAGAAAGAATCAAGATAACCCAAGATCGTCGAAATCATATCTTGATCAAAGCGAAAGGATATACACTTGAGATTGGTGACAAGGTATTTTTAAAGATAGCACCGATAAAAGGAGTGATCAGATTTGGTAAGAAAGGAAAGTTCTGACCTCGTTATGTGGGACCTTTCGAGATACTTGAAAGGATAGGAAATGTGGCATATCGCCTAGCTTTACCTCCAGACTTGGCGGGCGTTCATGATGTGTTTCACGTGTCGATGCTTAGGAAATATATCTCGGATCCGGTCATGTTATATATCATGAGAATTTCTGGGTTTCACAATTTAACATCTGAGAGGTGCAATTGCTATTCTAGGCAGAAGGTGCATACTTTAAGAAATCGAGAGGTACCTTTGGTGAAAATGCGATGGAGTAGGCATGGACACGAGGAAGCAACATGGGAAAGAGAAAACGAACTTTTGGTTCGCTATCCCAACCATAGAGACTAACCAGGTTAATTTCGAGGACGAAATTATTTTTAAGGGGGGTAGAATGTAATACCCCGAGAAATTTTCTTAAAGAAGTATGATATATATATATATATATTTAAAATATATATATCTATATTTTTAAGAATGAATTATTTGTCTTTAAATTGTGAACTAATAAAAATTTGAGTTTTGAGCGTTTTTACAGAGTTGTTCGGCTAAGGCGAGGATCGTACTAGCGAAAAATGTAAAGTTTGATGTTATAAGTTTTAATGTTTTAGTAAATTATAATTATGATTTTAGAATGAAAGTTTAATTTTTTATGCATTGGTGATTAATTGATGATATTGATGATTTGAATATAAGAATCGATTAAAACGTTTATTTGTTATGCATTAGAGTAAAAATTTGTGAAGAAGTAATAAAATGGATATACATGTACATATATGTAAATATACATATCTTATGCTTTAAATGTGAAGAAATGAGTAGAGAATTGTGGAATTCTCTAGAAATGATGAATAATCATCATATTAAAGTAATTGCAAAATAAAAGAAAAATTTGTGGATATGTTTATAAATAGGTTACTATTCATCATTTTCATTGTTTTTCTTCATAAATTTCATGCTCACACACACTACACACACTAAAATTTTTGAAAACTTCATGCTCCAAATTTTCAAGATCAATGATTAAATTTTCGATCGGTCTTGAATTCGGTATAATTGATTCCTAGAACACATTTATGGTTTGAAATATTGAAAATATGAACTTATGGACTTGATGAATTTTCGGTCCTTTCATGAATTGTGTAGATGATATGTTTTTGTTTGATTATTTCTTAGTATTATGTTAGGTTAATCGCCGATAAGTTGTTTAACGTTGAAATTTTGAACATATGTGCATTCTTTGGAATTTGGCGAATTTCAAAATTTTGGAGGTCTTGATCTTGAATTTATGTTGTTTATATGCTTGATATTTTTCATATATGTGTTGTTGGATTGATATAAATATATTTTGAGCAAGAAAAACGTTTGAAATCGAACTTATGCAAAGTCCCATTTTTGGCCGAAAACCCTAGCTCATGTAATATCGGATTTTTTATTTTATTTGATCATTTTGAATTCATATTTGGATTCTATGATATGAATAAAGCTTAAAATGATTTATTCGGATTTTTCGGCCGACGTATTCAAAATTTGGAAAATTTTAGTTTGACGTCGAATTAGGGCTTTCAATGCTAAAGCTTTAATATTTGGATTTTGATGATTGATTTGTGATCTTTGATGATATTTAAGCATATATAAAGGTTTATCCAAGATGAGCGGCGTCTTGTGCAAATTTTCACGTTAGACATAAGTTATGTACATAAGCTATTGTTGATTTTGGTTAAGACTAGGCGATTTATAAGTGTTGATAAGTATTATATAATTATTTGGACATATGAAACTTAGTGAAGAGTAATGTTAAAGTGCTAAGTGGCGCGGCATCCGAACCTCAAGGACGAACAACCAAGCAAGAGCTAAAGAAGAGCTTTATTTTGAAGCGTACTACACGAGGTGGGGTTTACTCTATCCGTAAGTAAGTTGTATGGTTATAATCATTGTTGTGTTTTGTGCATGCATGTGAGCTAGAATGTTAAAGAAGTACCCTCGGGAGGCCGAGCCTGGTGTAGCGATCTACCTCGGGAGGCCCACAAGGGTCTAGTGTGGCGATCTACCCTTGAGGAGGCCGGACTGGTGTAGCGATCTACACTCGGGAGGCCCACAGGGCTCAATGTTAAAGAATTACCCTCGAGGAGGCCCACGAGGGCTACCAGCGCAATAAATAATGAGTACCCGCAAGATGTAATTAAAGAAGAGTTCATTATGTTGTGTGCATTACATGATTGGTTATAACTACTTGCGGTGTATTCCCATCGAGTATGTTCACATGCTCACATCCCTTATTTTTAATGTATGTTTTGCGGTGAGAAGTTGACGGTTGATCTTGTGACGGAATGAGCTCCACACATACATTCTCTCGGGATCATGTTTTATGTAAATATGTTTCAAACTATGCTAGTACTCGAGTGTGTATTAAGAACAAAATTAACTTGTTTTGAAGAAAAATTATGTTGAAATGCAATGACTTTTATTGAGTACTATATATATATATATATATATATATATATATATATATATATATATATATATATATGATGAGGGTTGTGTCCCTAGTTGTTGTTGCTCTGTTGGTGTTGTTTTGTTGTTGTTTCAGGTTGGCATATATATATATTTATAGGGTATATGCCGTCCGTTCGTCGAATTTTTACCTCCGCTGCTTATATATAATATTTTCCAATATTATTATTATAGTTATTATTATTTTATAATTGTTAAAGAAATAAAGATTTTAGTAATGTCTACATTACAAGAATGGGGCGTTCTGACAACCTAATAAAATCATATTGTAATTATTTTAAATATCATGAGCACGCTAGCCACGATGTAATAAGGTTAAAACTAACATGATCCATTAAAATAAACTTGACACGAATACGACACAATAAATTCAAATTTTAAATAGGGATATATTAATAATAAAATTAAAAATAAAATAATAATAGCAATATCTCAAATATTATTGTGTTATCGAAAACTACACAAGCCAATCGAACAAGAACACTACGTGATATTATACAAAACAACACAAATCAACATGAAGTTATTATGTTCTTATCGTGTTGATATGAATATAATAAAGTTGGACACTATCTAATTAATATAGTGTGTATCGTGTCGTGTTTTCTTTCTAGTAATATTAATTATTACGAATTTAATTTTAACATAATAAAAAAGTTTGTGAGAAAATACACAAACTTTGTAGGTTTTTGAAATTTAGCTTGAATTCAAATTCTAACAAAATTGGGTCCAACGTGGAACCAAAATCAAAATTCTACCTAAAAAAATAAGTATAATGTGTCATGACAACAACTTTCATACCATTAATTTCCCAATCACATTTGATAACCAAAATCAAACAATATGGGTTCCACTAAAAATTTATCATCACAGTTTTCCAATGGCAACTTCGAATTGTCCATCAAATCACGTTAATTAGCTTGCAAACTTTGGTAGCAAATTTGTGCGTGCAAGTTTAAAGTCTAAACTATATTTCCAATTATATTTCCAATTTTGAAATATAATTTGTGCGTCTGACATTAGGTCGAGGCCCACTCGTTTGGGCTCAACTGAGTGGCTACCGAGAGGTTGGGTCATATCCTATCAAAGATCAAGAAATGGGACAAAACAATATAAATTAGTCGACAAATCACCAAATCAACACGGATAAGAAATAAATAAATAAATAATCACGTCTCAATCTTTTGTATATTATTTCGATGATTAAAAAATGTAAGATGAGAATTTTAATGAAATATTTTAAAGTTGGATAAAAATAAAAAAATCGTTAAGTCCTCATGCATTAATTTGCAATCGACCTCATCCCAATCTCGTAAAAAACATCAAATTATCAACATATAAACCTAATTTTAAATATGTAGAATGAGAATTATCAATTTTGGCCCGACTAGAAAAATTACAATGGCCCAATTATTTGTAATGGGCCAATAATTTATGGGCCACCCATTTTCACACATTGCTTGACGAGCCTATCCCTTTGAAAACTCTAACATCGCCAAGCAGGAAGACAACGTTCAAAAAAAAGGGAAAAAAAAAATATCTCCAAAAGGGAACATCTAATTCTCAACATAAAATAAAATAAAATTCTTATATTTATAAATGTGAAACACGTATTTTCGGCTCCTTTGTACAATTTATAGATTTGTAAAGAAGAACAACAAGCATCAAAAGAAAAAAAATAAATTCAAAAAGATTTGAGTCCAAGTCTAATATAACGTGCATCAAGTTTGAAATGTGTTTAGGGCCTTTTTGAAGATTATATGTGTCCAACTATATTTCCAATTTTGCCATCAAACATTCAACATAAAAGTAACCAAGTAAAAAAGTTTGCGAATGAAAATAGAATTTGGAGCAAGCTAAGTTGAATGTCGGTGTCGATAGAGTCCCTCCAAATCTAGATCGTCGTGGTTTGGAGGGGATGCGGTCTCTCCCTCACAATTGAGGAGAAAATTGATCCCAAAGGACAAAAGTCGAGGATGCAAAAATGCATCCCGAGTTTTTTTCCCCCCATTTTCTTCACTCGATGAACAAGATGCATGCATTAATCTAAATTTTTAGTGATTGCCTTTGTAGAGGCGCATATGGGTGGTAGGTCTATTTGTTCTCAGAGCTAGATTTTGATTTTCTTTTCTTTACTACGAGTTTTCAAAATAACATTTGTCTTTCTCTCTTTTTGGTAAATGATTGTTTTATCTGTTAAATATAAAGATGATGACATGATCATCTTGTTGGGAAAATTCTAAGTATCGAAATGTTGGAAAAATTCTTGAGTATTAGGAATTAATCCATCTTAATCAGTATGTTTTGATTAGATCTAAAACCTCGATGATTGTCTTGCTGAAGTAACTAATGCTACTGACTTTTTTTTAGAGTTAGGCGTTTATATTATAAATTTCGTGAATGAACTATCGGTTTGGACGGACCAGGCGAAGGAGTTCAAGTTGTCTTGAGAATCGATCATACCGATAGAATATCGATGTCAGCGTAATTGATGACGACTCGACTAAAGGATCGCATACTAAAAATTGAAGATAGCGGAAGTCAACTAATGTCTCAAGGCGGAAGTACAAGCGATGCTGATGATCAGAGCTACGGGAGTAAAGTCGAAGACTGAAGACGGATGTCGGAAGAATGAAGCCTGAAGATCGAAGACTGAAGACTCAACGATGATGGACGAGAAGGAGTTAGGATATGACTAAATATCATATCGTGGCGTGATGTCCTTGTGGAAATCAAAGCCGGGTACCAGTCAAAGGCGACTACAAGGAGTCAGGCGGCGTCCAGAGTGAAAGCTATCTATCGATAGTCAAAGCGGAGACAAATAGTTAATCTTGGCTATATAAAGTCAAAATTGGCGGATGAAAGGTCAAAACTAACTATTAGTATCTACGTCGATGAATGGATCATCTTGACTCAAGAGTTCTAAGCTAATAAAATATGAAGTCGGGCTGGCGATGAAAAGGAGATGCAGTCTCGATTGGGCCAACCTAAAATCAATGCTGACAAAACACAGAGTCAACTCAACTGAAGAAACACGAAAGGGTTTAATCCTTGAGTGTTTGACTCACCACGTGTATTAACGTATTTGCGTAAGAAGATCGACATGTCATTCTACATTTTCAAAGTTGTAGAGCTACGATTATGCGATGGTATGACCTTTGTCGAAAGATGTACGGGATTCTCAGCGGGAAGAATTGAGACGACAAATAGAAGGATTTGAATGGTAGTCCTCCAACGGCTCTATTCTTATTCCGTTCTATATATATTGTGCATAATCCAACATTTGAAAGTTACCAAACGCCATACAATTGAAATCTCAAAGTATTGACTCAAAGCTCAAACCAATCAAACATCGATTTGAAGAAGGATGTAATCATTAGATCGATAAATCTTAAGAGTTCACATATACTTATCATTCGAGACTTCAACATACACTTTCATACGTCAGGATATTCACCTTGTATATCTTAAGTCTAGACATCCTAAGTTTAGCGTCAGTGATAAATCATATATGTAGTTGGAAAACCACTCTACAAAATCCTCCATAGTTGAGTAGAAGTTTGGGCAAGTAATCGACAAAGTGTTAGTCTGCTGAAAACTTGGTTTCTAGCATCGCAAGTTAGAGGTTAAGTCGATTGCATCACGAAAGCGACTAGTGGTTCCTAGCACCGACAAGCATAGGAGGAACACCAAGTTAGGCGGGATCTTGTAAGGTGACCTTAGTATCTAGGTTTACTCTTGTGCCGTAAACAAGATAAATTGAAGTTATTGATTGGTGAGCAATCGATGCGTGGACGTAGGAGTTTATCTCTACGAACCACGTAAAACTCAACGCGTTATTTACTTTCGGTTTTCTTTAAAATTACATGTTATTGAACTACCATCGCCACACACAACAACCTGACATTGTTTTGAAACTCTCTCATCGATGTCGGTTCTAACTAACTAATCAATATTCGACTAAGTGTTTAAACTTAAGTCTCAATTTTCAATAAGGTAAATCCAAAAACCACCACATTATGCACATATATTAGTTATCAGTCCAACTGTCTTCTTTCGCTTTACGATCGATAGGTTTGCTAACCGATATCACTCGATCTGAAATTCACTATCGAATTGACCGGTGATCGACACCGATCTTGGATCGATAGTTATCCGACTAGCTGATGTTAGCAATCAGTCAGTCTTGTCATAAGAAAAAGTTTTATATTTGCCTAACTGGTGTATCCCTCATTCCATACACTGGTACATACCCAGCGAGACCCATCAATTGGTATCAGAGTGGGTTGTTCACAAGAACAACTAACTCTCCCAATGGTCGTTATTTTAGAACTGATCCTTAAAATTATATATTTTTGCATACTGGTGCATATTTTGTTATGATGGAAACTAACTACAACGGTCAACTTCTCTCCCCACTTTTACGATAGACAACTATAAGACTCAAAAGCTACATTACCACACAACACTGCCGCATGTGGGAGATCACACACCAATGCCCCGATCATTATCAAAGAGAAGATAATGAAAGTGAGCACGCAGCCGGGATAAGAACATACCCAGGAGTACAAGCCAAAGAAATAAGTGGACTTCACTAAAAGAATGCAAACAAGACGAACTCGACAACCTCGCCAAAAATATCATCTAGAGCGGTTCCCAATTCTTACATTGGGAAGTTGATGAAGTGTGAGACATCCAATGAGATGTGGGATGCACTAAAGAGCCTATGTGTAGGCTCCAATGAGATTAAGGAGAACAAGCTTAAGATAGCTTGTGAGAAGTTTGATAACTTCAAACAAAGAAGAGAGAATCCATTGATGGCATGGAACTCGGATTCGCCACCATCATCAATGAGATCTACGTCACGAGAAATGACAAATACACCTAATGAAATCAACCTCAAATTCATTTGGGCACTCTCGCCTCTTGACTAAAAAGTCACAGTAGCACTTGTAAGAAAGCCAATTTAATGAGATGTCATAGACAAGCTCTTCTCGACTTTGAAAGGCGGCGAGTATAATATCGGGCGTATTGAAGAGTCTACAAAGACTAAAGCATCTGAATAAGGCGCTTCAAGTCGGACGAGCAAAGGCGCGATCACGGAAGATGACAAGAGCGAGCCAACAACAATCTGACTAAGGCTAAAGGCGAGTGAGCAAGGAAGCCGAGAATCTGACTAAGGATAAAGTTGAAAAGAACGACGAGTTGATGACCAGTATACTTTAATGGATGATCGGTTCGAAAAATGAAAGCTCGATTAAAGAGGTACAACAAGTACCGCAAAAACTGCAGACATGATAAGTGTCGCGACCCGACTACCTAATCCGATGAATTAGGCGTGACTACGAATTAAGAAGAAATTTAACGACAACGGGTTCAAACATATGTCGAAAGAAGAGATGACAACAACTTTCATCATGAATGAATCTAATATTTACGGTTCGAGAAGGTAACTATAAGGTAGGTTTCGAGAATGTTTTGTCGACAAGAATGATTTATCAACAATTTAAAACATGGAATGACACGATTCAACGAATAATATTGAATCCAGCGAAAATAATTCTAAGCATTTGAGAAATCCTTATTCACGTAGTATTGAACATGAACACATAAGCAAATAAATGCCAAAGTTCGACAGCGATAAGCGTGGTTGAGAATCATGTATGAAGACATAATTCTGCAGGCGATAAACATGACCAAACAATTAAACAACCTCAGCATGAATCAACATTTAGAGAAGCTCCTTTGCACAGCATTCGATTCCAGCATTCTCTCTCCAGCTCAACCTGCATATTTAGAAATATATGCAGGGCGTGAGTACAAAAATGCACTCAGTGGGTATATGCCAAAAACATAAAGATAAACTTTGTCCTTAGGCTATAAACTTGACTTGCCATAACATGTACTTTCATAAATAAATACCTACTTGCTTTCATATCATCATACTATCATATGCATATGCATGTATCATGTTTGCATGCAACTTTCTTCTCTCCTTCCCATATCCACGGATTCTTTTGCGTGTTGAGAAGTAGGCCTCCTTCTCAAACACCTTAATATCACATACCGAGTTGGACCGAAGGTTCTCAACTATGGTCATACCGACGTCGGTAAATTCTTTCTTTCTTTTCTTTCTTTCCGTGGATAGGTAGTGCATTATCTTATGCTCATGCTCAAAACATTGACAAGTCGATCAACTTTTCAAATCGATGCATATCATAATCTCATGTCATCTTTATGCATAATCATATCATATCTTTTGAAAACATTTAAAAGCATAAGCATACTTTATATAAAATACTTATACCCACTGGATGTTCCTTAGAGCTAAGGAACTAATTTCCAATTCCAATTCCATTTCTTCCATTATCCATATCTTATCCTCATAGAACGGCATAAAAGCCTATCAAGAGCCAAACAAGAACATTACTTATCTTTAGTCGTCGACACGACTATAGCTTATCGATATCAAAACACCATGGTCTATCAACACTTGGGTCATTGCATCTCTAACATCTTATTAGCAAACAAATTCTATCTAAATTTCGCAACATAGCGTTTATAAACGCATCGCCATATCGACACCAAACCATCAAACATAGCCGGACTTCATCAATTCATCACCATATGTCTCAATGATCATATAAGACTCAACAACAAGCTTGATCATCCAGTCTCACCATAATCGAAAATCCCCTTAAGGCGCACTTTATGTCTAACGTCGAAAATTCGTGAGGCGTCATCTAACACCAACGAACCTATATACATGCTCAACTATCATTAAATATCATCATTTTATCAATAAAACATAAAGATCAAAGCTTTGGCTTTGAAAACTTAATTTCACGACAAACTAAAATTTCACCGTTTTGAATCGTCGGTGGAAAATCGAATAAATCATTTTAGGCTTTATTCATATCATAGAATCCAAATATGAAGTTAAAATGATCAAATAAAATCAAAAATCCAACAATATAAGGGCTTAGGGTTTCGGCCATTTTAGGAAATTCTATATAGTTTCGATTTCAAACGTTTTTCTTGTTCCAAACACGTTTATATCAATCCAATAACATATATATGAAGTCAATTCAATCATAACAACATCATAAATTCAAAATCCAACAGCCCCCTTTTTCGAAAATTACTAGAATTTACAAACAATAAACATATGCTTTCCAATTTCAACGTTAAACAATACGTAGACGTCGAATCTAACATAATATTCATAAATAATCAACACAACATAATCCTTCATAATTTTCAGCATATGACCGAAAATTCAAATAGAACATAGGATCATATTTTTAAAAATTTCAAACCGTAGAAGTGTTCTCGGTACGAAATTATACCTTTATGCGAAGACCGATCGGAAATTCAACGGTCGGATCTTCCTAAAATTGGCTCAACATTTTCGAAATTTAGTGTGTGTTTAAGTGTGTGTTGCGTGAGTTTGGGGGCTGAAAAAATGAAGAAGAAATGGTTCCAAAAGTATACTTTAATTAATAAGGGTAAAATAGTAATTTCACATTATAAATTAATTTTTTTCTTTTATTTTCCCAAAAAATGGTGCCAACACACCATATTCTAGATAATTCCATAAAATAATCTCCATATTTATTTTGAATTTTCGGAATTTATAAAATAATAATAATAATAATTTTTCATGAAATTTTCCAAAATATGCTAGAAAATTCCATAATTAATTCCCAAAATTCCAATATTGAATCTTATTTTCTTAACACCTTAAACTCATCATTTTCATCAATATAAAGTTCCAAAACTATAAAATATATAATAGGAACTCACTTTATAAAATAGAGATTAAATTCCATTTTATGCGAATAATGGAATTAAATATTCCATTATTCTTAAATCCTTCAAAATCACTTTCTAAATTTTCCATCATCAAATATCATTAAAATATAATAATTAAAAATATTTTTGGCCTTAAAACCATTTTAAATATTTTGCTCTTATTAGAGCTTAATCGGCAAATCTTGCCGACGTCACAAAACGTAGATTTTGAAATTCTCAACTTTAGAAATCAAAACTTATTGAGCATGTACCTATCATCTTAAGACCCTTGGAATCTAGGTCTTCTTATCCTAAATAAGATCCGAGAATCTTATTTGATTACGCCTCGATTCTATCGTCTCGACTTGAAGCTTAACACAAAAGCTTCTAACTTAAACAAATCCTTCTTAAGGATGCAATGCCCTTCTTAATAAGCTCTTAATCACGAGCTAATTTACATTACAATACGGGTATTACATTCTCACCCCTTACAAAAATTTCATCCTCGAAATTTTATGCGTCGACAAAAGCTCGAGAATATATCCTTCTCATCGATCTTTAACTTTCATGTTGCTTTTCTAAATCATCATTCTTTCATATCGATCTAGGATGCATTCGACTCTTCTTAGTAGCTTAAATCTTGTTCGCGAACTTTTGTTCTTGTGAGATATGATGTGTTTTGAATTAAACACATATCTTCGTATCGTGGCATATGGAACACATCGCGAATATTTTCGAACCTCGAGCAAATGCTAATCATGAGCGACTAGCCAATCTTTCTTGTAAATGCGATTATGATCATCTCTTTAATCATGTTTAGTCCAAGCACTTTCTTCTTCAAATCGTTTTAAATAAATGATGATCTACAACATGCGTCGTAAAAAAAAAAACTTAGTAGGCGCCGTATAAATCATGGTTCTGATCTTGTCTTCTAACGTTTGGATGGTCCATTTAAATTCACCATCTATTGCGGATAGAAAGTTGTACTAAAATTCGATCTTGTATCCACCTTTATTATAAACTCGTCCAACACGAAATATAAACTTGGAGTCCTTGTTCGAGATGACTTTGTTCGAGATGATTGAGACGAGCACTTTATGTAAACATACTATCTCTCGTACATTTGAACTAACTTGTCGACTCCATCGTGATAGAATCGAGAATATCATAAGCGTGTTTCATGAGTCGATCTATTATCACCCACGCTTGATTTGATAACTAAAGCGTATGTCTTATCTTTTCAACTTTATAAAGAGTATCACGAATTGTCTGCGAAATTCACTATCATATCTGCGACAATCTTCTTTCTTTGCTTCATGCTCGTAAATTAAATCTCTTTACGGTTGTGGAATTCGAGGTATATACTTTTCGTACCATTCTTTCTTGAATTGCTCCCACGTAAAATTCTCTAGTTGCTCGGAAGGAAGAGCTTTTGGCGTAATATCCACGGAAAGTCGTTGACCTTCAACATCAACGATATACATAGGAGATATTTTTGATCAAAGCTCTCCAAATTTGAAAACTCGCTCATTGAAACGAACTCATTCTTTAAGATCACCGAGTATCAACTTCATTGAGGATAAAGGATCGGTATAGAAACTCTTCAATTACGCAATTGGTTTAAGGGAGAAAGTACAAGTAAATCTTGAAAAAAATTGTACTTTCTTATTCTTTTAGGCGGATTTCTTCTTCGGGTGACATCTTGCATTGCAATTGAATACCAAGCTGCACATATCTTGCTTATCAATAACAGGATATAGGTTTTCAATCAATAAGCAAACTCGGATCTCAAAGGTCTTCAAAATTGCTTAGCACAAAGTTATGATGTGAAATGAAAGCAGTTGGATAGCGAAATGATCGTATAGATATCGATGAAAGAAATTTGTATCTCTAAGCACTTTTACAAAACAAGGAAAACTTTGCTATCACGGGGCTTTCGGTATATAAATTCTTTAATATCTCCGCAACCACATCGATATAATCTATAACTATCGAACTTCCACTCTATCCACGATAAGCTATTTTGAAAGGCAAATGATCGATATCTAGGGTTGTAGTTGTCTTGTGCCAACAACTTGTACAACTTAAGTTCATACACAAAATCTCAAGGCATCGAGGTCTCGATAAACTAGTTTGATTCTTGATTAATTTCAAAGAAAAGGTCTTGGAAACATAAGAAAATAGAACAAAGCGAATCGATGTATGAATCTTAAGAGATGCGAAGGTTGATTGCATTAATCTGGGTTAATAAGAAGCATCTCAATATCAATTTAAGAGTAATCAAATTGTACAAGATCTACATCGATTCGGGGATAATTAGTGAGCATTTGATAAGGAAGACTCTATTTTTAGAATAAGGGACTAGTATCATGCTCAGGCATATAAGAATCAACATCTATGAGTTCAAGATTTTAACCATCATTATTATCAAATGGAAGAGGAAAATTTATCAATCAACTGAAGCTGATGAACAATTTAGATAGATTTAGCAATAGGAAAATGAATTAAAATGAGGGGCTCGAGTGTACATAATATTAAAATTTGATGGTAACTAGGAGTGCGGAGAATCAATTTGCTCAAAACAACGAAACCGGACTCAATATGAACAATGGCAGCAACAACAACCCAAGTTTGCCACTCTTTAAACAATAAAGGAATCGATTGAAATTTCCATCAAATCTCGATACACCTTGCTCCAAATGTTTCTCCCACAAGCGATGGAATCAAGCGAAATTCGTTTAAGGTAAGCTACTCGTCGATGCATATAGATAGAAATTATATTTGATCTTTCTTGATGAATATAAGCGAAGCGATGACAACGTAATGATGACAACGAGATAACAACCACAGGACGACGACAAACAAGTCGTACTTTTTCGAGCTGTCTGGACGATTCTCGTCATCGCAGAAAAACAGTACTCGAACTCTTGCGAAAAACTTTATTCATATTGTTCTGCCATCTCTTCTCAAACACACATTTTCATATAACAATTCCTTCATTATGGCGTACACTCAAACATCATCTGAGATAACCATAATCATCATACTCATAAACATAATCATAAGCATAAGCTTTTACCTGGTGAGCTAGAGATGACGGAATCGAATGCTGAGCTTCTCTCGAGGATAATTATCTCTTTAACTCATTTTCTCAAATCAGAATCAAACAACTGATTCTATAACTCAGATTCTCAAATAGAGTCAAACAACCGACTCATAACTCAAATTATCAAATAGAATCATTTCAAAGAATTCCACAGTTGAGGTGCACAAAGCGCACGGACTTTCAAAGATTCATAAGGATTCATAACTCGAGTGCAAAGCGTGCACAAAGTGCACAAATTTACAAAGAATTCACGGGTTGAAATTCAAACCGCTCGATACCATTACATCACGACCGACTACCTAATCCGATGAATTGGCCGTGACTCGAATTAAGAAGGAAATTTAACGACAACGGGTTCAAACATATGTCAAAAGAAGAGATGACAACAACTTTCATCATGAATGAATCTAATATTTACGGTTCAAGAAGGTAACTATAAGGTAGGTTTCAAGAATGTTTTGTCAACAAGAATGATTTATCAACAATTTAAAACATGGAATGACACGATTGACGAATAATATTGAATCAACGAAAATAATTCTAAGCATTTGAGAAATCCTTATTCACGTAGTATTGAACATGAACACATAAGCAAATAAATGCAAAGTTCGAAGCGATAAGCGTGGTTGAGAATCATGTATGAAGACATAATTCTCGGGCGATAAACATGACCAAACAATTAAACAACCTCGGCATGAATCAACATTTAGAAGCTCCTTTGCCTGACATTCGATTCCAAAGATTCTCTCTAAAACTCAACCTGCATATTTAGAAATATATGCGGTGAGTAGTCTAAAATGCACTCGGTGGGTATATGCCAAAACATAAAGATAAACTTTGTCCTTAGGCTATAAACTTGACTTGCCATAACATGTACTTTCATAAATAAATACCTACTTGCTTTCATATCATCATACTATCATATGCATATGCATGTATCATGTTTGCATGCAACTTTCTTCTCTCCTTCCCATATCCACGGATTCTTTCTGCGTGTTGAGAAGTAGGCCTCCTTCTCAAACACCTTAATATCACATACCCGAGTTGGACCCGAAGGTTCTCAACTATGGTCATACCCGACGTCGGTAAATTCTTTCTTTCTTTTTCTTTCTTTCCCGTGGATAGGTAGTGCATTATGCTTATGCTCATGCTCAAAACATTGACAAGTCAATCAACTTTTTAAATCAATGCATATCATAATCTCATGTCATCTTTTATGCATAATCATATCATATCTTTTGAAAACATTTAAAAGCATAAGCATACTTTATATAAAATACTTATACCCACCTGGATGTTCCTTAGAGCTAAGGAACTAATTTCCAATTCCAATTCCATTTCTTCCATTATCCATATCTTATCCTCATAGAACGGCATAAAAGCCTATCAAGAGCCAAACAAGAACATTACTTATCTTTAGTCGTCGACACGACTATAGCTTATCGATATCAAAACACCATGGTCTATCAACACTTGGGTCATTGCATCCTCTAACATCTTATTAGCAAACAAATTCTATCTAAATTTCGGCAGCGTAACGTTTATAAACGCATCGCCATATCGACACCAAACCATCCAAACATAGCCCAGACTTCATCAATTCATCACCATATGTCTCAATGATCATATAAGACTCAACAACAAGCTTCAATCATCCCGTCTCAGCCATAATCGAAAATCCCCTTAAGACGCACTTTATGTCTAACGTCGAAAATTTCGTGAGGCGTCATCTAACACCAACGAACCTATATACATGCTCAACTATCATTAAATATCATCATTTTATCAATAAAACATAAAGATCAAAGCTTTGGCTTTGAAAACTTAATTCACCGACAAACTAAAATTTCACCGTTTTGAATCGTCGTAGGAAAATCGAATAAATCATTTTAGGCTTTATTCATATCATAGAATCCAAATATGAAGTTAAAATGATCAAATAAAATCAAAATCCAACAATATAAGGGCTTAGGGTTTCGGCCATTTAGGAAATTCTATATAGTTTCGATTTCAAACGTTTTCTTGTTCCAAACACGTTTATATCAATCCAATAACATATATGAAGTCAATTCAATCATAACAACATCATAAATTCAAAATCCAACAGCCCCTTTTTGAAAATTACTAGAATTTACAAACAATAAACATATGCTTTCCAATTTCAACGTTAAACAATACGTGAGCGTCGAATCTAACATAATATTCATAAATAATCAACACAACATAATCCTTCATAATTTTCAGCATATGACCGAAAATTCAAATAGAACATAGGATCATATTTTAAAAATTTCAAACCGTAGAAGTGTTCTCGATGCGAAATTATACCTTTATCTGACCGTCGGAAATTCAGCGGTCGGATCTTCCTAAAATTAGCTCAACATTTTGAAATTTAGTGTGTGTTTAAGTGTGTGTTGCGTGAGTTTGGGGGCTGAAAAAATGAAGAAGAAATGGTTCCAAAAGTATACTTTAATTAATAAGGGTAAAATAGTAATTTCACATTATAAATTAATTTTTTTCTTTTATTTTTCCCAAAAAAAATGGTGCCAACACACCATATTCTAGATAATTCCATAAAATAATCTCCATATTTATTTTTGAATTTTCGGAATTTATAAAAATAATAATAATAATGATTTTTCATGAAATTTTCCAAAATATGCTAGAAAATTCCATAATTAATTCCCAAAAATTCCAATATTGAATCTTATTTTCTTAACACCTTAAACTCATCAT
Organism: Salvia rosmarinus; assembly: GCA_036937905.1. Classification (NCBI taxonomy): domain Eukaryota; kingdom Viridiplantae; phylum Streptophyta; class Magnoliopsida; order Lamiales; family Lamiaceae; genus Salvia; species Salvia rosmarinus. The sequence continues at coordinate 12,837,833 of CM072820.1, forward strand.
TTTCATCAATATAAAGTTCCAAAACTATAAAATATATAATAGGAACTCACTTTATAAAAATAGAGATTAAATTCCATTTTATGCAAATAATGGAATTAAATATTCCATTTATTCTTAAATCCTTCAAAATCACTTTCTAAATTTTTCCATCATCAAATATCATTAAAATATAATAATTAAAAATATTTTTGGCCTTAAAAACCATTTTAAATATTTTGCTCTTATTCCGAGCTTAATCGGCAAAATCCGGCGCCACAAAACGTAGATTTTGAAATTCTCAACTTTAGAAATCAAAACTTATTGAGCATGTACCTATCATCTTAAGACCCTTGGAATCTAGGTCTTCTTATCCTAAATAAGATCCGAGAATCTTATTTCGATTACGCCTCGATTCTATCGTCTCGACTTGAAGCTTAACACAAAGCTTCTAACTTAAACAAATCCTTCTTAAGGATGCAATGCCCTTCTTAATAAGCTCTTAATCACGAGCTAATTTACACGTAAATACGGGTATTACAATAAGAGCCGAGAGAAAAACTCATAAGGATCGGTCGACGAAGCTCACCGACACGAGTATAAGATGATGAGTGCTTGTGGAAAAAATGGCACTTCAAACACGATCGCCCGTGAGCCACAAGGAAAGAAAATCTTTACGTGCCAAGCACGACAAAATGATGAGCGGCGCAAGTCGATGGTTCTTTGAGATGGCCGACACTTCAAGCTCGTCAGCGCCTCTTCCAAAGAACTCCTCTAACAACGATATTGAAAGCCGTTATTGATGGTCGAGAGATCGGCAACTATAAGGAAAGCTACATGGCGGGGAATTGACAACGCCTCGACGAGCCTGAGGTAACTTTATGTCTCTCTACTGATAAAATCTCCCATATAATTGTATTTTTAGAGCAGGTGTCCGACTCTGAAGACACCTCAGTCAAGTGGGATGAGATGGAGCAGATCATAACTGACTACATGATAGTTATGAAAATGTATGAAGGAACTATGACTGAGAACTACAAGTCGAAGAAAATCTTGACTTTCGAGCAAAGTCGGCGGTCGACTAGCCCTTGAAAACTAAGATGGAACTCATTTGTTGGTGAGAAAGCTAAAAGAGGAACATGATGATCAAGCCGACATGATCAAGGCGAAGGCTAAGCGGTCTCAACAAGGGAAAGAAATAGTTCGACGAATCAATTAGCGAGATCGACTGAAGTTTAGCAATCTTCAGCAGAGTGAGGCTTCACCCAACAAAGATCAACACTTTGAACGGAGCCATGAAGAAATTGAAATACATCCAATCATTTCAAAGGAGTCTGTTGATCAGAACTAGTTTAGGGTATGATCCTAGTTCAAAGGTGAATGGTATGTCCACTAGTGGCACCAAAATTGTGTTCGTGAAGTCGGTGAGAAGCTTAAGGCTCCGATGGTGGCGAAAGGATCTGGTATGTTGTTCTTAACCCAAAGCCTAAATATAAACTACTTAAAAGACCCGATCCTATCGGCTACCCCTGGTTACACATGCCACTCTCAGCGTAAGCCTACTCAGTAGAATAAGTCTATGCTGAAAGCACCTCCAGGTAGGAAGTATGTCCCAGGATACATTCTAGTCTATCAGAGACATCTTGTTCACAGAAAAACTTTCACTACACATTCACAACACATTCGTGTACCTTGACAAAACGTGCACAAACCTAAACCCCATGTACAATCAACACAGAAGTCCAAGGCTTAGTAGAAGAAGCCAATGACAGTTTATATCGACTTTAAGGGAAGACTGATTAGGCCTGGCAATAGCGTCAGAATCATCAGGTAGATCTGGGTTCTCAAATGATCCATTAATGTGTAAGGACCCACTTCATATTGAGTACCTAAAATATGATTTTTGCGGTCGTGATGATCGATCGAAGAAGAAAATGACCTTCCAACCCGAAGCACACATGATACTTAGACAATAGATGTTGAACACATGGTGGTTGTAAGGAATATCTAAGCGACTACGTGGAGAAGGAAGATTTGAAAATCGATTTTGGTGATAATTCTATAGGATACATCAAAGGCTATTGTACACTTTTGATCAGTAATGCTAAAATTTTCAATGTCAATTACATTTTGGTCTTAAGCATAATCTCTATCTGTTAGTTTATTACGTGATAACGATTTCATTGTCGAGATTTGTAACAACCCGCCAATCAATGCGGATTAACGAGGTGATACTAATGACGGGATTAACAATGAAACAAAACTAATTATGGAATTGTGAGGTATATGATAGACAAACTCCCAAAACTTCATACCATTTAATGTGACACATATATCGTATACATCTGGCTGGATCATTTAGACTCTTAACAAAGGGTTCGACTCAAAACATAACTTATATAACTGCGGTGAAAGACATGTGATTACACATATGACGATGTGTAATCAAGGTACTACTAATCGACGACAAAAGACTTCAATCGCTCAACACTTCAACATCACATCAATCGCTCAACCGCACATTTAAAAACAAATATGCGGGGCTAAGTACAAGAATGCACTTAGTGGGCTCATGCAAACATTTTCTCAAATTACATCGCCCTTAAGTAACACACGAGGTTTTTATTGAAATGCTCGTGCTTACTAAAACATTTTCTTTATTTTCAAAAGTCGTCTGGCCAGACATATTTTCTGTCTGTATGATCCATATCAGTTCTCATATATTATTATCATATCATCATCACATGTTGGTAGCGAACCAACAACTATTAGTATCATAACATCAACTGTATTGGTAATAATCCAACAACTATAAATCTCATTATAACATCATCATACGTTGGTAGCGAACCAACAACTTTCACTATCATCATACCATCCTTCTCCACATATAACATGATCATCATACCATCCTTCTCCACATATAATATGATCATTATACCATCCTTCTCCACATATAACATAATCATCATATCAGGTTAATCCTAGCCAGGTATAATCCTTCCGGCATAGGATCTAATATCAATTTCTCTTAAGTCGGGGAGAGACCCAACAACTTATTCTCTTTCATAATTTGTTGGATGAACCAACAACTTGATAGGATCATACATAAAAACATAAACACTTTGGGCAGGTAATCAAATAACATCTGAATATCATATCTCGGCAGAAATACGGAGATAAATCATTCACTTTGAAGAAAGCATATTAAATAAAAGGGTTTTCGAATAAAGCCCACCTGGTATATGCAGGTCTTTCTATAGTCCCTTTTCTATGTCTCCGCTCAAAACACGTCCCACCTTAATGTAAGAACTATTTTAGTACACTGGTCACATTTCGATGAGCGAGCGTCGCTTTATAACGTCCTATGAATCAAATAAGTCTAACGCTGAACTTATTTTGACGCTTCCTAATTAAAATGATGTCGATTATGAAATCACTTATCACATAAGAGATATTCTATCTCTTTATCACATAATGTACGTTTTAATGTACTTACTTAACGTAAGTTACATTGTTACTAAATGTACTACGTCACATAGATCACGTATTATCGAATTTCATACAATTTGACCTTGGTCAACGTTTTTGGTCAACGATTTTGACTTGGTCAATATTTAGTCAATATTTTGACTTTGGTCAACACCTTTGACTTCAAAGTCAACATTTTGACTTTTTCAATTATATACATATATTTTCGAAATTAAGTATAATTCTTGCTCTAAAAATTCACATAAAATCATAATATATTTAAAACATTATTTAGAACATATTATGCGATTATACCTTATAAGATAAATTTATAACATTAATACATATAATATATAGTTTTGGTCATTATATATAATTATCTGAACTTGTGCAAAATTATAATAAATTCACATGTCACACTATTTTATTAGAAGATTAATAATATGTAATTACTTTGGTCAAGAAAAATTATACACCTTAGTATTATATTTCATGGTTTTCAAAAACTTTAATTTAACAGTAAACATTTCCCAAAATTCAATAAATTCACATAACATCTATTCATTCTTAAGTATCCTTACTATAACATAATTTTTATTTATTATGAACTATTGATAAATTTTTCCTAAGTCATGTTTGAAAATTTTGACTTAGGTCAAAATAATTTTAACAAATCGATAAATTCATACAACACTATATTATGAATCTACACTATCAATATGCTATGATAACACTTAAACATGGATTATATCACAACATGTTATCATCTATAATTTTTCGAAAATCATAGACTTATATACTATAGTTTTCCAAAATTCTACATAAAATCATACAAGCATATTTAATACCTAGATCATTATTTCATGCTCAAATCAACAATTAAAAATCATAATCATCAACATATCACACCTACATGTTTTCGGTCCTTACATGAATTTTAATAACATGCTTAACTTTGTAATATAATCATAATACATGCTTAATAATATCATATAAACATGATTTCTACACACTTTAGCATATGAGCATGATTTTCAAAAATCATCATAAACAAACTAAGCTTATAACTTAAAATTTAACGGATGAAATTCGAAAATTCTAGCATGTATCTGAAGCTCGGAAGAAATCTAATCTTTAATCGGTGTCGATTTTTAACGGCAACGGTTTTGATCTAAGATTTGGGAAGAATATGTGATGAACTCTCTCTAAATTTATCTCTATAACTTTCGAAACTAAGGGAAGCAAAATGGGAGAGATGTGCCCTTAGGTTATATTTATAGACTTTATCAACTTGTACATAAAATATCTTAATAAAACACATTATTACACTTGGTAATTTTTTCAACATTTTCGGCCATCAAGTGGCATTAGGAGACAAAAATTTTATCCTATCTCCAACCTTATCAAAATATGTCATCCATACCCTTTAGTTGATATGATACGCCAATTTGAAGGATTTCATCACCTTTTTCAAGCTTATGTAGCTCACGGCTACTTTGTAGATTCATAAAATAAATTTTATTATTTTTCCCAACTATATACTATACTATTACTATATAATAAAGTCACATTTGAAAAGTCAAAGATTTCAACTTAGAGATAAGATGTCTTTTTCAAAGTAGGAAATTAATTTTTCCAACCTTTATTTGTATCATTTTCGGCCCCCTCTAGAAGACAACCATAGATTACTTGTTTCACTTGCTAACTACTGCTACTTTACACCTAATAATGTGATAAGATCCAACTCATACCATCCCATTAATTAAACTATGATATTTATCAATTTTATCACATAAAATATCCCAAATTTTCGGCACTTTCATAGACAAGTGGCCTCCCACTTGTGCAACTTGTAATACACCTTATCTTATCCCTAATAATATCATATTAATAATATAATTATGATACATCATCAATTGGATAAAATTAAAATTAATTAATGCTTTAGAAACCACAGTTTTCAAAACTAGGAGGATAATTCAAAACATTTTATTTTCTTGTATTAAATAGCTAATACATAGTTATGTGACATATTATAAGTCCTAATTGATGATTTAAATCATAGGAAAATAATTAAATCAATTTTAATTTACAAAACCCTAATTTCGATTTTTAGGGTTTTCGAAAATTGCTAAATAATTCAATTTTGATTCCTTAATTCTCTAGCATTATTTTGATGATAAATAATGCTCTTATATCATAAAATAATCATAGGAATTTAAATAATATAATTCCATGATCATTTGACTAAGTTTTCGAATTATCTCTAAACGTAGACGTTTAAAACGTCTCAAAACGTTAATAGTTGATTCTTCTCTAAAACGTTCGCAAATAAGTTGGAATCACCTTATTTACTTCTATAATGGTAGGGAATTCGAATTCTAAATCTTATTGCTTAGAAAATATCGTAGAGCTTAACTGTCGAATTTTATCGACGTTACTTAGAAAATATCGTGAAACTTAGCGTCGAATTTTATCGGCGTTAGAATATCGTTCGAAGGAATAGCATAAGTTGCATTCCTTAATTCACTAAGCGTCAGTGGATATCACACAGAAATTATCAAATTATGCTTAGTCAAAATCGAGCATTGACTAATTAAGATTTTAATTATCGAACTTAAAACCCTAATTACGATTTATATTATCGTAATTAAGCGTTAAAACTGCGGGATATTACAATATTCAAAAGGATGAATTCACGGTGAAACGATCGAAGATAGGTCGTCTTGAGAGAAGCAAGGCATGCAAACTTATATGTTGCATCATGGAAGGACTGATCTCCAGATACATGCCTGGTGTCCAAGTCTACCTCAGAGATCAATCGGGTATGGCACAAAAAGCTGAACCAAGTGAACTTATAAAATATCACATAGTTATTTATTGCAAGAAAATAAAATATGTAGCATTTGTCCTACATAGTGACCGAAAATTTCACATTAGTTAGTGTGAAATGAGTAAATTCTCATGCTCTTGATAATGATAAACTATAATTATAATGTTAAGATATTTTTAGGATAAGATAAGGTGTATTATTATGTGTAAACAAGTGGGATGAGTTGTGTATGTGAGGTGGCGAATATTTTGAAGGATAAGTGTGAACATAAGAAAATTTAAAGCTTTGGGAAAGTGATGGATTATCTTTTGATAGTGACATATAATCTTGTATATTAATGTAAGACAAAATAAAAATTTACTCCCCTCATGGTGTAATGACCGAACATGTATGCAAGTGGGGAAAGAAGGATAATCCAAGTTCTAGGATAGTGATGAGCTATTATTTTTTTGAAAATGTTAGTTATTAAATTCATGTATTATATAAAATGGTAAACAAATAAAATGAGGGTATTTATGAGATAAAAGTGCCGAAAATTATGCCGTGTGAATGAAAGAAATTGTGTTCACACTTTGTGAAAGTGATGTTTAAACTATGAAAACGACATAAATTTAATTCCTACATGATATAATGTTATCATTAATGAAAATATAAGATATTTATTAGAGTCTTTATGTGATGTGTTGTGAAAGTGCCGAAGGTGTGTGCAAGTGGGAGAAAAAAATAAAATTCAAGTGATGTGTTATTATGTGATAGTGATGTGTATATAAATTAATTATAAGATAATGTGATATTAAATGAAGTGATAATGTATTGTTTTGTTTGCTAGTGAGCATATGGTATTTTAGTAAAGTAATGAAGTTGTAATTGTTGACTTTGAAATTGATATTTTCTAAGATATGATTAAACTATGTTGCATCAAAATAAATAAAATTTTGTCTTTAACTACAAAATGGTGACCGAACATGTTGTAATATTATGTGAAGTATTAGTTTTGACTTTTAAAACTAGATATTTTGCTAAAAGGTATACTATATATATATCAACATGGGAAAAAAATTAAAAATGTTTGAGAAATATATACAAATTTTCGAAATTTATAAGATAAGAAATTATGATGTACAATTTTTCTATGGCTAATATGATTACATATTATTGATCCTATGAATTTATGTGATTTTTTAAAATGAGGTATTTTATGTTTATGTCGAAACATGATGTTATATGGCGTAAGGATTTAAAAGTGAAGTGTTATGATCAAGTTAGATCATATGTATGTGTTGTCGAAGCATGATTGTTGATTAACGTGAAAAATTGAGATTTATGAGAACATGATTAGAAATCGATTAAAAATCGAGTATATATGTAAAATAATAGTTATATGTATGAACGTTGAGAAATATATGATTTTGAAAGTCAAATGACTTGACTAGAGTGCAAACGTATGAAATACGTTAATGTGTGAACAACATTATTTTGTACGTCTAGTCAAAATATGGATTTCGTTGAATAGTTACACTAAGATGTATAAGACGTACTAAGTGGGATAAAGGATACGAAGTATGTTAGAAGATTATCGAATCTTTTAGACTTGGATGTTTTCGAAAAACGTGACCGACGTACGAAATTAGTTTCTTACGTAAAGGTGGAACGCGACGTGATCGTTGACGTTAGAAAGGAACTTTATTGGGAAGCGTACGTACCAGGTGGGCTTTATTCGAACTGAAAACTGTTTTATTTACAATGCTTTCTTCGAAATGAAAAGTCTTTACTTATTTCTTGAGAAATGATAATGAAATGATGTTATTGATTACACCCGAAATGTTTATGTTTTATGTATGTATCATATCCATGAATGATGATGAATGTTGTTGGGTCGCCCCAACGTATGAATGAAAATCGAATTCGGATCCGTGCTAGAGGAAAATTCTAGCACGGATTAACGTGTACACTAAGGTGGACCGGGGCCGTAAGGACAATGCACGGCCGATCCGGCGACGTGAAGGAGGCTACTTCTCACGGCGTTAATGATGATGTTATGTGGAAATGATATGATACGAGAAAGGAAAGGATATGGATCATATAGCCAAAGAGAAAATGCTTGGCCAGACGATGTTTTGAGAAATGATGAAAATGTTTTAGTAAGCACAAGGCCTTTTCAAATAAAACCCTTGTGTCTTACTGTGATGGGGCAATGTAATTGAAAGTTGATAAAATGTTTTTGGTAATGAGTCCACTGAGTGCATTCTTGTACTCAAGCCTGCATGTTTGTTTTTAAATGTGCAGGTTGAGCTGGTGATGCGATGGAGCAGTGTTGAGCAATAGGAATCTGTGTTGTTGAAAGTTTGTACCTTGAATACACATCGTCATATGTGTATTTCAAATGTTTTCCACTGCTAGAATTCTAAGTTATGTATTGAAATCCAAAAGTATTCTTGATATATGTTACACAGTTCAATATCCATTGATCTTTCTCGTTTCTTAATTCCTGTTTAAAGTAATAGTCCCTGTCAATCCGTACTTAGGATTAGTGGGCTGTTACAAAGTGGTATCAGAGCAGTTCGTTTCCTTGAGTCCAAAACATTCTTTCAAAGTTAAGTCTAGATTAATTCCCTTGACTTGTTGAGGTCAGCTGACTATGCTCAACACTCCATCACATCAAGCTCAACAAGAATGAGGTAAATGATCTTCCTCAAAAGTTTTGAAATGAAAAATTTGAAAGTGAAAGAGGATTGAAATGATGTTTCAAAAGAGATGAAAGTTATGGAAAAAGATTGAGAATGGAAGTTATGAAAGATGATTGATATGATGTTTTAAGTTATGAAAAGGAAAGAGAAATGAGGAAAAGTTGAAAGTCATAGGAGAAAATGTTGACAAAGATATGTCAAAAGTAAAAAGTTGAATTCGTGGAATTCAATGAGATTTATTGTTATGAACAGAGTCATGTTATTAATGTTTGGAAATAATTGAAAATGGACATTGATATGTCAAAGATGATATGTTGAATTCTTGAAATTCAAAGAAATGCGTGAGTACAAATGAGCTATGTATTGAATATTTGAAAATTTTATTTCAAATCTCAAAGTTGATTATGATAATGAGTATGCTATCCCAAAAGAACGTAGACTGTTTAAGATGCATGATCCCTTTTGCGAAAGAACATAGAAAGATGAGCTATGAGTATTTTTATTCCATCTTGAGAACAAAAGTGAGATCGAAATGAGAATTTCGAGTTGAAAGATGAGAACAACAAGAATAAAGTTGAGAAAACGAAAAGATCAGAGATGGAAATTATGATGGTAAGAATGGAATGATGATGTTGAAATGAGGAATGTCATTATGCGATAAGTGACATGAGTATAGTCTTATCCTTGGATGTTCACGCGCGACGGAACTCCAAATCGACTATGACTTTTTCATTAGAAATGAAATAGAAATGTGATTAAAGAATAAGTTGATGTTAGTATCGTGATTTTTACAAAAGAAGAGACCACGAGGTGGTAGAAATTGTAAAAGGCAAATCGAAAATTGAGTTTTAGTGGTATAAGTAAAGTTTTGGATGAAGGGTAGTATGTTGATAAACCAAGACGAGTTATATAACGTTTGAGTTTTATTCATTACCCATTTACGTCATTGAGTTTAACTCTATGACCTAGTTCAATTGAAATCAATTTCATTTTTTCGAAAGAAATTTATAACCCAATTTATAAAGTGTCCTTTTGGAAACCAAACTCTCGTATGGTGAGAAAGTATTTGTGTGGTATGGCCAGCCCATATGACCAAAGAAATCTCAGTAGTCGTCATTCTGGTCTTCGGACCCTATATCCCAATTATTCAGTTAAAATAGCATATTGATTCAAACGTTGAAAGTTGTCATCTTGAATTGTGAATCCGCACCTCTTGTAAGTTGTCATGATGAATTTTGTTCGACCCTTGAAACCAATAAGTATGAGATAGGTTGAGTTATCTTGTCACCAAAGTTTTTCAGACCAGTAAAGTGATTGATATCAAGTTATGATGTAAAGAAGTTCTCGATGAGACGAGATATATTTCCCCTATGATGCACATAAATACGATGACCCTTGATGGGCTTTCCAGAAAGTGATGACAATGAAGTTATACCATCTTATGAGTATTATGATAATAAAGTTATGAACGAGATACTCTTTAGCATTGGTCGCTAGAATAGAAGTAAAGGAAAGTATATGATATCATTGGGATATAATTTCTCTTATTAAATCATAACGAAAGAGATTACAACTTATCTTCAAGATAGTTGATTGTCTTAAGACCTCGTTAATAGGTTGGACATGTTTAAAGTATGGAGATGAGCGAGACTCATTTGATGGATATATAAGAAATGAAAGCATCTCAGTTAACAAGTCTCTCGCTTTATCCCTAAAACAATAATATTATGTTTGAGGGGAATTGATCCCAAGTATTTGAGACTTTATTTAAACCAATGATAGTGAGATCGATGGATCATAAATAATGAGATGTGTGAACAGCTAGGCTATTCCTAGTGTTTAAATCAAGTATGGGGAAGATATCTCCAAAGTCGAGACATGGTAATAAGACGCTTATGCTTGGAATTTAAATTATGGTGTACAAATGTACTACCTACCAAGCTATATGACAACAATGACGGTTCTAATCCTGAAAGTGAGAACCGAAGTATGATGAAAGTAATATTACTTTCAGATAACGTGCTCAAGAAAAGGAGCAAGAGTTGAGAATAGCTGAAGAAACTATGAGCTATATGTAATACCCCGCATTCCTGTAGCAGAGATTAGCTCTTGATTAAGAGCTTATGAGAAGGGCATTGCATCCTTAAGAAAGAGTTTTTTAAGCTAGAAGCTTTTATGTTAAGCTTCGAGTCGATAAAAATAGAATTTGAGATTTATTCGAAATCGATTCGAGATAGAACCTAAGATAAGATTCTTAGGTCTTGTTTAGAATAAGAAGACCTAGATTCCAAGGGTCTTGAGATGATGATACATGCTCAACAAAGTTTTGATTTCATAAAATGGAAAATTTCAAATCTTGGTTTTGTGATATCGGCATTTGCCGATTAAACCCTAATCGTCGGCTAAATGTCTAAAATGGTTTTAAAGCCAAAATGTTTTATAATCAAAGTTTGATATTTATAATATGTTATTTTAGTTATAAAGAGGATTTCAAGTAGAGAGCATTTTATTAGAAATTGAGTTTTGAAATCGAACGATATGGATTAATAGTATGCATTTATAACGTTGGTATTATTTATAAAGAAGTGTACATTTTTGTAATTTCCATAACATGATTATTCATCATGTATTAAAGAAAAGGAAAAATGGTGGAAATTTTGAGAATTCTCTAGAAAGTGATGAATAATCACTTACTAAAGAAAATGAAAAATAAATTAGAAAATTGTGGATTTCTATATATACACATTAGTATGCATTTTTTTCCATTTTTTCTCCCTAATTTCGTGCCTCACACACACTACACACACTAAATTTTTGAAATTTCATGCTTCAATTTTTCAAGATCCAACCGTTGGATTTCGATCCGTCTTGAATTAAGGTATATTTCGTCTTTAGAACATATATATGGTTTGAAATTTTGAAAATCATGAACTTATGAGCATGCTTAATTTTCGGTCATTTTGATGATTGTGAAGGGACATGTTGTTGTTTGAATAATTCTTGATTCTATGTTCGATTTATAAATCGATAAGTTGTTTAACGTTGAAATTTTTCGCATATGTTCATTCTTTGAAATCATGTGATTTTGAAAACTTTGGAGACTAAGATCTTGAATTTTTATGTTTATATGCTTGATTTAGCCTCATATATATATTGTTGGATTGATATAAATATGTTTTGAGCAAGAAAACGTTTAAAATCGAACTATGTTGAAACTCTAAAATGGCGAAAACCCTAGCATGGGTAATGTTGGATTTTGATTTTATTTGATCATTTTGACTTCATATTTGGGTTCTATGATACGAATAAAGCTAAAATGATTTATTCGGATTTTTCGACCGACGTATTCAAAAGTTACAAAATTTTAGTTTCTTGGTAATTTTTTTTCAATGCTAAAGCTTTGGTCTTTGTGTTTTAATGATGGATTGATGATATCTAATGATAGTTGAGCATGTATAGAGGTTAGTTGGTGTTAGATGACGTATCGCATGATCTTTGTCGTCGGGCATAGGCTATATCTTAAGGGGACGTTGGGATTTTGGCCAAGATAAGATAGTTTAAGCTTGTTGTCAGGTTTTCTATGCTTATTTAGACATATGGTGATGATTTGGTTAATTTTGGTTGATTTGGTATTAAAATGGCGATGCGTTTTATAAACGTTATTCCATAGAAATTTTCGTTAGAATTTGTTTGTATAAGATGTTTGAGGATGCAATGACCCAAGTGTTATCGACCATAGTGTCTTGATATCGAGAAAATATAGTCATATCAAAGACTAAAACAAGTTATGTTCTTGTTTGATTCTTGGTAGGCTTTAACGCCGATCTATGTTGATTGAAGGACTAAGAAGAAAAGAAGAAGAAATGAATGAAAGATAAAAATACGATCGTTGGTGGTATGTCGCGGTGGGTATAAATATTTTTTATATGATATGCTTATGTTTTTATGTTTTCAAAATGAAATGAATTTCATTATGAGCAAAGTTTAAAGTTAAATGACTTTTGTTTTGAGCATGAATATGAGCATGATGACCTATCCACGGAAATGAAAAAGAAAAGAAAGAAATGATAAAGAGTATGGCCGTGGCATGGTACCCTTCGGGTCCATCAACACGGGTATGTTATAATGTTTGAGATTTACCGACGTCGGATAGCGACCGCCGGGTCATAGCGTGTTTGAGAAGGAGCTCTTCTCAACACATAGAAAGAATCCGTGGATATGGAAAAGAAAGTTATCGATCGACATGAGAACATGCATATGCATATTTTATGATGATGCTAAGAATTGAAAGCAAGTAAGTAAATGTTTATGTTTATTATGATGCATGCGGATTATTTCACTAAAACCCCATGCATTGCTAACGTTATGGCAAGTCGATCATATAGCCCTAAGGACAATGTTTTAATGTTTTGGCGAATACCCACCGAGTGCATTTTGTACTCACGCCCGCATGTATTTCTAAACGTGCAGGTTGAGCTCGAGAGGATGCTGAAATCGAATGTTGTGCAAAGGAGCTTCTCTAAATGTTTGACTCATGATGAAAAGTTTAAATTGTTGATGTTAATCATTTGAGGTTATCATGTTTTGATGCCCCGAGTTTTATTTCTTCATACATAATTCTCAACCGCACTTCTCGTTGTCGAACTTTGGCCTTCATTTGCTATTATGTTTTGCTATGCCAAATCAACCGACCTAATCTTGATAACGGTCATTAGTTTGTTGTTATGATCTCGGCATCGTTGTTACGTTGCCGACTTGCTTATGAAAATGTGGATTCATTGAAATGCCTTATGAATAAGGATTTACTTGAAAGTTCAGAATATTTTTGTTAGACCCAATAAGATGTATATCATGTCTTGAGCATGTTGTCGAACCATACTTTGAAACATCAAAAGATTTTTATTGTTGTGAAAACATTTCTTAAATACATATATTCTTAGTATGGTTATCCTTTTGTAATTATTGCCCTCGGCCGTTGTTAGTTTTCATTCAATTCTTCATTTTAGTTTGAAAACCTAAACTTAAACTTTTGTTAAACTTCCTGTCATTTCTTTGATCATAAAATGTTTGATTCCTTAATGACGGAAGTTGATGTCATATGTCGTATTTGAGATGTATTATTGGTCAATTGTTCTTATTGATTATCGAAAGATCTTTCTTAACCCACGTCATGGTCTAATTACTTGACTAATTACGTGGTTAAGTAGTCCGGCTGTGATACTATACAATTATGAGATAGCCCACAATATGATATAAGCTTTAGAAACAGTATGATTACGATAAGAAGCGGATTAAGAAGTAGATTCGTTTTTGAAATGAACCTTAGTACTCTAAGTTATATAGACACAAAACACTCGTCTTGTGTGTCTTAATAATTAACAAGCAAGATAGCTTATAAAAACGATTGCGAAGGAAATACATCCAAGAGGACAAAGGAAAAGATTCACATGGAGGGACTTTAAAGTGAATCTAATTGGAAAGTTTATCCCTCATACTTATGTGACGACCAATAAAATGGAATATTATGTATCACCGTTATTGAACTGAAGCAATCATAGAATGTCGAGAAGATGGTAAAGAAGTAATGTTTCTTGGACACATTGTGTCATCAGAAGGAATTAAAGTGGATCCGGCAATGGTAGAAGAAGTGTAAGGATGGAAATCACCAACGACCCAAAACGAAATCAGGAGTTTATTGGGTTAAATGGCTACTATCGGAGATTAATTGAGGATTCACTAAAATAGCAAGGCCGATAACACAACTACTCTAGAAAGGAATCAAATTTACATGGACCAATAAATGTGAGGCCATGTATTAATGTGAGGAGGATAATAATTTATGCATCACGATAACTTAAACCACATGAATAGAATTACCTAACTCACGACTTGAAATAGCAGTAGTAGTATACGTACTAAAGTTTTGGAGACATCACTTATATGGAATGATTTGTGAGTTCTTCACAAATCACAAAAGTTTGAAATATTTCTTCAAACAAAGAGACTTGAATATGAGATAGAAAAGATGACTCAAATTAATAAAGGATTACGACTGTGGTATAAATTATCACCTACGAAAGGTTAAAATAATAGCTGATGCCCTAAGTTGTAAAACTCAGTCTAAGTTATGATATATCCTTGCAGAGACCGAAAAACTCATCCAAGAGTTTAAGAAAAGAGGATAGAAATAAGTGGAGCAATCGGAGACGATTATGAGTTGTATTGCCATACTCACATTGACATTTGACTTGAGGAAAAAGAATAATAAAAGGATAAAGGAGAGATGAAAATTTTGAAAGAATACAGGTCTAAATGAGAATTTAAAAGGCTGAAAGATTTCAAAGAGACGCCTGACAATGCTATATTGTTTGAGGAAAGGTGATACATTTCAAGCAATAATAAGCTTAGAAATGAAATCATGAGTGAAGCTCATGATATTCCTTATACCGCCCACCCAATCAGCACTAAAATATAGTAGGAATTTACGAGAAAAGTTTTGATAAGAAAAGATAAAACAAGATATAGCCGCGTTTGTCGAACGTTGTCTCGTTTGCCAATAAATTGAAGGCATTGCATCAATGACCCTATGAGAAGTTACAATCTCTAGAGATACACAAATAGAAATAGGATGACATAGCAATGGATTTTATGACAGGATTACTAAAGTCAAAAGAAGTAACACTGCTATATGGGTAGTAGTAGATTGACTTACCAAATATGCTCATTTCCTGCCTATTTAGATTACTCATGGATCTGATAAGTTAACTCAGTTGTAAATAAAGAAAATCGTATTTTTACATGGGGTACCAAAACCTATCACTTCAGATAGAGACTTCAAGTTTACCCCTAGATTTTGAACTAGCTCACCAAAAGGAGTTAGACACGAGATTGAACCTTAACATAGTTTTCCACTCACCGACAGATGGACAATCGAAAAAGAAAACACAAACGCTTGAGGATATGTGAGGACATTAATGTTAGATCGAAGTACAAGTTGAGAACACGTTTTAGCACTTATTAAGTTCACCTACGACAATAGTTATCAAGCAAGGATTGATATGGCCCATATGAGGCATTGTATGAAAGGAAGTGTCGATCACCTCTTTATTGTGATGAAGTAAGTAAGAGGAGAGTTTTAAGGCCGATACTGTGAGTGAAATGATTAAGATGTATTAGGCAAAGAATAAAAGAAGCTCATGATAGACAAAAGTCTTACGCTGATATGCGTAGATATGAGCTGCATTTTGAATGCGGAGATAAAGTTTTCTTAAAGTTTCTCCATTGAAAGGAATTATAATGTTTGGAGAAAAAGGAAAGTTGAGACTACGTTTTATAGGACCTTACGAGATCCTAGAAATGATAGGCCTAGTAGCCTATAGATTGGTACTTCCACCAAGTTTGGGGAATTTACACAATGTTTTCCACGTATTACAATTAAGAAAATACGTGTATGATTCAAAATACGTGATCCATCATGATGATGTTATTCTTAAATCAGATATGAGTTATGAGGAAGAACGTACGATTTTTTTTAGATTGTAAAGTTCAAAGGTTAAGAGATAAGTTTATACCTTTGGTGAAAGTCCAATGGAGAAACCATGGACAAGATGAAGCCACGTGGAAATTTGAGAATGTTAAGAAAGAACAATACCCCATACTTTTCTAAGTTATGCAAATTTCGGGACGAAATTTCTTTTAAGGGGGGTAGAATGTAATATCCCGAAGTTTTAATGCTAAATTGCGATAATAAAAATCGCTAATTGGGGTTTTATTTCGACAATCAAAATAATAATTTATCGAAGCTTGATTGAGACTACCCATGATATGAGGATTTTTATATCATATTCACTAATGATTAGTGAATTAAGGAATATAGATTAAATGATTCATTCGAAAGTAGTATTCTAACGTCGATTAAATTTCGATAGTTAGTAGTACATTATTTTCTAAGTGACAAAGCTTAGAATTAAATTTTCTTATTAACGAAATGAATGAATAAAGTGATTACGACTTTATTATGGACATTTTAGAGATGATTCGATTATCCATATTTTGAGATGTTTCGAATGTAGACGTTTTGAGACGATTCGAAAATTTAGTCTATCGATTGAGGAATTACATTATTTAAATTCTTATGATTATTTTATGTAATAAGAGCATTATTTTTATTAAAATAAAGCTAGAAAATTAAGGAATAATTATTGGATAATTTATTCCAATTTTCGAATAAGTATTCAAAAATTTCCAAATGTGACATAAAATTGTTCTCAATTATTTTTTCTATGATCTATTATATCATCTAAGACTTATAAAATGTCAAATAGCTATTTATTGCAAGAAAATAAAATATGTAGCATTTGTCCAACATATTGACCGAAAATTTCACATTAGTTAGTGTGAAATGAGTAAATTCTCATGCTCTTGGTAATGATAAACTATAATTATAATGTTAAGATATTTTTAGGATAAGATAAGGTGTATTATTATGTGTAAACAAGTGGGATGAGTTGTGTATGTGAGGTGGCCGAATATTTGGAAGGATAAGTGTGAACATAAGAAAATTTAAAGTTTTGGGAAAGTGATGGATTATCTTTTGATAGTGACATATAATCTTGTATATTAATGTAAGACAAAATAAAATTTACTCATAAATGGTGTAATGACCGAACATGTATGCAAGTGGGGAAAGAAGGATAATCCAAGTTCTAGGATAGTAATGAGCTATTATTTTTTTGAAAATGTTAGTTATTAAATTCATGTATTATATAAAATGGTAAAAAAAAAAATGAGGAGTATTTATGAGATAAAAGTGCCGAAAATTATGCTCATGTGAATGAACGAAATTGTGTTCACACTTTGTGAAAGTGATGTTTAAACTATGAAAATGACATGTATTTAATTCCTACGTGATATAATGTTATCATTAATGAAAATATAAGATATTTATTAGAGTGCTATGTGATGTGTTGTGAAAGTGCCGAAAGGTGTGTGTGCAAGTGGGAGAAAAAAAATAAAATTCAAGTGATGTGTTATTATGTGATAGTGATGTGTATATAAATTAATTATAAGATAATGTGATATTAAATGAAGTGATAATGTATTGTTTTGTTTGCTAGTGAGCATATGGTATTTTAGTAAAGTAATGAAGTTGTAATTATTGACTTTGAAATTGATATTTTCTAAGATATGATTAAAGTATGTTGCATCCAAATAAATAAAATTTTGTCTTTAACTACAAAATGGTGATCGAACATGTTGTAATATTATGTGAAGTATTAGTTTTGACTTTTAAAACTAGATATTTTGCTAAAAGGTATACTATATATATATCAACATGGGAAAAAAATTAAAAATCACCTCCTAGCAACTTGCAAGTGCCGTGAACATGAGAAAAGGGAGAGAAAAAAATATCTTCATTTATAGTGTGATAATGAAAGGTATGAAAAGGATAGATATTTAATTATGAGATAAGATGTTATAATTAAAAGATGTGATAAGATACAAAATTTGTCTTGCACCCCTCTTGATGACCGAAAGCTAGAAGGAAATTTTGAAGTATTGAAATTGTTTTTTTTTTTTGTGAGATATTTCATACAAGTGGACCGAAAATTTATTAACAATGTGCAAGTATATCAATTTTTATTGATGAGATATTTTACATCAAGTGGTCTTATATATATATTATGTGAAAAAAAAAAAAAATGCTCTCTTTTCAAAAGAAAGAACCGTGAGCTCTTGTATAAAGAAAGGAAGAGAGTTCTTCAAATTCTTTTCAAATCTTAGGTTAGAAAAACGTTTTCGCCGACAATCGACTCCGATTAAAAGGTTAGAATTTGTATAAGCTTCGTATACATGTTAGAATTTTCGATTTTCATCCATAATATCTTATGTTATGAGCTTATGTTATTTATGATGAAATTTTAAGAAATGTTGTTCATATGCTAAGTTGTTTAGTAAAAATGTTTATATGATGTTTCTAAGCATATATTATGAAATTATTGTAAAGTTGAGCATGTTTAAAAATTACATGATAGGTCCGAAAACTTAGGGTGTTCATATGTTGATGGAAATGATTTTTAAATGTTGTTTTGAGTATGGATTAATCATATTTGATAATGTTTAAGCTTGTATGATTTTATGTGGAATTTTTGGAAAACATTAGACTATAGTACATGAAATTTTCGAAATCTATAAGTTGTGATATGTTGAGATATAATTCATGTATTAATAATACTATAGCATATTATTGATGTAGATTCATAATAAAGTGTTATGAGAATTTATTAGGATTTTTAGAAATTAATTGTTCATATGTTGAAATTTTCGAAAACTATAGTCTAAAGGAATATTGATGTACAAGTTGTGTATGATGAAAATTGTGACACATTAATGATATGTGATTATGATTATATGTTATGTGAATTAATTAGAATTTTTGAAAAATGTTTGAGAAATATATACAAATTTTCGAAATTTATAAGATAAGAAATTATGATGTACAATTTTTCTATGGCTAATATGATTACATATTATTGATCCTATGAATTTATGTGATTTTTTAAAATGAGGTATTTTATGTTTATGTCAAAACATGATGTTATGTGACGTAAGGATTTAAAAGTGAAGTGTTATGATCAAGTTAGATCATATGTATGTGTTGTCGAAGCATGATTGTTGATTAACGTGAAAAATTGAGATTTATGAGAACATGATTAGAAATCGAGTATATATGTAAAATAATAGTTATATGTATGAACGTTGCGAAATATATGATTTTGAAAGTCAAATGACTTGACTAGAGTGCAAACGTATGAAATACGTTAATGTGTGAACAATATTATGTTGTACGTCTAGTCGAAATATGGATTTCGTTGAATAGTTACACTAAGATGTATAAGACGTACTAAGTGGGATAAAGGATACGAAGTATGTTAGAAGATTATCAAATCTTTTAGACTTGGACGTTTTCGAAAAACGTGACCGACATCCTAAATTAGTTTCTTACATAAATGTGGAACGCGACGTGATCGTTGACGTTAGAAAGGAACTTTATTGGGAAGCATACGTACCAGATGGGCTTTTTTCAAACTGAAAACTGTTTTATTTACAATGCTTTTTTCGAAATGAAAAGTCTTTACTTATTTCTTGAGAAATGATAATGAAATGATGTTATTCAATTACCTGCCCGAAATGTTTATGTTTTTATGTATGTATCCTATCCATGAATGATGATGAATGTTGTTGGGTCGCTCCCAACGTATGAATGAAAATCGAATTCGGATCTTGTGCTAGAGGGAAAATTCTTAGCCTGTATTAACGTGTACACTAAGGTGGACCGGGGGTTGTAAGGACAATGCGCGTCCGGTCCCAGCGACGTAGAAGGAGGCCTACTTCTACGGCGTTAATGATGATGTTATGTGGAAATGATATGATATGAGAAACGAAAGGATATGGATCATACACCCAAAGAGAAAATGCTTGGCCAGGAGATGTTTTGAGAAATGATGAAAATGTTTTAGTAAGCACAAGGCTTTTTCAAATAAAACCCTTGTGTCTTACTTTGATGGGGCAGTGTAATTCAAAGTTGATATTTTTTTTGCAATGACTCCACTGAGTGCATTCTTGTACTCAGCCCTGCATGTTTGTTTTTAAATGTGCAGGTTGAGCTGGTACTTCGATGGAGCAGTGTTGAGCAATAGGAATCTGTGTTGTTGAAAGTTTGTACCTTGAATATACATCGTCATATGTGTATTTCACATGTTTTCCGCTGCTAGAATTCTAAGTTATGTGTTGAAATCCAAAAGTATTCTTGATATATGTTACAGATTCGATATCGATGGTCTTTCTCGTTTCTTAATTTACATTTAAAGTAATAGTCCGCTAATCCGTACTTAGGATTAGTGAAACATTCTGACTTTGTTCAATAGGAAGTTCCCTCGAATTGAACCTAGCATATGTCGAGGGGAACATAATGTGACGACCGACTTTCCAATGAAGTACGGATCATATGGATCGTCACCGGTATGATAAAGCAATGAAATAAACATAGCTAATCAAGGCGATCAACCAATCGACTACTTAATAACGCATGGGTTAAAAGGGATAAACAATCGATACCAACTCAAGTCGTAGAAGGACTTGTCGAAAGGGGTTCAAGGTTCAACATAACCCAATCGGCGAATTTAAAGTACAGTACGACCTCCAATTCAATACGAAATAAGCGGTTATAATCAAAACATTAATAATATCGAGTTAGGCGACAAATAAGCGTGTGGATATGCATATGACGATGCATGCCCAAGGTTCTAGAAACCTTTCTAATTAAGCATAAAAATAGCCGCTCATCGTGCACCACCTCGCACCCATCATCGATCCTTACTCAACCCGCACATCAAAAGCGAAATGCGGGGCTAAGTACAAAAGTACTCGGTGGACTCGTTGCGAAAACATTTTCTTTGTCAAAAGTTATTAATCGCCCACAATAGCACATGAGGATTTTAGTTAAAGGACTCATGCTATCAAACATTTTATCGTTTAAAAGCGTTCGGCGAACTATTTCTTTCACGTTGTTTCCATATCGATCATTCATTCATTTATTCATTCGCGCACTATGGGTGGCCACCTACACATAGTCACCGTGACCGGTCGAGGTAGCTAACCTTAACACACAATCTGCGTGTACACAATCCGAGTTAGTCCTTAACTAAGTCGGATCCGATCGATACCCTTTTTAACGTTGGTGGACCAACACATTCACATACCACATTGATATACCAATCTCGGATAGGATAACAACAAAACATAAACATTTGGCGATCGATAACATTTCATGTGATAATATTTCATAAAGCTTTGTAAAACATGCTTTGAGATATGCATAACATTTTCATTTTAAGAAAGCCCACCTGCTAATCCAAAGCTTAGTGGTTCTAAATGAGCAGGGGTGAGTATCCTTCCTCAGCAACTACGCCCGATCGAACCCTTCATAAGAAAATAGTCGTTCTTAGGTTCTTTCTATCGATCGATGGTCGCTTATAAATTACGACTTTAAAGTTCCCAATTAGGGTTTCTTTATGATTTTATGTGATTGTTTTAAGATAATTTCTATTATCTTACATCCCCAATTCCCAAGCTATATTACCTCATCGTTCATAGGTGAACTTCAATTATGAATCACATATTCCGAGTCTATCCTTGACTCTTAACCTTAGTTTTATTATAACGTTATTACGTTATAGGCCGTCGGTAATCAAATTATAATTGTTAAATTAGGATATTCTCAAGCCACTAACTAGACTTAACAATTTTGGTTACGTCTTAGTAGGTTATGCTTGACGACTTGTCGTATTAGCACGATAATTAAAAGAGGAATATTGACTTACAATTCAAGTGGACATATGCTATCATGTAAGTAATTATTACTTAAGAATAAATGAAGTACTTCGGGGATATTAACTCGATGTTTGAGACATAAGGATTGACATCTTATGTTCGAATCTTCGCTTACTCATTACGACATTGCTTATTTAACTTAACTCGTCGGAGATTACATATGTCGTATAATCGTTATTCATTATCGAGTTGTATTTACGCCCAACTAATATCGTATTGAGTTGTCGTTATTGAATATTAACGTTGTAGCTCGACTTTTGGTTTTTCTAACGTAGGAACTCACGTTTGAGTATCCTTTCATTAATAAAAACCCTAATTTGTGTCTAACTTCGATTCTCGTTTATTCCGTCTTAAGTTATCGAAATTGGTCGATTTCTTTTGGATTCTCGTTCATATAGTATTATGTTGTTTACGTTCGGGGTTTTGGTTTGTCGGTTCAACATAAACATAAACATTCAACATCAACAAAACCATACACAACATAAACTATACTAAGCATTAGAAAATCCTAATTTCTAATGTAATACACAATCATTGTGTAAGTGTGCATAAGTGTTCCATTCATCCACCCTAATCACAACCACTCATTCTAAGTTTATAATTAACTATCATAGCATCATTTAACATTAGAATCGAACTCATACTTAGCCATTTTGTTACGTTTTCGATAATTAGCAACAATTAGCATATGTATCCAATAAATTCCAATAAAATCATGTTATACTCCTATCATAATATAGAATTTAATTATCAACTCAATATCATCATATAAAATTTTAAACCATAGGTTAAAATTCTTAAAACTTTCGGCAATTTCAAATCAACAAGCTTTGGTGTTCAATAAATTTCACAAAAATTATTTCATGCTTATACTATATACTAAACATGAAATATCACTTCATATCATGCATTAAAATTTAAAACCATGCTTTCTCCCTTAATTATTTTCGGTAATTCTAAGAACATACATATATATTTTCAATAATTTCTAATCTTGCACAACATGGTTATATATGTAATAGCATGTAATATTAACACTAAACATTAACCAATATTCATAATATTACACATCCTATTATTTTCAACAACAAAAATCAAATAAATAACTACATATATATATATATATATATATATATATATATATAAGTCACGGTTTCATCAAGAAAATAGGAGATGTGTTTGAATAATTTCAAGGTTAATATATGATGTTCATATCATACCCTAAACACCATATCTCAACTATTTTCCTCAACCAAAAATCAAACAATAAACATATATATATATATAGTATTCGGCCCTTTAGAAATAAAATAGGAGATGTGTTTCAAAAATCCCAAGATTTATATATGATGTTCACATCATATATTAAACACCATATCTCAACTATTTTCAACAAAAAAATTAAAATCAAAGCAATAAAACATCAATAAGCTCACGGCTCCTTCCAAAAATTCCAAAATTACTGAAAAATTATGATATTTATTATACATGCTTATAACACATTAACAAGTAACAATATCAAATAACATTCACAAAATCATGCTTTAACATATTTAAAAATAAATAAAGCATAAATCAAAAAAACAACATGCTCCAAAAATTATGAAATTTTTACAGTAGCCTTATAACATTATTCTAAGCATTTTTCATTCATGGCTTAAGAGCATTTGAAGGTTTTAAAGTCACGAAAATAAATGAGGAGCAAACTAGGGTTTTTAAACCCAAAATTCAAAATAAATATTCCACTCCATTAGGATGGAAGAGGATGATGAATAATACCTTCTTATAGTCTTAGAAGGATTATTTGAGAGTGGGAGAGGTTGGGGAGGAGGATTTGGGGTTGAAAGTTTGAAAAGTGTAGAGAAAGTTTGAAAAATGAAAGAAATGCAAAGTGGAGAATGAGGTCTGGTTGGGAACGTCTCTCCTTGTATTCCAGACCTAAAGGCTGTCTTTTCCCATTTTGGAATGGTCTTGGTGGTAGTTGGGAGGTGGATTGGTCAAATTACCGTTTTGGTATGTTATCTGACTCTTTAAGTTTTAACGCTTTCGATTGATTTCTCGGAACCTTAAGGTTCTATCTTATTAAATAGCCTTTAAAATACTTATTTTAATGTTCATAAAATTTCACGAAGTTCGAGCGTCGTCCGATAAGTCAATTCCTAGTTATCGCGGAAAAGCAGCGTTCTACGATTAAAAATATGCCCATTCAAAATTCTATTGAATTTTGAGCTTTCATAAATAATTTGAGTCTTATAAATCATATTTTATTGATTTAGACCCTCGGTTCGAGTTTCGGGTCGTTCGGATCAATTTAGGGTTTTCGGTATATTTTACCCGGTTCGGTTAAGTTCTTGAGAATTCCTTGAAATTGATTCTTATAATTTCTAAATTTATAATAAATTATTCCTTCATGATTTTGGTTGTTATCACCATTTATTACGATTAGCACGGATGGAAGTTGTTCGGCTCGTAAATAGTGTTTTAAGGCGGAAGGCAAGTATGCCGAAAATTCTCATTCTTTGCATTCTCACATGTTTTCGTGTGAGGATTCTAAAATGAAATCCGTTCGTGGAGATTCATTCTCGATCTTTCATTCTATGTTCAGGCTACTCGAAAACCCTAATCCCAGGGACTAGTTATCGATTTTGATTTCTTTAGTATTCGATCTCGAATCGATTCTAATTCATTTCATTGGTTTCCTTAAACATAATTAAGTACTAACTACTACAAATAATTGGTCTAAGCATCACCAATTAAAGTTTTAAATTTTCGGGTTATTACACATAACCGCCTCGCTCGGATCGACAAAGATCAGTTAGCTAATAACACAACTTGTCAGCAGCATACACCAGCATCAGAAATCCCTTCAGCATCGTCCCTAGCTGATCAGTTGCCAACTGATCATCCAACTGCCGACCCAATTCTAGCAACTGCCGAAGTCAGAAGATATTGAAGATGGGTTGAAGATTACCCAACTGATAATATTCTCGGAGAGCCATCAGATAAGGTAAGAACTCGGAGATTAATTCTTGACTGTGCCAACATTTGGATCAAGCGATCAACACGAATCAACATTGTTCGGTTGTTTCTTCTCTCAAGTGGAACCCGGATGTTCTCAAGCACTTAACGATGTAAGTTGGATGAGCGCTATACAAGAAGAACCGAACGAGTTCTTAAGGAATATAGTTTGGGAGTGGTAGGCGGACCGGAAAATCGAAGGTGATTGGATTGAAGTGGATCTTCAAGAACAAGAAAGATAAAAATGGGCATGTTATCCAGGAATAAAGCGGTCGATGGCTAAAGAGTAAAGCCAAGAAGAACTAATAGATTACAATAACACATTTGCTCGGTAGCAAGATTGGAGGCCATACGTCTATTCCTGACCAATGCTACATACAGGGGATTCAAAGTCTACCAAATGGATGTGAAATGTGTATTCTTGAATGGCATCCTAACAAATGAAGTGTATGTAGAACAACCTCTTGGTTTTGAGACTGATGGTCCCAATAAGGTCTACAAGCTAAACAAAGCTCTTAATGGACTAAAACAAGCTCCCAGAGCTTGGTACGATACCCTGTTGTTGTACCTGGAAGAAAAATGGGGTTCAAGAATGGCTCAGTAGACAGAACTTATTAACTCTCCAAGATGGTGAAGATATTCTTATGGTCCATATTTATGTTGATGATATTATTTGTGGATCAAAATCTGAGAAATTATGTAAAATATTCTTGGCGTTATGACCGAGAAATTTCGGTGTCCATAATAGAGAGATGAACTTTTCTTAGGGCTATAAGTGAAGCGATCGTGAAAACATTTTCATAAGTCAAACCAAATACACTAAAGAGCTTATCACCATTTCGAGTTTAGCAAGCAAAGCTATGAAGATTCGATGAACATAAACTAGAAGCGGATCCGCAGGCCGAAGGTAAGCGGTAGATCACACTAAATATCGAAGAATCATTGGATCGTTGCTCATCTTATTGCCATTAGACTGAGCATATCATCGTTGTATGAGTATGTGCCAGATATCAAGCCGATTTTCTGTTCAAACATATGCAGTTTTGTATTCAAACTATCCGGTTTTCTGTTTTAAAACATGCATGATTTACTTTTTTGTATCACATAAAAAAATCAAATTACTAATCTACCATTACTGTAGCGAAATCAGCGCCAAATGGCTTAAAAATCCAAAACAATCTTCATCATATGATCTATGAGATGAATGGATAAGATTGAGTACTACATATTACCTCAGACTCGGATAATATTTGATCCCTCTTATATATATATATATGTATATGTAGATATATTCCTCTTCCATATTAATAATTTATTTTGGAGAACAGAGCTTTGAAGTTTAGAGTTAAGAGAATGAATAAGAAAGTCCAAAAAATTAAAGAGGATGAATATGGAAGCCTATAAAGAATCATATATTTATGCAGATGAAAGGGTTAATCAAAATATAGATAAAGAAATTGAGATTAAGAATGAGTGAAAAGCTTCAATTTAGTTTCTTTCTTTTTTCTTTACACAACAGCTTCTTGACAAGAAACCATACCCTTATTTTCATATTCTCAATACTAAGCCATACTCAAAAGGTTTGCTTCAAATTTTATTTACTCAATTTTATCTTTTATACCTTTAATTATAAATATAATTACAAAATACATATAGTTTGCCCCACCAAAATTTATAAGACGAGGGCAAAGATAAAATATAAATCTTATAACAAACAAAAAGGTTTTTTGAGCGTGAGTGTGAGTGTGAGAGTAATAAAGAGAATAAAGAATATAGCCAAATAGAATCAACTTAAAATCTCAAAATTTTCTTCTTTTCATCTCTTACACACTCAATAGCTTTTCCCATCCTTTTCAATTTCCAGTCTCCTATAATTTTTTATCCCTAGATAGCTCATACTTACACTATTTAGTTTTTATTGTCTTTATTTTACTAATTTAATGTTAATATTTCAAATTATTTATTTTGAAATTGAAACCCTCTCTCAGTTGAAGAAAATGAGATATAATCATTACTCTAGATAACCATCTTCAAAATGGATATTATTGGATGAATGATTGTTTGGCAATTTATATTTAGAAGGATTTTTTTTGATATAATTGATAATTAATTGATATTATATCAGTTTCAGAAAATGAGTAATCTTATGAAATTATCCTAATTTGTAATTATATTTTTATAATATAATATTTATTTGAATTATTTCAAATTTTTGCCCCACGAACCTCTGGGGGCTGGCTCTGCACCTGATCGGACCACTATGTTACGTGCTCGTACTGTATTGGATGAAGAATTATACTCGCTCACATAACATGTTTATACGAAACATAAATTGATATAAAAACATAGTAAGTAAACTAAAATGCAAAATATGAAATTTGCTAGATAAAGTTAACTGAGGTTGTTGCTCCGTTTTCTTTTTGATGGGTTGTTTTTACTTGTGGGAGATATGGGAGGGTTGGGTTCGGTCCAAGGAAGGGGAAAGTTTGGCTGGGTTTGAACTAATGTAACGTTGCTGGGTGAAATCGGACTCGGTGCCGTCAGGACGGCAACGGCGTTGCTGTTGTTCATTCGTGACAAGAGGGGAGGAGGAAAAAAAGAAAAAGCAGCGGCATCTCGCTGCCGTTGCGAAGGAGCCGTGACCATTGATAGCAGCGTTGTTGCTCTCTGTTCAGCAAGAGAGAAGCTCCTGAACGTGTTTTTAGGGAGGTTTCAGGCTGGGCTCTATTTGGGCCCATCCTTTTCAGATGGGCTCAGATTCAGAATAAGCAATGTGATCAGTTTTAAATATTTCACTTTGGTCCTAAGTTTTTCTTTTCTTTTCTTATGGTGGACGGAAACTGTTGAGCTTAGCAAATAAATAAAGGCAATAGAGTTGGGCCTGTGTTATTTTATTAATTAGGCTAAAGATGATGATGAAAAATTTGGGTGTTTCACCATGAAATTTTCCACTTATTTTTATTAAAATAATTATATATTAATTATAGTGAGTAGAATAATTAGATTTTGTTAATTTATAATTAAATTTATTAATTTTAATTCAAAATTAGAATTTATTAATTTATAATTATGGTTTATTAATTCACAAGTAATGTTTATTAATTCATAATTAGGGTTTATTATTCAAAATTAGGGTTTATTAATTCATAATTAGGGTTTATTATTCAAATTAGGGTTTATTAATTCACAATTAGGATTTATTAATTCAAAATTAGGATTTATTATTCAAAATTAGGGTTTATTAATTCAAAATTAGGATTTATTATTCAAATTAGGGTTTATTAATTCAAAATTAGGATTTATTATTCAAATTAGGGTTTATTAATTTAAAATTAGGGTTTATTATTCAAAATTCTTATTTATTAATTCATAATTATGATTTTATGAATTTATAATTAAAATTTATTAAATTAATTAATTTTAATTTAAATTAATTTAATAATAATTATTAATTATTGAAGTGGTCTCACTGTGCGCGCAGCGCGCACAGGAGACCACCTCAAAGATGATAGTTTAATTTAATTAAGTTTGTTTGAGATAATTAATTGTTGAACTGATTTATGCATTAAATGAACACAAAATGCATTGAGTTGAACACAAACATGCATGTACGTTGGAAGCGCGCTCTCGTACTCGTGAGCCCCTTAGCGTCTGTTGGCCAACATGCATTTTTATGTTTTGCTAAATGCATGAATATGCTTTGTCTGTATATTTTTGTTTCGTGGCCAACATGCATGTTCATGTTTTGTTATATGTATGAACGTGTTTTCCTAAATGCATGAAGATATTTTGTTATATGCATGTTTGTGTTTCGTGCCAACATACAATTTTATGTTTTGTTAAATGCATGCATATGTTTTGTTATATGCATGATTATGATTTTCGACATGAAATCTCTCATCCATTCTTCTATGTCTCTTTCCTCAATTTTCGGCGAATTTCACCGTAAACCACCACTAAAGACACCATCTCTCTCGAATCTTCAATATTCTATCAACTCCATCTTCTATTTTTTCTTCAAAATCTATCAATTTTGTTATCAAAATTTTTTCTTCTTTTTTTCTTTCAAAATCTGCTATTTTTTGTTGTTCATGTGTCGGTGCTGCTGTCCGTCGTCGTTGTTGCCGCTGTCACCGTCTGCTACTGCGGTTGTAAAAAAATCGAAAAAGAAGAAGATAGGAGGAGAAAAGAAAAAGAAGAAGATTGATTTTCTTACTTCCCTATTTTGCCTTGCGGAAAAAAAATAGAAAATGGGATGCCACATGTCAACTTGTGATGTGGCCACATATTTAAAATTTGTGATCTAGATTAGGTATTATATATTACCTACGGATCGAGTACTACTGAAACACAATCATATATATATATATATATATATATATATATATATATATATATATATATATATATATATAGAGTTAAGTTCAAATAAGAACCATTTTATCTTAAAAACTAAAAACCAAATGAATTGGGTATAAAAATTGATGAATCCATTGAGAAAATTACTGAATTAAAAAATTCAGAATTTTTAACCCGGGTTCGAATCCCACGAGGGACGAAAATTCTATTTTTTATTCAGTAACTTTTCCAGCGGATTCATCAACTTTCACTGTGAATTTATCATTTTTTGGTTCTCACATTCTCACGATAAAAATGGTTCTCACGTTAACCCTCCCCTATATATATATTTATACACAATGAGGTTTAATAAAAACCATTTTAAAATGTGAATATGAAAATCAAATGAATTCATTTTGAAAGTTACTGAATCCATAATATTTAGAATTTTCACTAGGGTTCAAATCCTATGAGGAGCGAAAATTCTATTTTTTGATTTGTAATGATTTTGGTTGGCCCACATATATTAATGCATAAAGCCCACCCCTCCCCCTCAAACCTACATGTGCTGCCGCCTCTTTCTTTACCTTTAATTAGTATAAAAGGTGAGTTAATAGGTTTAACTCTTATTGAAGTGAAACAGGCGCGTTGCTTTTTCCTCTCTCTAGTGTCGACTCCTTTTGCCTCCTTTGTGGAATTCGTAGTAGGTAGTCGTTGTTTGTGTTAGCAAGTGGGAAGTATCTTCTTTGTGGAGAGCTTTTGAGGTTAGGGGTTGTGGGTTGTTCTTGTGTCAGCAGATTGTGATCTTCTCCTTTTGGACACCGTGAAGGCGTGTTGCAACGACGGAGAAACCGCACCTGAGCCGAATTTATTCAATCATATCTCTTTTATTTTTTTCTTGTTCTTGTTTCTTTGTTGCTTCTTTCCTTGTTGTGTGCAGGTGTCCAGAAAGTTGCCAGGAACGACGTTGAGTTGCTGCGCGTTGACGATGACGAGGCTGTCCGGATTCACAACAGTGGTACCAGAGCCAAGTTTCTTCCTCGTCGTAGTTGTTAAGTCGAGATTCTGGTCTTAGGATCTCGCTCTGGTAAAGCGGTAGAAACCTCTCTGTTTTAAAATTCTAGAAAACTGCCGATTGGCGCAGTATAGGATTGGGTTTTGTTTCTGTTTACCAACGTATCTATCGTTTGTTAGTTGTGTGATTAAATCAAAAATCTTATTTGTCTTGAATAATTTTTTCTCTCTGATTTGTATTCCGCTGCATTAAGGCTGATAAAATTTTCTTGATTTATTGTGTGGCATTATGTCTTCTTTGGCAAATTATGGTTTGGCACCTTTTGATGGTAAAACGGACTTTGGTTTTTGGCAATAGAAAATGGAATGTATTTTAATTCAACAAGGTGTTTATCAAGTAATTGATGATTCTTATGATAATGAAGTTGACGAGAAAAAGAAATTTCAAATGAATCGTCTTGCTTTGTCTGCTATTATCCTGAATTTATCTGAGTGTGTTCTTAGAAAAGTAGGAAGGATGACTTCTGCTAAAGATTTGTGGTCAAAACTTGAAGAATTGTATACTGAAACGTCTTTTCCTTCAAAAATGTTTCTGATTGAAAGATTCTTCCGTTTTAAACTTGACATGTCTAAAGGTGTTAATGAAAATGTGGATGAATTCACTAAGTTAGTTCAAGACATAAAATTGACTGGCGATAAACATATTGATGATTATGCTCGTTTATGCTTTTAAATGCTATTCACGATTCTTACAAATGATGTTAAATCGCTATTAAGTATGGTAGAGATAATGTGACGCTTGACCTTTGTTGTGAGTGCTTTGAAAAATAAGGAATTAGATTTAAAACTTGATAATGGTGCACAAGAACCGGATAAAGTCATGCATGCTAGGGGTGGAAAATGTTTCATGATAAGGAAGTCAAAACTTAGATTTAAACCTAGGAAGTGCTATGGTTGTGGTGAAACGGGTCACTATATAAAGGATCATCCTAAGAAAAATCAACATCTTGATCGGCTAATGTGGTTACTAATGAAGAAACCACGTGTGATTTGTTCTAAGGTGGAGCTATGTGGTTGAGCTTTAAGTTTAGGGTGCATGAGCTTATGAATTTGTTTCCTTGTGTGTCTCTGTGGTTGCTCACTTTGAGGTGGAGCTTCGTCCCTTGCTTTATGCTCGTTATTTTTTGTTCTTTGTGAACATACCTTTGTGGTTCATTATATGTGGTTTTGTGGTTTGGTGGCTTTGTGCCAACTTCGTGGCTTCGTGATGTCTTTGTGACTTTGTGATATACTTTGTGGTTTACTATCTGAGTGATGGTTATCTTCTTTGTGATTTACGATCTGTGTGATCTATGCTAGCTTAGTGATAGCAATCTTTGTGGTTTACCGTCTGTGTTATGGTTATGACGATCTTTGTGATCTTTTAGCTTTGTGATGTTTCTTGGTGAGCTTCTAATTGTGTATTAGTTGCCATCATGCTTTGTGATTGCTTTGTGAGCTCCTAACTGTGTGTTAGATATCTTTGTGCTTTGTGGGTATTTTTTCTGTGTGTCTTTTTTTGCAGGTATGAACACGGTTAATTTACCCTTGGTTGATCTTTGTGATCATGTATGGATTGTGTGTCTATATGTCGTGTTCCTTGCTCTGTCTGTGTGATTTTGAATGGAACACTCGGCGAGGATGATTGTGCGGTTTGTTCTCCGATGCACACAGCAACACGGTTGGGCCAAAGGTGGAGATTGTAATGATTTTGGTTGGCCCACATATATTAATGCATAAAGCCCATCACCCCCCCTCAAACCTACATGTGTTGTCGCCTCTTTCTTTACCTTTAATTAGTATAAAAGGTGAGTTAATAGGTTTAACTCTTATTGAAGTTAAGCAGGCGCGTTGCTTTTCCTCTCTAGTGTCGACTCCTTTTGCCTCATTTGTGGAATTACGTAGTAGGTAGTCATTTGTTTGTGTTAGCAAGTGGGAAGTATCTTCTTTGTGGAGAGCTTTTGAGGTTAGGGGTTGTGGGTTGTTCTTTGTGTCAACAGATTGTGATCTTCTCCTTTTGGACACCGTGAAGGAGTGTTGCAACGATGGAGAAACCGCTTTGAGCCGAGTTTATTCAATCATATCTCTTTTATTTTTTCTTGTTCTTGTTTCTTTGTTGCTTCTTTCCTTGTTGTGCGGTGTCCGAGAAAGTTGCCGAGAGCGACGTTGAGTTCTTTAGCGTTGACGACGATGAGGTGTCCGGATTCACAACGAGATTGATAACTTTTCTGCGGATTCATCAATTTTTATTCTCATACTCACACTTTAAAATGATTTTCACGTTAACATTCCACGATATGAATTCGGTAACATTTTACGTGAATTCATCAATTTTTATTCTCACGTTCATATTTTAAAAATGATTTTCACGTTAATTTTATTGATATATGAACAACTCCAACAGTGCCGTGGAATGGTGCATTGCGTCATTGTGGCGCAAAATTCTGCTCCAGCATAGCGTTAAAAATGGTACTAGAAATTAGGGGTGGTAATTTTCGACACGACACGAGAACACGACATGAACATGCACGAAATTAATGGGTTAATGTTCAGCCTTATCGTGTTCGTGTCCTTATCGTGTCGACACGATAAGGACACGATAATTTCGTTTCGTGTTCATGTCGGATCTGTATCGTGTTCGTGTAACACGATAATTTTCGTGTTGCATTCATGTTCGTGTCATTTTCGTATAATTCGATAATATTTATAAATATTTAATATTAATTTAATTATATTTTTATTTTTTATTAATTTATTTTTTAATTTTAATTTGAATTTATCGTTTCGTTTCGTGTCGTGTCGTGTCGTGTCGTGTCAACCCGAAAAAAATCGTGTCATATTCGTGTTCGTGTCGTGCTCGTGTCGTGTCCGTGTCAGTAAATTTCGTGTCGTGTTCGTGTTTGACAGATCCTTAACGGATCGTGTTCGTGTTTGGCCTTATCATGTCGTGTCGTTATCGTATCGACACGATAACGACCCGACACGCATGAATTATCAGCCCTACTAGAAACAACCAATTTCAGGCTCTACACAACTCTCCCACCCTTTTCTTTTATTCTTGTTTAATCTCCCAGTTAGAAATCTAGAATACCAACCCTTTTCGTATCCTATTTATATCGCACTATCAAATTTGTTATTTTCATGTTATTTATTTTGAAATTAAAATTGGTTATTGTACAATAGATCCAAATTAACATTTATAACTAAAAATTTAAAATCTAAGAAAAACTATAGACACTACTTATTTATTTATCAGCCCTAAATATCAATTATTAACTAATAAAACTGAAATTAAATGTTAAAATGATTATACATCTTAATTAATTGGGTAAAATAAATCCTAGTTATAAGTATAAAATTAAACTATATAAGAAACTGAAATAGAAGAAAAAAAACCAAAAAATATTTGAAAAAATTAAGTGGCACACAATTGGACACCAAAAAGTGGGACACTTAATCTCAAGTGGTTTAATCCAGGGTTTAGGTGAGAAGAGATTTGAGCTTCCTACACACACACACACACAAAGTTAGAATTGAGCTCAAATTTATTAGATTCGGTGTTGGTTCGACTAGGGATATTTTTATTATTTATTTTAAATTTTAGATATTACTAAGATCAAATAAAAGGTCCTGGAAGAGTGGGCCGAGTTCAAACATATTTACGTTAATTCAAAAATTTACATATTATTAAGATTAAAAGGAATATCTCGATATATTCCTTTTAGTGCACAAGTAAGTTAGAGCAAAGTCTTGAAGATGTATAGCAGATTATGCCCAAATTGATTGGAATAGATGCTGTAAAGCAAATTCATTTTAAATAACGCCCAATTATTTTTCAAATAAATATTCAATAATTTTCCAGTTTAAACAGTTTTATTCGAAACTAACCTTAATATTTAACCCATAAAAATACAAAATATGCTTACGACAGAGAACGTTGGCAGGTTCATTAATCAACCAGAAGTCTGCAACATCATGCGAACTTTATTATATTGTTGTTCCAACTGCTCAAACTGCCAAAAAGTTCCATTTTGAGGTCAACAGAGTATTATGTAATTTGTTCACCCATAAAATGGAATAAAATTAAATTGTGCAGCATTGAATAGAATATCATGGTTAGTGCATTAAAGTTGACTTGAGAAGTAGTACTTTGGTGGTCTGAACCTTTCATGCCAAATTTGGAATCTATCTAAAAATGGTTCAATTTTGAATTAGGACAGGTACATGAATGCAGCTACAAAATTTAAAAAGTCACACAAATTGAATTAGGTGTCATTCATGATATCATATGTGCAGAGAACATGTATGCATTCAGCATGTTTCAATTACGTAATTCACTAAAAATCACAATTTGTGTTTACTTGTAAGTAGAGATTGTGATTATTATTGATTTTGCAACCAATACTGACTTCAGTCCAACTACTATAATAAGTTATGATTGAGTTGCAAGAGATCTAAACTTCGAAAAGTTATACGATTTGATAAATTCATTAATATATCTATTAGTTTAAAGGGTTATTAGCGTATAATTACATCAACTTTTGTCACAAAATATCAAACTTAATCACTTTAGTGATTTTACCACGACTTTAAATTCGAGGCCAAATTAAACGATTAGGCATCTCGAAAATTTATTATAGATAAAACGATCGATATAAACAATACTGTAGAGAACAAGCATAAAATATCGTTATTTCATCAAAATAAATCAGATTTCTTAATTTGTAGGGTTCATAGCATCAACCCTCATTAAAAAACCATGCCTTCTTGTTAGTTTCGTCGCCTGATTCTCGTTGGGATCAAAACAATCGATGTCCTCTCTCTATAGTGTCATGTATATTATTGACTGTTTTGTCTATGGTAAATTTTTGAGATATCAAGTCATATTTAATTTAATCTGAATTTGAAATTATGGTAAAATCACTAAAGTGATTAAGTTTATGTATTTTGTGATAATTTTTAAAGTTCATGGAAAAAACAAAAATTGACTCAAAGTTGATGTATTTATACAACAATAACATTAGTTTAAAAATGCTACTTTGATTATACAAATCTGAAGAAACTAAACCTAAGAATAAACTACACAAATATCTTATTAGAAATGACCCCTTTCTTTTATCAAACTAATTAATCTGATATTAGCTAAATAGTTCACATAAGGCCAAATGGAAGTAGACTCAATGGGTCCAAATCCAGCCCACATCCTCATTAGAATTTCTTGTGACTTATAAAAGATTAAATTTCTCATTTACACTTAGTAATATGAGCTCATAAATACTTCTTCATTTTCAACACAAAAGTATTATCTACTACTCTTTCTTTCTCTTTTAACATATTTCTCTTTTAGAAATTTTCGGTGACTTGAGCACCGGTCTCGTTTTGCATACCGCCGATAACTCATGAGGAGGCTCCAGCCTTTACCCACATTTTCTTGAATCAACAACGGGTTTACAAGGAAGATGACATGGCCCAAGTAACTTCAAGATCTACTCTTACGTACTCGATTCGAACCCGTTTAATTTATTCATTCGAGAAACAAATTCATCCAAAATGGCAAATTTGGTTCGAACATACAAGTAATTGGAACCTATTAACAAAAAGAACAGTAGTAATCCAGCTTACATAATTCATCTCAGTTGTTCTTGAACTGTCACACACGTGGAAATAAATATTAACCTCATTGAACTTAGACGCCAGAACCCCTAAAATATTTACACACAATTAGAGAAACCCCAATTAAAAATACTAAAAGGGCCAGTGGACAATGGACCCACCAACGTAAATATAAATTAATTAAACCCACATACATAGGTATTGGCCAATAATTATATAAAATGTGACTAACATTCAATAATTTTTGCACCTGTCTTAAAAAATTTGAACTTCGCACGCCGACAAATCAGAAAAGAAGGTTATGGCGAGTATTATTAAATTAAACCGACCTTTTTCGATCAGGTAATCTTAAACATAAGCTAAGATAAAGATTAAATAATGCCAAGTAGGATTAGATGAATATGTTGGTTTGGATAAACAAGGAAGATTTAAGAGATTCCATGCCGACTTTTATAGGGATCGGAAGAATGACAGCCAGTTTACAGAATGTAAATAGTCGGCGCTCTACCATTATTTCATTTTACGTATCTGCCTATAATCACGCCCTTGTCCTTAGACCTCAGTCCCTTGTAATTTCTTGTATTGATAAAATAATTTTAAATTATTACTTAATTTTGTTTGGAGAATTTAAATGGAGATATAATTCGAGATGATTGAACTCGATGGATGTTTTAATATATAATTCGAGATGATATAATCCTTAGATGTAATTTTTTAAAATTATTTCTTAATATATGATAGTACACTATTATTCTTAAATTAAATATATTATAGGTAAATAAATGTTTTAAATATATTATATTTAAAACATTGAGAACTTGATGTTAGATTAAACTTTCCGTTGTGGTATTAACTAGTTGGATATTGATTATTGAAACATTATTTTAGGGATGATTATGGATAATGAATTCGATGGGATTCGTAAAAAATGTTTATTAATGGGTAAGAGAATTACCCACTTGATGGGGAAAGTAATTCCCACTTCGCCCCATTACCTGCATATGTATAATTATATGTTTTATTATATATGTATATATTGATTACATAAAATATCGTTATTGTGCATAAGATGTATAAGTACATAAAGTTGCTAGGAAAGGGTTATAAATAGAGGTGCTTATACGGGCATCGGTTTTCAGTTTCAGTTCGGGTATCGATTATCCCCTTTAAGTGAATTTCGGTTATCGGGTATAACAGATTAACCGACGATTATTCCTATTAATCAAAATTAATATATATATATATATATATATATATTTAATTATTAAAATAAAATTTATTTAATTTAATATTATAATTTCAGTAATATTTGAAATAATCTCGGTTAATTCTTTGTATTTTGTATTTTTTTTATTTTTTTTTTAAAATTAATATTAAATTTCGATTAACCGCTAACCGAACTGACTAAGAATCGGTTAATCGATCGATCGGTGTCGGTTAGCAATTTTTGTCGATTTTGGTTTTAGTTAACCGAAATTTCGGTTTTGGTTAACCGAAACCGAACCGAATCTCACCCCTAGTTATAAGTACATGTGCATATAATTTTTTTTAACCCATACCACACATATTGTCGTTCCTTTAATATTTATTGTTTTTCTTTCAATGCTTTAGTTTTGGTTAGCCTTTTAAATATGGCGTATTCGTTGTAATTTTTATGCATGTTACCAAAGAATAGAGATGGTCTAGTTTTGAAATATTCAGTTTGGTGGTAACTAACTAATAACAAATTAGAATTTGTTCTAAACTAATATAATGTCATGATGTACAAACTCAAATCATTGAATTACAAATGTTTTTAGAAAATATTAATATTAATTGAAGAGAAATTTATTGAAAATAAAGATGACGTTTTTTGTGTCTTCTTCTTTTTTGTGGGTGACCATAGAAATAAAGTTGATAGTGCAAAGTTACGATGGAATTGGAATAAGTATAGAACATGCAAGGATCGAGTCACAAGAACCGCATGATGTGGGAGTTTCATCATCTTTAAGATGGTTCATTGTGACACTAGACAAAATCTCCCTAGCTTCTTGATCGCTGAATCAAAATCCTAAATTCTTATGGGATTGGAGTATAGCCGACAAAGTGAGTCCGACCCGAAACCCGCCCGGGGTACTCAGGGTTTGGGTTTGGTTTAAACTTAAAATTAAAAAAAAACACCCACAGGCCTCTTGAACTTGTGCCAAAAAGCTGGGGTTCGGACTAAAAGATTGTCCGATATTCTATTAAATATACAAATTTATAATATTACTTAATATACATATCTATAATTGTTTAATAATATTAATTATATTTTATATAATTATTTATTTTTTTACAATTAAAAATATTAATTTTATATATTAATTTTTTTAAAAATGATATCTGATAAAACCTCTATAAATTAATATCATTGGGATTATGAAATTTTATTAATTTAGAGATATTAATATATCGATAAATTAATAATTTATTAATTAAAAAGAGACTTTTAAATTCAAAAATTTGGTACATGTATTGAAAATAAATGAATTTATTATGTTTCAATTAATTATATTCATGTATCAACAACCAATTCATTGTGTATCTACTTTAATATATTCATGCAATTAACAATTACATACATGTATCAATTCATTATCAATTAAATATATTCATGCATCATAAAGGAAACATATACTATATAAATCTCGATATGGAAATAAAATAATTCATAACACCCAAGTCCCAACTATGTCTTCTCATCTAAAGGCATCACAAAATCATCCATGAATGATCAAATCGTAAAATATTATGTGAGTATAAGAGAGATCATCCCCATGCACTCAAAAGATTTACAAAGTGGGTTGGAGAAAATATCGTTTGAAAGTTAGTCAAGTACAATATCAAACACTCTCAAGAGATCACCGAGTACCTTTCAGTCAACTTTGAGAAATGTGGGGATATTAAGCGACACAAATCGGTGAAATATCCAAATATGGAGAAGGTTCTTTATGAATGGTTTCTTGATGACCAAGATCAGTCAACATGATGGGAGAGTTTATTTTGGAGAAAGCAAAGGAGACAATGAAGCTTTTGTATCCTCAACACCATCCTGAACATCAATTTTCTCAAGGTTGGCTTGAAAAATTCAAGGTTAGACATGGTATTGAATCATTCCGTCGTTTTGGAGAAAGTGGTTCGGTTGACATGCGGGATGTGTAAATGAAGCCTGAGGCCATAAGGAGAAAATAAACCAAATTCCCATGAAGGATGTTTTAATTTGGATGAAACAGTGCATTTCTGAGTTCTGGTGATCACTCTCTTGCAACCAAGCAACTTGAGGGAAAAAACAAGACAAAGAGAGGTTTCTGATTGTTATTTGTTCAGAACGAGGATGGTTGGAAAAAATTCCTTTGTGGATTATTGGAAAATATGCAAAGCCTCGTTGCTTCAAAAACATCAACATGAGCAACATCAATTGTCATTATCGTGCCAACAAGAGGGCATGGATGACTAGTGTGTTTTTTGAAGAATATGTTCGGTGGTTTGATCACAAAATAAATGGTAGAAGAATCTTATTGATGGTTGATAATTGTCCAGCCCATCCAAAAAACATTGAAGGTTTCTGAGAATGTTGAGCTATTCTTTTTGCCACCTAACATGACATCAAAGATTCAACCATGTGATGCAAGAATAATTAGAGCTTTCAAGATGCACTATCGTAGGAGATTCTACAAAAATCTATTGGAAGGTCATGAGTTGGGGCTACCTAATCCTGAAAAGATTAATGTTTTAGATGCCATCAATTTTGCGTCTCGCTTGAACAACCAATGTTTCTCAGTGTCAATAGCAAATTGCTTTAGGCATTGCAAAATCCGTTCAAATGAAGAAATCTCACGCGACTCAGTGAGACAAATTTTGAAGAAAGTCTACATGAGCTTGAGAATATGATCAGGATGTTGGTTATCGCAATAAAATGGACGTCAACAAAGCGGTGGACTATCCGGCGAAAATGATGAATGTGCAATGGTTCAAAATTTAGAGGAAATTATTGCGATATTATTGAAGATCCTACTAATGACGAGGTGAAGATGACTCGATCACTGGAACCGATCACGAGAAAGGAGGCTTTGAGCGACAACAACTCTTCACAATTTTTGTTGCGACTAGAGAACTCGACACCGAACTCTTGCGACCATTTAAAAGTTAGGGATGAAATCAATTAGATTTAAATTTTAAAAAAATCAAGTAACAATTGATTCAAATTTTAGCAAATTACCATAATATTTATAATTTTGTAATATTTATGAATTATTAATTTAGAGTTTTGATGAGACCTAATATTTATAAATGGATTTTCCGAAAACTTATTATTTTATTATCTTATCGAAATTGATGATTTTTTACAAAGGCCCAGTCGGGACCGGATATTTTATTATTTTAGAGAGATTATTAATTTATCGAGTATTAATTTATAGATGTTTTACTGTAAAAAGCTAGTCCTTCCGAAAGCTTGCCCACGACTGGTTTGAGTTTTATATTTTTAGGTTCGAAAAATTTCGGCCCAATCCAACCAAAAAAATATAAAAACCCGATGAACCTGGAATCGGATCGACCGACCCATTACTTTACCAGCTATAGATTAGAGTATGAGAGCTCGAGGATAACTCGCCATTTAGTAGGGGTGGCTAATCGGGTCGGGTCGGGTTTACTAGAAAAAATCGGTGCCGACCGATTTTACAACAAAAGTAAACCCGACCCGACCGATTTTTTAGTCGGGTATCCGAATACTCGACTCGGTGTACCCGAGTCGGGTATTCGGATACCCTAATTACCCTTTATTTATAAAATTAACCTTTCAATATATAAAATGACAACTTGGTCTCTTTGGTTTCAAGTTTGGACTTGCGCTTTACCATGATCTGGGATCGAATTCCCGGTGCTTGATTCAATTTTTTTTTATTAAAGGTCCTGTTTAATATATATATATATATATATATATATATATATATATATATATATATATATATATATATAATGAATTTATCTTAAATAATTCGGGTATTCGGGTATACCCGATTGCAACGGTATACCCGATACCGACACATATAAATATATAATATCCGACCCGACCAGTATACCCGATTTTCGGATAATCGGGTACCAATACCGGATAAATTTGAATTGGGGATCGGCACCGACTACCCGAAACCCGATTAGCCACCCCTACCATTTAGAACAAGAACCAAAATTGATTTGCAACAATCAAGTGGGATTGTCGAGGCTCGGCCTATATGGATATGCTCCCTAACTACTGGCATATAATAACAACCCTTTGAACATACGCCACGTCAGATTTCCCTGGTCTCGCACACATTTTTACCATTACATTTACCAAATTCCATTTATATTATCGATATTAATTAAAACATCATAAAGTATTATAATTTATTATCACTTTGACCCCAAAAAAGAATTAGACTTGAATCTCCTTGGACAGAGAGAGAGAGAGAGAGAGAGAGAGAGAGATTTTCTTAGAGGATTGAGCCATGGAAGGAAAATCTTAGGCTCGCTGACCCTGTAGTACTGGGATTTGCAGCTGAATCTTAGAGTATCCCTTCGTAATCTCACCAGATTCTATTTTTCTTAAATCATTCGGGTACTACTATAAAATATTACACTATATATCATCTACGAGATTTGTTAATGAAAAAAAAAAATAGAATCTAAATGAATCAACGTTTAAATAATGCTCAACTTTTTTCGGGTCCAAAATTCAATCAATCAATTAATATATCAGAAAAAATAGAATTTAAATCAATTAATTTATAATACATAAAAAATTGATTAGAAAATGTGGTTCAAGGAATTATATGTATAGAATGTTGGTATGAATTGATATTGACTCCTTAAAATATTATAATTTCAACTCCATTAACAACCATTTATGAGTCTTTCTTTGGTTTACACCCCTTATCTTAAGTTTTAGATCGTACTAATATATTGACACAAATAATTGATAAATAAATAAATAAAATCAAAGATAGTAGTTTACGAGATATCTTCCAACTTATCCTTGTTACAAATTACTATCCCACAAATATCACTTACCAACGAGGACGGAAATCTCGAGAAGAGAAACCAATAAAAATGTAAAATGCTGAAGACAGACCATAATAGTAAATACAGCTGATAAAATAATTGACAATCTCAGTGCAAAAATCAGTTGCAAAAGTTCTGTATGTCACAATTAGTAGTAGAGGTGAGCAAAATACTGAAAACGAATAATCGAACCGAATCAAATCAAAAATCAAATTTGGTTCGGTTAATTGGTTAAAACCGAATTAAAATTCATAGTTCGATTTTCGGTCGGTTCGATATTTTTTTATCCGAAAACCGAATTATATATATATAATATTATTTATTTATTTTAGAATTATAATTTAATATATCAATATCCTTAATCCTATTATTTCTCTCTCCCTATTATATCAATATATAATATTTGTAAAATGTAATACTTATTTATTTATTATATGATATATTATTTTTGTAAATATGTTGTATATATATAACATATAAAATATATTATATATATATAAATATCAATATATAATATTATTTATATATTAATTTGAAAAATATTTTCTTGCTAAAATAAACCATTATTTATATATATAATATTATTTATTTTTCACTTGAAAAAATATTTTTTGCTAGAAATTGATTTAACCGAAATAACCAAGTCGGTTCGGTTCTTGAATAAAATTTG
The DNA here is from genome assembly GCA_036937905.1 of Salvia rosmarinus. Taxonomy (NCBI): domain Eukaryota; kingdom Viridiplantae; phylum Streptophyta; class Magnoliopsida; order Lamiales; family Lamiaceae; genus Salvia; species Salvia rosmarinus. The sequence continues at coordinate 12,880,947 of CM072820.1, forward strand.
GTTCTGTTCGATTATTTTTAAAAATTTCGATTAATTGATTCGATTATTTTTTCGTAAAAACCGATCGAATAACCGAATAATCACCCCTAATTAGTAACAAGATATTGGTGGCTGCCGAAAGCCCATAGGTGTACACGTGCCAACCAATAATATCTTTTGAGTAGGTCTTTATCAAAAAATGTAGAGTCAACTGACCACGCTTAAAACCATAACTTAAAATTATTAAAATTAAAGAAAACAGCATCATCCACCTCCAATAACCAACACTACCACCCACCAGCGCAGCAAATGCATTATGCATGAACCCAGCCACCCCCTTTTCGCCCCTATATATACCGGCCCCCCGCCCCTATTTCTCTCTCACTCTCACTCCTACTCCTACTCCTACTCCTACTCCTACTACTGGCTTCCACCCCCTTCCAGTAGAGAGACAGAGAGAGAGAGAGAGACCGCTATCAAAAATGGTTTCGCAGTCGTCTCTCCCATTAGTCTCTCGATGCACCGTCTTCCCCGACCGGGAATCCACCCTTCCCGATCTCAAGCTCTCGGTTTCCGACCTCCCCATGCTCTCCTGCCACTACATTCAAAAAGGGTGCCTGTTCACGCGTCCGCCGCTTCCGATGCCGGAGCTCATTTCTCAGCTGAAGCGCGGCCTCTCGCAGGCCCTCTCCCAATTCCCGCCCCTCGCTGGCCGCCTCACCACCGACGCCGAGGGGTATGTGTATATTGCTTGTAACGACGCGGGGGTCGATTTCTCCCAGGTGTATGGCGGCCATATACACTTGCGGGATCTGCTGGGGTCCACCGACGGCGACGTGCCCGCGGAGTTCAAGGGGTTTTTCCCGTGCGACCTCACGGTGAGCTACGACGGCCATTTTAGACCGATTCTGGCCGTGCGGGTCACGGAGCTCGCCGACGGCGTCTTCATTGGCTGCGCCGTCAATCACGCCGTCACGGACGGCACTTCTTTCTGGAATTTCTTCAACAGCTTCGCGGAGCTCAGCCGGGGAGTTAGACGGATTTCGAGGGCCCCGGACTTCAGCCGCGACTCGTTGTTGATATCTACGGCGGTGCTCCGGCTGCCGGAGGGCGGCCCGAAGATCACTTTCTCCAGCGACGAGCCGGTGAGGGAGAGGATCTTCAGGTTTAGCAGAGAATCGATTCAGAAGCTGAAATCCGTGGTTAACAGCAGGAAATTGGAAAACATCGGAGGCGGCGTCGACATCGCCGAGCTAATGGGAAGCACAGCAACGACACGTTGAAAATCCTGACGGAAAGTTAACACCGTTAGCCTGGCTCCGCAGCGCCGTCTCGAGGGAACCGGCGGCGGTTGAGATTTCGTCGTTCCAGTCGCTGTGCGCGTTGCTGTGGCGGGTATCACCCGCGCGAGGAAGCTGCCGGCGGGCAAGACGACGACGTTCCGGATGGCGGTGAACTGCAGGCACCGGGTGGAGCCGAAGCTGGAGGCGCTCTACTTCGGGAACGCGATCCAGAGCATCCCGACGCAGGTGGCGGCTGGGGAGGTGCTGGGGCGGGACCTGCGGTGGTGCGCAGAGCAGCTGAACAGGAATGTGGTGGCGCACGACGGCGACACAGTGAGGCGGTACGTGGAGAGCTGGGAGCGGGACCCACGGTGCTTCCCATTGGGAAATTTCGACGGCGCGATGATCACGATGGGCAGCTCGCCCCGCTTTCCCATGTACGACAATGATTTCGGGTGGGGCCTGCCTGTCGCGATCCGGAGCGGCCGGGCTAATAAATTCGACGGCAAGATCTCCGCCTTCCCGGGCCGCGACGGGAACGGGACCGTCGATTTGGAGGTGGTTTTGGCTCCGGACACCATGGCAGCCCTCCTATCCGACCCGGAATTCATGCAATACGTATCGGGTTGTTAGTCACCATACTATTATTTTATTATTATGTAATAAGAAATATATATTATTCTAAGGAGAAAAGAAAAAGAAATGAGGGAAAAGGGGAGTTCTATCTTGTATGGAATTCATGACGTTTGCGGATTGGGGTGAGGTGTGATTGACAAATTTGTGATATAGTTTTCTTTTGTTTCTATCTTCTCGGTCTCCATGTAATTGATATTTAATTCCATATGCCAATTTAATCTTGTGACTCAAGTGTTTGTTATATAGTTTAGATATTTGTTTTGTAAATGATGGGAACAACCAAGATCAGAATTGGGGCGAAGGGGGCTGATACCAACGGTCGCCCTCAAATTTGTTTCATATTTTAATTCGTTAGGTTTTAAGATATTATTTTGTATAACATATGTGTCAATACATAGTCCAACTGTAACTACTGTGATCAGGTCATGGACAATATATTTTCAAAATACAAGTTTAAGCCGGTTGACTTTTACTTGTCAAAGTATCCAAACAAACCTATCTTCGATTTCTTATTCTATTAACTCTTAACCAACTGAGTTAAACATAAGATAACTCATCTACAATTTATTGTAGGGTGAAAAGGCTGCAATTTTACTAGTTTTATCTTATCTTTCAACATAGGACCACTACTATTCCTACTCTCTTCAAATACATAAAATCAAAAAATTGGAGCACAAATGATCTTTGGCCAATACCACCAGATATTTTATACTCTTTCCGTTCCCTAATTTTCTTCATAGTTTTTCTTTTTGAAACATCCCCCAATTTTTTTCTTATTTATTTATGGTAATTATTTTCCAACTTATTACCCTCAATAATATCAATTATTTACACCTTTATCATCAATGATCAACCAATTTTTACCTTTAAAAACCCATTTATTTACATATTTTGTCACCTACAGCTCACTACGAACTAATTTAATACTCTCTATGTCCCATTATTGTTGATTCATTTTTTTTGTCCCGCTATTGTTGGTACGTTCCAAAAAAAGAAATAATTTTATACTAAAAAATACCTCAAATTTTATGTCACACTATACTTTACACACAAAACATAACTCTCTTTAATCTATCTGTAAAAAGAAAGGAGCCAATAATACCAGGACGAATGGAGTATTACGTTTTTGTGGGGCCCTTACTCCACTCATAATACATTCAATAACTTTATTAAAACCTGTATCGAAAATTCCTAGCTCATCATCAATTTCTTGTTCCAAATCTACTAACTATTAATTAATTGAGTTAAGCTTATGGGACCATTCATCTACAATTTCTCTTGCAGGGTGGAAGGGCTGCAGTTTTACTAGTTTTATCTTTTCAACATAGGACCACTACTATTCCTACTCTCTTCAAATACATGAAATCAAAAAATTGGAGCACAAATGATCTTTGGCCAATACCACCAGATATTTTATATAACAGAGCAACTTGTAATAATATTGACTATTCAATAAAGCAAACTATAGTCCAGATATCTGCAAAATATACATTTGTCCAAATAAATCCTAGAAAAATAATGCAATTTAGCCGCGTAAAAAATATCATCACTAGTCAATTGTCATCAGATTTCCCACCTGGCGATAGGCAAATCTCACAGAATTATTTATATATTAACTTAATTCCGTCATTCTGGTCATGCCATCCAAACAGGACCTAACATTGTAAAAGAAAATAAATTTTCGGGAAAATCAATAATTCAATAAAATATCCACAACTAGAATAAAAAATTAGTGGAAGTGGATCTTGCGGTGGGTACGGACTCGGTTGCTAACTCATCAAGTATCCGAGTTAACCCAGCCATCTCTATCTAATTTTTCCAAATAACCACAATCCAAAACTCACTACGATTTTTTCTTCCAACCTATCTCAGTTTCTCTACCTCCATTTGCAAAAATGAGAAGAAGAAAAATCGGGAATTTGAAGTTGAAGAACCCAGCGAAACTCGTATGCGCGATCGTCACCGTTTCATTTATAATCACACAGATCTTTACTGCGGTTCAGCTGAGAAACATGCCGCAATCGACAATTCCTTCACCCGAAACAGATTCCACCACAAAAATATCTCCAGACGCGCGAAAATCGGCGAGTTCGGGAAACGGTGATTAGATTGTTACCTGAAGATCTGGCGTTCACGCTGTTCCTGCCGTCAGAGGAAGCGCTTCGTCGCGATCTGAGACTGAAGCAGAACGATAGCGATGCATACGCGGTGCTGACGCGGGTGCTGGGATTCTCGTCGGTGCCGAGGTGGATTTGGTTGGCCGATTTGGAGCGGGGAAAGCAGAGAAGGTACGATTCGCTATCTGGATTGAATTTGTTTGTGGGGAAGGATTTGAACGGAAATGTGGTGGTGAATGGAGTGGTTTCAGAGGTGGTGGATTTGAGAATTGGGGGAATTATAGTGCATGTGATGGATGAGGTGGTGATGGATGCTGAGTTTGAGCAATCGGTGCAACCAGATGACGATGATGAAGAACTGGATTAGTTTTTCTGTTAGCTTAGAACAATTCTTTTGAAAATTGTAAGGGAGTTCTCTTTATTTTATTACTAACTAGTGTGTAAAATCGACGGGAAATATGAGGATGTTTATCGATTTTTTTTCCTTACTATATATACAAAAAATAATAGAAATTAAATTCAACATATATTTAAAAATATAATAATAAAATATTATTCTAACTATAAAAAGTGAAGACTAATTTAATATTTTTTTTTGTAAATATGAAAAGTAACTTTATTAATTATCTTACCTCTATCTACAATTTCATTACCACGTTAGTTATTGTACCTTGCATATCATCATCTATCTAATATTTCATTACCAAGTGAAGATTAAAATTTTTAAATCACTTTTCTAGTGACTCGTAAGATTACAACGTAGGATTAACCATGATTAAATATATGTTTCAATAGGTACAGTCCTACGTTGGAAAGAGATTGCACATGTTCCGTTTTTATGTTTATATATAACAAAACAAATAGCTTTTATCTCATAGCGATGTGTCTAGATTTCTTACATAAGTTGTATTCTGTTAAGTTTCGATAAAGAATTGCATCACGTTGTACTTTATAAATAGAAATTTAAAAAATAACTTATTATTTGCTATGGTTTAGTCAACTGGAGTTGTTGACAACGATAGTAAAATGATATGATAGCCTAGAGTTAATTTACTCAGGTCGTTGGTTGCAGTGGAGCAAGGCGATTGTTCAAATAATTGAGGCTAGAGTTTAGCCAGATAGACCTGTATAATATATATACTCATATCAATCCCAAACTCGATTCAAAAGTGATTTTACTACCATTCTCATCTAGAACTCATAGTGATATTCATAATTATCAAAATTATTAAAATTTATAAATACAAATTATTAAAGTAATTGGTTATCTGTTTCAATAAAAAACCCAATATGACAAATTAAAATCAATAAATAGTATAAACCACAAACTACTAAAAAATAAAAAATAAATCAATATAGGCATGTCGATTAATGTTCAGACTCATTTAAAAATGAGTTATTACTCGTTCTCGTCTCACACCCGTATAGTTTTATTACTCGTTCTCGTCTCACACCCGTATAGTTTTAATTACTCGCTAATTACCCGAAGCTGTTAAATTTTATAAATATAAATTGTTACAAATATGATTATCAATTTCCACAAAAATCTCCATATTACAAAATAATAATAAATAAATAAATAAATAGCATAAATAAAAAAAGATCTAAAACTGAAAAAAAAACTCACATTGATACGTTGATAAATGATTGAACCCTTTTAGAATTTTTATACTTCCAAACACTTTTTTATTTGTAAAATATCTAATAATCAAATATTAATTTGTTATACTAATTGATTGTCGTTGAGGTAATAGTTCAAACACTCGAAGTTGTTGATCGTAGTGGAGAGAAACGATTGACCAAAATGATGAGGGTATGATTCATCTATCTGGACCGTCTAGAATGTTTATACTCATATCTATCCAAAATCTAATTAAAATCTACTACCCTTCCCGTCTCAAACCCGTACGGTGATATCCGTAATTACTCATATATATTTGAATTTATAAATAAATATAAACTATTAAAATAATTAATATTATATATATATATATAATTATATTTTAAGTCAATTAATTAATAACAAACAATCTGATAATTTATCCTTTAAATAATAGCGTAAAATGAGTTTCTTAAAACAGAATATATTTTTACATTGTGGATGTCTTGGGTATATTAGTGTTGGCATGTCACTATTTATGAATCAAAAAGATCATCTCTTATTATAGCAATTCAATCATAATAGCTATATTTTTCAAACTCTTCCAGTGTCATGTAATGTAATGAAAATTGAGTTTTCTCATTTATTAAAATATATTATATATTAATGGATATAGCTTATAATTTATGAATTTTGTAACTATTAAAATTAATTGGTATTGATGCATTTTGTATGACATTGTTTTAGTTGGTTTATTATATTTAAACCATTACGTATATTTAAAGTTTATGAGCACATATTTTAAAATTATTTTCATAAAATTTATAAATGCACATATATTATGGATTAATATTTCTTATACTTTTAACATATTTTCAAAAATAATAATTATGACATAAAAATAAATATATATCTATTATTAGTATATAGAAATTAATACAATATGATAATCATAGTATCCATGCAGTTTATATACAATATGACAATCAAAAATATAATACCCATGCATTGCATGGAGAGAAATCTAGTTTATATATATAGGAGAGATAATCAATGTGGTGCTTTCAACCCTTAATCTTGCTAATTACCTAAATCTATTTATAAGATATCTAAATAGTTAAATATAAATTATTACGGTAATTGGTTATCTATCTTAATAAAACATGTAGTACAAAGATTAATAATAAATTCCACATTCCAAGTTAAGTTTTTGTAAAATATTTTTCTTATTCGTTCTTATTAAGATAATAGATAAATCCATTCAAAATAAATAAGTAAAATACTTGAATCCCATATTAATTATTATAAGACTTCAAAACCTAAATCCATTCAAAATAAATAAATAAAATACTTGAATCCCATATTAATTATTATAAGACTTCACATGTTCAAAACCTAAATTTATTTTTATATTTTGGTTTTTAAGATTATAGTTTTTTTTAGTAAATATGTATTGATTCATGTTTGTGTTGATATACCACATTTAATCATACTTAAGATCAAAAATTCATTTTTATCTTTACATTTTTGTTTCCACCGCAATGAATTATTTTCTATTTTATTTCAAGATTTTAGATTTTTATTTCGTGGCATTTTTACTAATATAATTATATTAGATTTATTTTCTTAAATTATGTGAAAAATGGAAAAAATACTATAATATATTTTGATTAAATCCATATCATAAGAAATTAATATAATCTCAATATTTTCATATTATGTATCCAAATTATTTATCTTATTAAATAGTGCATTAAATAAACTGTTAATTTAGTCAAATTAATTTAAAAACTATTTATTTGGTCAAATTAAATTAAATAAACTATTAGTGTTGTAGTTTGTATGATATTAATATCAATCACTCCACCAATTAAAAATGAAAATTTGGTTGAGACTTAGAGAATATAAATATCATTTTATATAGGTTCTCATTTGACTATGTTTCATAAAAAATCAATGTGGGATTGTAGAGTGATTATAATGCATAAGATGAATAATTTAGAAAATTAAGAATAAAAAATTATAGTAATTCCACATAGGATTGGTGATCAATGTGATACCTCAAATGTGTTTTGCTATATAGTATTAATAGATTAATAGATATAATGTATCCAAATTATTTATCTTATTAAATAGTGCATTAAATAAACTGTCAATTTGGATAAATTAAATTAAACCACTATTTATTGGGTCAAATCAAAATAAATAAACTATTGGTGTTGTAGTTTGAATGATATTAATATCAATCACTCCACCAATTACAGTGAAAATTTGGTTGAGACTTAGAGAATATAAATATCATTTTATATAAGTTCTCATTTTGCTATGTTTCATAAAAAATCAATGTGGGATTGTAGAGTGATTAAAAGGCATAAGATGAAGATTCATATAATTTATCCAAATTATTTATCTTATTAAATAGTGCATTAAATAAACTATTAATTTGACCAAATTAATTTAAAAAACTATTTATTTGGTCAAATTAAATTAAATAAACTATTAGTGTTGTAGTTTGTATGATATTAATATCAATCACTCCACCAATTAAAAATAAAAATTTGGTTGAGACTTAAAGAAGAGAAATATCATTTTACATAGGTTCTCATTTGACTATGTTCCATAAAAAACCAATATGAGATTGTAGAGTGATTATAATTCATAAGATCAATAATTTAGAAAATTAAGAATAAAAAATTATAGTAATTCCACGTAGGATTGGTGATCAATGTGGTACCTCAAATGTGTTTTGCCATATAGTATTAATTGATTAATAGATATAGTGTATCCAATTATTTATCTTATTTAATAGTGCATTAAATAAACTATTAATTTGGATAAATTAAATTAAAAAAATATTTATTTGGTCAAATCAACATAAATAAACTATTGGTGTTGTAGTTTGAATGATATTAATATCAATCACTCCACCAATTAAAAGTGAAAATTTGGTTGAGACTTAAAGAATAGAAATATCATTTTATATAAGTTCTCATTTGGCTATGTTTCAAAAAAAATCAATGTGAGATTGTAGAGTGATTAGAAGGCATAAGATGGAGAATTTAGAAAATTAAGAATAAAAAATTATGGTAATTCCACATAGGATTGAGGATCAATATGGTGCCTCCAATATGTTTTGCTATATAGTATTAAATAGATTAATTCAAAAAACTATTTATTTGGTCAAATTAATTAAATAAACTATTAGTGTTGTAGTTTGTATGATAGTAATATCAATCACTCCACCAATTAAAAATAAAAATTTGGTTGAGACTTACAGAAGATAAATATCATTTTACATAGGTTCTCATTTGACTATGTTTCATAAAAAACCAATGTGGGATTATTGTAATAGCCCGCCAAACCAAAGGATGGATTAGCGAGGATCGTTATTTGGAGCGGAATCAACGAAATAATAACATAGAACATCGAATGGTGTGACATATATTGGGAATATCGCTAGAATTTCAAGAGTTTAGGGTTTAACAATACATAATATACATATGACTTCATCATCTAGCAGCGGAAAACATGTGAAGTACACATGTGACGATGTGTACTCAAGGTTCTACTATCAGCGACAAAAGATCCGACTGCTCAACACTGCTCCATCCCATCAATCAGCTCAACCTGCACATTTAAAAACAAACATGCAGGGCTAAGTACAAATAATGCACTCAGTGGACTCATTGCCAATATATTTTATCAACTTTAAATTACACTGCCCCATTACAATAAGACACAAGGATTTTATTTGAAAAGGCCTTGTGCTTACTAAAACGTTTTCATCATTTCTCAAAACATCACCTACGCAGGCATTTTCTCTTGTATGTATGATCCATATCCTTTCTCATATAATATCTCATAAACTTATCTCGCGTCGTAGAAGTAGGCCTCCTTCCACGGACGCTGTGACCGGCCGAGAACTCTTTCAGCACACAGTCACCTATAGTGCATATCTGATCCTTGCCACTCCGGCACATGATTCGAATTCTCAATCATCCTTGTGAGTTCTAGCAAATGATACGAATTCGCTTCTCATATAAGTTGGGAGCGACCCAACAACTCATTCACTTTCATAGTTGGCTGACCAACAACTTGATAGGATCCATACATAAAACATAAACACTTTAGGCAGGTAATAACATCAGTTCTCAATAGAAAGCTTCGTAAATAAATACTTTTCATTTCGAAGAAAGCATAATAAATAAAACAGTTTTCAGTTCGAGTAAAGCTCACCTGGTACGTAGCTTTTTCAACAAGACTTTCTTCTAACGTCAACGACCAAATCGCGTTTCACCTTTACGTAAGAAACTAATTTAAGACTTCGGTCACGTTTTTCTAAAACGTCCAAGTCTAAAAGATTCGATAATCTTCTAACATACTTCGTATCCTTTATCCCATTTAGTACGTCTTATACATCTTAGTGTAACTATTCAACGAAATCCATATTTCGACTACACGTACAACATAATGTTGTTCACACATTAACGTATTTCATACGTTTGCACTCTAATCAAGTCATTTAACTTTCAAAATAATGTATTGATCAACGTTCATACATATAACTATTATTTACATACATACTTGATTTTTAATCGATTTATAATCACATTCTCAAAATTCACATATCATCACATATCATACTCTATTATCATATGATCAATAATATGTAATATTATTAACCATAGAAAAATTGTACATCATAATCTCTTATCTTTTAATTCTCGAAAACTTTAGGATATTATTCCAACATTTTTCAATAATTCCAATAAATTCTCATATCATATAATCATCATCACATATCATTACTATGTCATAATTTCCAACATACACAACTTGTACATAAATTTTCCTTAGGCTATGGTTTTCGAAAATATGACTTAGGAACAACATAATTTCTAAAATTCCAATAAATTCATACAACACTTCTATTATGAATCTACATCATTAATATGCTATTATATCATTCAAACATGAATCATATATCAACATATCATGTCTTATCATTTTCGAAAATATTATGATTTTATGTACTAATGTTTTCCAAAATTTCTACATAAAATCATACAAGCTTAAACATTACCAACTATGATTAATTCATGCTCAAAACAACAATTAAAAATCATTTCCATCAACATATGAACACCCTAAGTTTTTGGTCAAAACATAACTTTTTATAACATGCTTAACTTTGTATTATTTTCATAGTATATGCTTAGAAACATCATATAAACATAATTTCTACACAACTTAGCATATGAACAATATTCCTTAAAATTTCATCATAAATAACATAAGCTCATAACATAAGATTTTATGGATGAAAATCGAAAATTCTAACATGTATACAAAGCTTGTACGATTTCTAACCTCTTAATCGGAGTCGATTATCGGCGGCAATGTTTTTCTATCTAAAATTTGGAAAGAATGTGATGAATTCTCTCTCAAAATTTTCTCTATAACTTTCGAAACTAAGGGAAGCAAATGAGAGCAAAATGTGGTTCAACTATATTATATAAGCTTTAGCCACTTGTGTATAATTATTACATAAAATGACAACTAATACATTTGCACATTATTTTCAATATTTTCGGTCCACTTGCTTTAGCTAGGGACAAAGTTTTATTTCTCATCATTTAATACTTTAGCATATAATACCTTATCACATAATTAATGTACATCACATTCAACAAGTTGCACAAATCTTTTCTTAATTCATTAGTTGTTTTCGGTCACTTGTGCAAGAATAAGACAAATTTTATACTTTATCCTATCTTAATACATCACCTTGTCCCATAATTAATACTTGTCATTTTCATTCTTATCACTTATCACAAAATAAAGAAAATTCATCACTTTTACACTATATACATATGTGTCGGCCACTCTTAAATCCTTAGGGATGATTTTTATTTTTTTTACTATCATATACTTTAATATTACTATAGGATAATGACATATTTGAAAAGTCAAATATTTACACTTTGAATTTTCTCATTTTCACATTTGTTTACACTTGTTCACACTTTATTTTTCTCTTGAAATTTTCGGTCATATCATATGTGTGAGGGATGATATTTATTCTTTTTACACTAAGATACAAAATTTAATATGTCATTATCATAGCATAAGATATCACTATCAAAGCTTGGAAAATTTCCTTTCTTTCTTCAATTTTTCAAACTTTTCGGCTCTTACTCATCAATTGGACATCCCACTTGTATAAATCATGATAAACCTTATCTTATACATTAAAGATGTATCACTATCATAATTATTTCATATCATCATTAAAAGATAGAATTTTATTCTTTCACACATAAACAACTTGAATTTTCGGTCCTTAAGTAGATTTAATGCTACATATTTTATTTTCTTGCTATTAATAGCTATATGACATGATATAAATCCTAGATGATAAATTAAATCATAGGAAAATTATTAAAATAATTCCATGTCACAAACTCAATATTTTCGAACACTATTTCGAAAATAGGAACAATTTATCCTATAATTGTTCCTTAATTCTCTAGCATTATTTTAATGAAGGATTATATATAAATAATGTTTTTATTACATAAAATAATCATAGGAATTAATCAAACATAATTCCTTAATCGTTAGACTAAGTTTTCGACTTATCTCAAAACGTCGACAATCAAATCATCTCTAAATTGTTAATCGTTGAATCATTTCATAACATTTCTAATAACCTCTTAGTCACTTTGTTCGATCCTTATCAATAAGGAGATTAAATTCTAAGCTTCGTCACTTAGAAAATAATGTAAGACTAACTATCGAAATTTAATCAACGTTAGAATAATACTTTCGAAGGAATAATATAAACTATATTCCTTAATTCACTAATCATTAGTGAATATGATATAAGAATCCTCGTATAATGGATAGTCGAAATCAAGCTTCGATAATTCACTATTTCGACATCAAACAAAACCCTAATTAGCGATTTTATTATCGCAATTTAGCTTTAAAACTTTGGGATATTGCATATCTTAGGACAGTATGGGGTATCTTCGCATCATAACATTCTCAAGTTTCCACGTGGCTTTCTCTTGTCCATGGTTTCTCCATTGGACGTTTACCTAAAGTATAAACTTGATTCTTAACCGTTGAATCTTACGATCAAAATAGTCGTAGATTCTTCCTCATAACTCCTATCTTGGTTTGAGAATATCGTCATATTGATGAATCACGTGTTTTGAATCATACACGTACTTTCTTAATTATAATACGTGGAAAACATTCTGTACATTCCCCAAACTTGGTGGAAGTACCAATCTATAGGCTATTAGGTCTATCATCTCTAGGATCTCGTAAGATCCTATAAAACATGATCTCAACATTCCTTTTTCTCTAGACATTATAATTCCTTTTTATGGAGAAACTTTAAGAAAACTTTATCTCCGCATTCAAAATGCAGTTCATATCTACGCATATCAGCGTAAGACTTTTGTCTATCATGAGCTTCTTTTATTCTTTACCTAATTTGGCAAATATCTTAAACATCTCACTCACAGTATCAGCCTTAAAACTTTCCTCTTACTTTCATTATCACAATAAAGAGATGATCGACACTTCCTTTCGTATTATACCTCATATGGGCCATATTGATCGCTTCTTGACAGCTGTAATCGTAAGAGATACTTAATAAGTGGTAAAACATTTTCTCAACTTGTACCTTGATCTAATACTATTATTCTTAACATATTCTCAATCTTTTGTATTGTCCTTTCTAACTGTCCATCTGTCTGTGAGCGAAAATTATGCTAAAGTTCGATCACGTATCCAATTCTCTTGTAAACTATTCCAAAATCTAGGAAGCAACTTGGAACCTCTATCAGGTATGATAGATTTTGGTACTTCTTATAAACGTAAGATTTCTTTTATGTATAACTGGACTAACTTATTAGATCCATGAGTAATTCGCATAGACAGAAAGTAAGCACATTTAGCAAGTGGATCCACTACTACCCATATAGCAGTGTTACCTCTTTCGACTTTGGTAAATCCGTTACGAAATTCATTACTATATCATTCCATTTCCATTGGTATCTTCAATAAGGTCGTTGATGTAATGCCTTTACTTATTGGCAAACAAGACAGCGCTCGACGAATGAGACTACATCTCGTTTCATCTCTTTCCATCAAAACTTTTCTCATAAGTCTTGATACATTTTAGTACTGCCTAGGTGGGTGGTATAAGGAATATCATGAATCTTCATTCATGATTTTATTTCCTAGCTCATTATTGTTTGGAACACATAACTTTCCTTAAACAATATGGCATTGTCAGGCGCTTCTTTAAAATCCTTTAGCCCTTCCGTCTTTATTTTGACCTTTGTCCTTTTAAATTTTTCATCTTTCCTTTGTTTTCCTATTATCATTTTTCTTAAGTCAGACGTCAGAGTGAGTGTATCAATACAACTCGTGATCGTCTCTGGTTGCTCTACTATTTCTATCTTCACTTTATTAAATTCTTCAACGAGTTTCTCTTTTCTTGTTAAGAGACATCCTAATTTAGATTGACCTTTTTACGACTTAAGGCATCAGCTACTACGTTTGCCTTTCCTGGATGATAATTTATACCACAGTCGTAGTCTTTTACTAATTCGAGCCATCTTTTTTATCACATGTTTAAGTCTCTTTACTTGAAGAAGTATTTCAAACTTTCATGATCTGTAAAGATCTCACCTCTCACTTTATAGATGTGATACCTCCAAAACTTAATATGTGTATTACTATTGCTAGTTCTAAGTCTTGAGTTGGGTAGTTCTATTTATGTGGTCTAAATTGTCGGAATGCATAGTCTACTATTTATCTCATATTAACACGTGACCTCCCATTTATTGGTCCATGTAAATTTGATTCCTTTTCGGAGTAGCTGTATCCTTGTCCTTGCTATCTTAGAGAATCCTTCAATGAATCTCTGATAGTAACCAACTAATCCTAAGAAACTTCTGATTTCATTTTGGGTCGTTGGTGATTTCTATCCTTGCACTGTCTCAACCTTTGCCGGATCCATTTTAATTTCATCTGAAGACACAACATGTCCAAGGAACACTACTTCATAAGTCAAAATTCTCATTTACTAGACTTGGCAAAAAGTTGTTCTGCTGTTAAGATTTGTAAGACAGTCCTCAAGTGTTCTTTATGTTTTACCTTACTTTTCGAATAGATAAAGATATTTTCCATGAAGACTAAGACAATTTGTTTAAGTAAGGGTGGAACACTCGCTTTCTTTTAGGTCCATGAATATGGCTGGTGCATTTATTAGTTCGAACGGCACAACTAGAAACTCTTAGTGGCCATATCTTGTTTGGAAAGCCATTTTGGGTACATTTTTAGCTCGTACCTTAGGTTGATAATAACCCAGTTTAAGATCGATTTTTGAGAATACTCTCGCTTCTTTCAACCGAACAATCCATCTATCCTTGGTAGTGGATATTTGTTCTTAAGCGTTGGTTTGTTCATTTCTCAATAATTTACGCACTTCCTTAATGAGCCATCTTTTCTTCTTACAGACGAGCTGGGTGTTTCTTGAGATGATATACTAGATTCGATAACACTTAGATCCTACAGCTCTTAAATTTTATATCTTTAGTCCTTCCAATTTCCTTGAATCCATTCGATAAAAGTGTTTTTGACACGGTTAATCACGGTTCTAGGTTGATAATAACTCTAGTTGCCTATCAGGACAATCGTGGTAAGTTATCGGAAAACATCTAGAAATCCCTGAACAATTTCCATATCCTTGACCTTTATTTCTGCCTTTTTCTTCTTTGCTTGGATAAACAAGGAATGCTCGACATCCATTCTTGTTCATTATTCTCCTTATTTGCAGTGTGGATATAAACGAAATTTTCTTTTCCATGTTGTTTCCATAGAAACTCGTAGCTTTCTATCCCGAAAAATGAAACGAAATTTTCCTTTCATTTCTCTGAATTTCGGAATGGTTTTCGGCTAACCAATCCATTCTTTAGGATTATATCTACGCCTCTCATCGGTATTATGTTTAAGTTCTTTTCTAAAGTCTTAAGTGATCCTAGGTTTAATTCTAAGTTCGAGTAAATACGTGTGTATGCCATAATTCTTCCTTTAAGTAACGAAATTCTCATCCCTCGATTCGCTTATTCTGATTTGAGTTCTAACGTACCCACACATGCTTTTACTATTTTTGTGATAACAGAATGTGAAGCACCCGTCTCGAACAAAAGTATTATAGGTATGTTGAGAAGTTTTCTCATACCTATCAGGCTTTCCTCGTTTTGTTCGTTCTGTCTTTGGTGCAGAGTATGGGCTCTATTTTGCGGTGTTCCTATCTGTCTAAGTGAACATTTATCTCATTCGTCCTTGTCCTTACCCTTGTAGTATCATGTTTCCTTGCTAGGGCCTTCTGCCACCTTATTCGCCGTATCCTTCCCAGTTGTCAGTGCAATTATTTCTTTATCAATTGCATTTTGCGGCTAAGTCTACCTCAGTCTATCCTTTGGTATTGTTACTTCGATGGTCTAATCTTATCGTAAAGATCGTGATGTACCTGTCACTATCATACGTTCTTAACCATCATGAATGATTCAGTTTCCTTTTTCCTCTTTATCGCTCTTAAGAATATATTTTTCATATATTATTTCTTTAAAAATCCTTTCAAGAAGAATCCTTATATTAGCATTTTTTGTGCTATCATATGTAATATCCTCTTTGGATATACGTCATTTCTCTTAATCCACATTGATTTACTAAGTATTTTTGCATAAGTTAAATATCCATTGTCCACTGGGATCGTATCATACTTTCGTCTTAACGTCATATATCTTTACCATCTTCTCGACATTCTACGTTTGCTTCGTTTCAATGTTGAGGTACCCAATATTTCACCTTATGGGTCATCACATAAGTATGAGGAATAAACTTTCCAATTAGATTCACCTTAAGGTCCTTCCTTGTGAATCCCTTCCTTTGTTCGCTTGAACGTATTTCCTTCGCAATCATCTTTAAAAGTTATCTTGCTTATTAATTACTAAATCACGCATAAGGTAAGCGTTTTGTCTCTATATATAACTTAGAGTACGACGGTTTCATTTCTAATAATAAATCTACTTCTTAATCCACTTCTTTACTTCAAAGGAATTACTTTACTTATCGTAATCAGACTGTTTCTAAAACTTATATCATATCCCGGGGCTATTTCGTAACTGTATAGCTTGTAGTTTCTTTAGCTATTCTTAACTCTTGCCCCTTTTCTTGAGCATGATATCTGAAAGTCATATTACTTTCATTATACTTTTGGTTCTCACTTTTAGGATTAAAACTGTCATCATTATAATCTAGACTGGTAAGGTAGTACGTTTGTACACTATAACTTAAGTTCCAAGCACCAATGCTTCATTACCAAGTCTCGACTTCGGGGTATCTTCCCCATACTTGGTTTAATACTAGGAATAGCCTAGCTGTTCACATATTTCGTTATTTATGATCCATCGATCTCACTATCATTGGTTTATCCAAAGTCTCAAATATTTGGAATCGATTCCACTTAAACATAATCTTATCGATTTAGGGATGAAGCGAGAGACTTGTTAACTGAGATGATATCATTCCTTATATATCATCAATGAGTCTCGTCCACTTCCATACCTTAAACATGTCCAACCTACTAATGAGGTCTTAAGGACAATCAACTATCTTAAAGATAAGTTGTATTCTTTCTCATTATGACATAATAAGAGGAGGTTATATCCCAAGGATATCATATACTTTTCTTTACTTCCACTCTAGCACTCAATGCTAAAGAGTATCTCGTTTATAACTTAATCATCATACACTCACGTTGAGGTATAGCTTTACTGTCATCAGTACTGGAAAGCCCATCAAGGGTCGTCCTACCTATGTGTATCTTAGGGAAAAATATTTCTCGTTTCATCGAGAACTCCTTTACATCATATTTTCTTGATGTCTATCACTTTACTGATCTGAAACTTTTAGGTGACAAGATGAGTCAATCTATCTCATACTTATTGGTTTCAAGGATTGAAGAAAATTCATCATAACAACTTACAAGAGGTATGAGTTCACAATTCAAGGTAACAATTTTGAAGGTTTGAAACAATATGTACTTTGACTGAATAATTGGGAGATAGGATCCGAAGACCAGAATAACGACTACTGAGATTTTTTGGTCATATGGGCTGGCCAGACCCATCACAAATACTTTCCCAGTCACATGAAGGCTTGGTTTCAAGAGGATGCTTTATGAAATTTTCTGGTTGTAAACTTCTTTCAGAAAAAGTGAGAACTCAAATGATATCTCAATTGAAACTAGATCATAGGGTTAAACTCAATGATAGAACTTGGGTTATGAATAAAATTTGAAACCTTATATAACTCGGAATAGGTCCTCATAAATTGTAAGGGTTATCAATATACCACCATACTTCTCAAACTCTACTCATACTACTAAAATCCAATTTCTCAATTTTTCTTTCAAAATTTCTACCACCTCGTGGTCTATCTTCTGTGTAAACCATAATACCAAACTCAACCGATTCTTTAATCCCATTTCTATTTCGTTTCTAACTAAAAAGTCATAGTCAATTTGGATTTCCGTCGTACGTGAATATCCAAACAAAAGACTATACTCATGTCACTGTAGTATAGTGACATTCATCATCTCAAAATCATCATTCCCATCTTTGCTCTTTGATTTTCTTTTCTTTGTTCTCATCATTCTCGTCATTCAACTCGAAATTCTCATTTCGATCTCGTTCTTTTTTCACGATGGACTAAAATTCTCATAGTTCTCTTTCTATGTTTTTTTCTAAAGGGATCATGCGACTTAAGCGATCTATGTTCTTTGGGATAACATACTCATTGTCATCAAAACTTGAAATTTCAAAATTTAAACATTTGATAACATAACTTTGTTCATAACAATAAATCTCATTGAATTTCACGAATTCAAACATTTCACTTTTGACATATCAATGTCAACACTTTCTCATACAACATTATTATAACATTATCATACGTTGGTAGCGAACCAAGAACTTTCAATATTATCATAACATCCTCCTCATATAACATCATCATACCATCCTCCTCATATAACATCATTATACCATCCTCTTCATATAACATTCCACCTCATAAACATTTCACCTCATAAACATTCTCCTCATCATCATAACATTCATCATATGTTGGTAGCGAACCAACACCATTGATATTATCATATCACTTTTCTCTTTACAACATAAAACTTCATTTGCAACATTTGCAATTACTTTCACTTTCAACAAATTCTCATAACTTTCATTTCTATTGAAAATCATTTCAATCATCATTCACAACTTTCATTCTCAAATATCTTTCATAACTTTCATCTCTTTGGAAACATCATTTTCCATTTTCAAACTTTTCATTTCAAAACTTTGAGAAAGAATCATTTACTTTCAAACTTTTCATTTTCAAACCGAGAAAATCATTTACCTAGCTCATATCAAATCTTTTAAGTTTTCCTTGAATATGCAGTCTCATACCTGCATATTCTTGGAATCTCTCTTATTTCAAAACTTTTGTGAAGAAATCATTAACCTCATTCCGGTTGAGCTTGATGTGATGGAGTGTTGAGCATAGTCAGCTGTTCTCTAGAAGTCTAGTGACTCAATCTAGACTAAACTTTGAAAGAATTTTTTTTTGGGTTTCAAGGAACGAACTGCTCTGATACCACTTTGTAACAGCCCGCCAAACCAAAGGACGGATTAGCAGGGACTGTTATTTGGAACGGAATCAAGAAACGAAATAATAACATAGAACACTGAATGGTGTGACATATATTGGGAATATCTCTAGAATTTCAAGAGTTTAGGGTTTAACAATACATAATATTCATATGACTTCATCATCTAGCAGCGAAAAACATGTGAAGTACACATGTGACGATGTATATTCAAGGTTCTACTATCAATAACAAAAGATCCGACTGCTCAACACTGCTCCATCCCATCAATCAGCTCAACCTGCACATTTAAAAACAAACATGCAGGGCTGAGTACAAATAATGCACTCAGTGGAGTCATTTTCAAAATATTTTATCAACTTTAAATTACATCGCCCATTCTGAAGACACAAGGGTTTTATTTGAAAGGCCTTGCTTACTAAAACGCTTTCATCATTTCTCAAAACACGCTGCGCAGCATTTTCTCTTGTATGTATGATCCATATCATTTCTCATATAATATCTCATAAACTCATCTCGAGTCAGAAGTAGGCCTCCTTCCACGGACGTCAGAATCGCCTAGAACTCTTTTCAAAGACACAAATACCTATAGTGCACATCGATCCTTGCCACTCCGGCACAGGATTCGAATCCTCAATCATCCTTGCGAGTTCTAGCAAAGGATACTAATTCGCTTCTCATATAAGTTGGGAGCGACCCAACAACTCATTTACTTTCATAGTTGGCTGACCAACAACTTGATAGGATCCATACATAAAACATAAACATTTTGGGCAGGTAATAACATCAGTTCTCAACAGAAAGCTTCGTAAATAAATACTTTTCATTTCGAAGAAAGCATAATAAATAAAACAGTTTTCAGTTCGAGTAAAGCCCACCTGGTACGTAGCTTTTTCAACAAGACTTTCTTCTAACGTCAATGACCAAATCGCGTTTCACATTTACGTAAGAAACTAATTTAGTACTTCGGTCACATTTTTCTAAAACGTCCAAGTCTAAAAGATTCGATAATCTTCTAACATACTTCGTATCCTTTATCCCATTTAGTACGTCTTATACATCTTAGTGTAACTATTCAACGAAATCCATATTTCGACTACACGTACAACATAATGTTGTTCACACATTAACGTATTTCATACATTTGTACTCTAATCAAGTCATTTAACTTTTAAAATCATATATTTAGCAACGTTCATACATATAACTATTATTTACATATATACTTGATTTTTAATCGATTTCTAATCACATTCTCAAAATTCACATATCATACTATATTATCATAGGATCAATAATATGTAATATTATTAACCATAGCAAAATTGTACATCATAATCTCTTGTCTTTTAATTCTCGAAAACTTTAGGATATTATTCCAACATTTTTCAATAATTTCAATAAATTCTCATATCATATAATCATCATCACATATCATTACTATGTCATAATTTCCAACATACACAACTTGTACATCAATTTTCCTTAGGATATGGTTTTCGAAAATATGACTTAGGAGCAACATAATTTCTAAAATTCCAATAAATTCATACAATACTTCTATTATGAATCTACATCATTAATATGCTATTATATCATTCAAACATGAATCATATATCAACATATCATGTCTTATCATTTTCGAAAATATTATGACTTTATGTACTAATGTTTTTCAAAATTTCTACATAAAATCATACAAGCTTAAACATTAACAACTATAATTAATTCATGCTCAAAACAACAATTAAAGATCATTTCCATCAACATATGAACACCCTAAGTTTTTGGTCACAACATAACTTTTTATAACATGCTTAACTTTGTATTATTTTCATAGTATATGCTTAGAAACATCATATAAACATAATTTCTACACAACTTAGCATATGAACAATATTCCTTAAAATTTCATCATAAATAACATAAGCTCATAACATAAGATTTTATGGATGAAAATCGAAAATTATAACATGTATACAAAGCTTGTACGATTTCTAACCTCTTAATCGGAGTCGATTATCGGCGGAAACATTTTTCTATCTAAAATTTGGAAAGAATGTGATGAATTCTCTCTCAAAATTTTCTCTATAACTTTCAAAACTAAGGAAGCAAATGAGAGCAAAACGTGGTTCTACTATATTATATAAGTTTTAGCCACTTGTGTCTAATTATTACATAAAATGACAACTAATACATTTGCACATTATTTTCAATATTTTGGTCCACTTGCTTTAGCTAGGGACAAAGTTTTATTCTCATCATTTAATACTTTAGCATATAATACCTTATCACATAATTAAGGTATATCACATTCAACAAGTTGCACAAATCTTTTCTTAATTCATTAGTTGTTTTCGGTCACTTGTGCAAGAATAAGACAAATTTTATACTTTATCCTATCTTAATACATCACCTTGTCCCATAATTAATACTTGTCATTTTCATTCTTATCATTTATCACAAAATAAAGAAAATTCATCACTTTTACACTATATACATATGTGTCGGCCACTCTTAAATCCTTAGGGATGATTTTTATTTTTTTTACTATCATATACTTTAATATTACTATAGGATAATGACATATTTGAAAAGTCAAATATTTACACTTTGAATTTTCTCATTTTCACATTTGTTCACACTTGTTCACACTTTATTTTTCTCTTGAAATTTTCGGTCATATCATATGTGTGAGGGATGATATTTATTCTTTTTACACTAAGATACAAAATTTAATATGTCATTATCATAGCATAAGTTATCACTATCAAAGCTTGGAAAATTTCCTTTCTTTCTTCAATTTTTCAAACTTTTCGGCTCTTACTCATCAATTGGACATCCCACTTGTATAAATCATGATAAACCTTATCTTATACATTAATGATGTATCACTATCATAATTATTTCATATCATCATTAAAAGATAGAATTTTATTCATTCACACATAAACAACTTGAATTTTCGGTCCTTATGTAGATTTAATGCTACATATTTTATTTTCTTGCTATTAATATCTATATGACATGATATAAATCCTAGATGATAAATTAAATCATAGGAAAATTATTAAAATAATTCCATGTCACAAACTCAATATTTTCGAACACTATTTCGAAAATAGGAACAATTTATCCAATAATTGTTCCTTAATTCTCTATCATTATTTTAATGAAGGATTATATATAAATAATGCTTTTATTATATAAAATAATCATATGAATTAATAAAACATAATTCCTAAATCGTTGGACTAAGTTTTCGACTTATCTCAAAACGTCGACAATCGAATCATCTCTAAATTGTTAATCGTTGAATCATTTCACAACATTGCTAATAACCTCTTAGTCACTTTGTTCGATCCTTATCCATAAGGAAATTAAATTCTAAGCTTCGTCACTTAGAAAATAATGTAAGACTAACTATCGAAATTTAATCGACGTTAGAATAATACTTTCGAAGGAATAATATAAACTATATTCCTTAATTCACTAATCATTAGTGAATATGATATAAGAATCCTCGTATAATGGATAGTCGAAATCAAGCTTCGATAATTCACTATTTCGATTACCGAAACAAAACCATAATTAGCGATTTTTATTATCGCAATTTAGCTTTAAAACTTCGGGATATTACAATTATAGGGTGATTATAATTCATAAGATGAATAATTTAGAAAATTAAGAATAAAAAATTATAGTAATTCCACATAGGATTGGTGATCAATGTGGTACCTCAAATGTGTTTGCTATATAGTATTAATAAATTAATAGATATAGTGTATCCAAATTATTTATCGTATTAAATAGTGCATTAAATAAACTGTTAATTTGGATAAATTAAATTAAAAAACTATTTATTTGATCAAATCAAACATAAACTATTAGTGTTGTAGTTTGAATGATATTAATATCAATCACTCCACCAATTAAAAGTGAAAATTTGGTTGAGACTTAAAGAATATAAATATCCTTTTATATAAGTTCTCATTTGGCTATGTTTCATAAAAAATCAATGTGGGATTATAGAGTGATTAGAAGGCATAAGATGAAGAATTTAGAAAATTAAGAATAAAAAATTATAGTAATTTCACATAGGATTGAGGATCAATATGGTGCCTCAAATATGTTTTGCTATATAGTATTAAATAGATTAATTTAAAAAACTATTTATTTGGTCAAATTAAATTAAATAAACTATTAGTGTTGTAGTTTATATGATAGTAATATCAATCACTCCACCAATTAAAAATGAAAATTTGGTTGAGACTTAGAGAGAAATATCATTTACATAGGTTCTCATTTGACTATGTATTGGATTATATAATTAATAGATTACTAATTTTCAAGGACGTATAAGGTTATAACTTTTTATTGGGTTTATGTCGTGTTTATATGAAGAGAAATTTGGTTTGATTGTTTTTTTTTTGGTATCATAGGGAACCCGCAGTCGCTACTTTGGATGCGCTCTGGCCACTGGGTAAACCTCACGTTCCTGTCTTAAACCCATAGAGGCGTTTGGTGGGGTTCGAATTTGTGATCTCTCGACCACAGGAACCCACTTCCTAGGGGACGGTTTCATTGTTTATTATTTTATTTCTCCCTCAATTCTCTCGATTTGTCAATTTTCTTCTTAGTTTTTTTAACCCTCTCAATTTCCTTTCGGTGTCATTTATAGTTATCATTTATAATAACTATAATCCCTCAATAGTTTATTTATTTATATATTTTACCACTTATGACTTATCACTAATTAATTTAATATTATATTAATGTAGAATCATTACTACATTCACAATACATTCAACAAATTTTATTAAAACTCGTATCGAAAATTCTCAAGAAATAAAAATAGAGGACGGAAGGTGTATTATTTTTTATAAAATAATTTTATTTTAACATTATGAATCTTATTTAACTTTTATTTCAAAAAAATATTTTTTTTAAAATTATATACCTTAATTTTTAATTTATCAATTCTATTAATGAATGACTAGTTAATAAAATCTAAGTTAAATGATAAAAATAATTAATGAGTGAAATAAACTTTCGTTAGTAATCATAAATTAAATTAAAGTATATAAAATTAAAATTGAAAAAAAAGGTGGAAGAAACCATTAAAATTGAAAGGCAAAAAACGAAATGTTAAATATGGAATAGTGAATCTCAATTCGAAATGAAAGGTAATTACACGTAGGGGTGTAATCGAACCGAGCCGAGCCGAACACCATCGTGCTCAAGCTTGGTTTGTTTAGTATCGAGCCGAGTCACGAGTTTTATTTATCGAATATTTCGAGCTCACGAGCTTATTCGAGCTTTAATCGAACCCAAACAAGCTTTCTAAATTTAGATATATGTTTAGAATATTGATTATTTTATTTTAAAATATAATTATTTTATCCATAATAACACAATATATTTATTGATTTCTTAGAACAAATAAAAATAGTTAGAGATTTAACACAATAATTGCTAATTATAGAAAGAAAATAATTATATCAAGTTAATAATTTTATATTTTCAAAGTAAATCGCTTAACTAACTTGTTCACGAGCTAACGAGCGAATACTATCATGCTCAAGCTTGGTTTGTTTAGCTAACGAGCTTCACTAAACGAACTTGAACAATTTTTTATCGGTAGCCATCCGAATAAATTCACTGAATAACGACTCATTTACATTTTCAATTACACGTGATACGAATGGGTGTATTTGTCAGTTTTGTTTTGTTGAGAGCTACTGAAACGGGCGGACCAGCATCGAGCTCTTTAATATATTCGGGCCCAATTTGGTCTAGGATAACCTATTCATGGGTTTGGCTTAGCCAAACTGCAGATTTTACTCGCTTTCCTTATTTTTTCAAACGGAAATTGAAGATTTACCCCAAACCTGTCAAATGGATACTCCAGCTATGTTTGATGGCTGGATTGGCTCACTATAAGAGATCATCTAAGAGGCCCTGAGAAAGTCCCCTTAGACCGTCGAATATCTAAGAACCCCTAAAGGTTTAGCCCAGTTGATTAAAAGTTGGTAGATTTGGAATAAGAACTCATTATGCAAAAATTTCAATCGTGGGAAAACTTCTTCTCAAATTTGAAGTGATGAAAAAAAGGAGAATAAAAAAAGAGAGTGTAGTCCCGTTTCAAATTTTTTTACCACGTTCGCCTCCGATAATTGCTGTTGTTATACACAATCATTCCCAAAGGAAAATTGCTCCCCTGACCCCGAATTACATAAACAATCTACATTCAGGTGAGTTTGGTTTGATGGATGAGATAAATAAGATTGATAAGATATAGTAGGATGTGATTATTTGGATTATTTAATCTTATGTTTAGATTGATTGATTATGGTATGTGATTAATTGAAGGATTATGACTAGAATGTAGCTTAATACCAAAATTATCCTTTTATTTATTTTCCTTCAATTTGCAACCATATGAGGCATCATCATCATCATCATCATCATCATCATCATCATCATCATCATCATCATCATCATCATCATCATTATTATTATTATTATTATTAATGAGGTTATTTCTGTAATATTGTATTAAGATTGGAGTGATATTAAATTATCCATTCAAATTGAGAGTGATTAATAATCATCCAATTGAGTGATAAAACTACGGGCCGAACAATCAGTCACGGGTCGAATCAAGCAAACCAAAACACTTGATTAAGCATGATTATTTGATCTATCACCCTCAAACCAAACACCCCCTTAGTGTATATTGATTGTCGCCACATGAAATTATTTACAATTTGTGTTCGTATATAAATTTAAATTTGTTTTTTCTTGTTTGCCACAAGGTGGGAGTCGTGGGATGCCTTCTCTTCCACCGTATACCTCCAACTCCATCTTGGAATTATATTTCTCCTTCTTTCGTTCGAAGCCCTTTTTCAATTTGCCTTCATATGATACTTTTCTCAAACTATTTGGGTGTAGTTGTATTTAATTTGATTGACAAAATAATACACATTAACTATATTTTGGTTTGCATGATCCGACCCGTGATGGATTACTTGGTCCATGCTCCAATCATTTAGTTAGATGATAATCTATCACCCCAAATTTGAGTTGGTTATTTAATAACCCTTAATCTATAGTGCAAAATTTCAAAAATACTATCACCAACATTATTTTTGATCATCTTTGCCCTTGAATTTTTGTGTTTATGATACACTACAAGGCAATTTTGGTATTATGTTATATTTAGTTATGATATTCAATTTATTATATTTAGTTATGATCACTATGTCCAGTCTACCCCTTGTTATTTTGTCTACTGCAAAATACTATTTCTGACTTGTAAAGTTATGGAAGATGAGTAATGTGCACTACTCAGGAATGATGCTAGGATTTAAACCTTTAAACCAGTTGTTAAACCTAGTTTCTGTGAGGTTAATCTTCTCTCTTGCAGCTACATTTGACAATGCTTTTCTCAATGGACATCTTCAGAAACCTATGTTTATGAAGCAAGTGTTTCCAAGATCCAAAACATCCCTCATTTGTGTGCAGATGAGATCACTCTAGGACCTAAAACAAACCCCTAGGGCTAGGTATGACAGACACCAAGCCCATCTTTTAAACTGTGGTTTTGTATTTCAACCTCAAATCCTTCTGTCTTCTACAGTAGATCCAAGGGAAAATTCATTCTTGTGTTGGTATATGTGGATGACATTACTATTACAAGGTAAGACAATCATCTTACCTCTGATCTCATCCTTTGTTTATCCAAAGAGTTTGCACTTAAAACTCTGGGAGAGGTTAGTTGCTCTCTTGGTATTCAAGTTGAACGTTCTAATGGAAAATTCTACCTCAATAAGCAGAAATACATCACTGAGCTACTTGAGATGACCAATCTTAAAGAATGCAAACCACTTCCCTCATCATTCGAGGCTGACAATAAACTACACTCTAATAGAATATTTACTTTTCATGATCGATAAAATAGATAATTGAATATTTTTATAATATTTTTATCCTTAGTACTAGGTTTTCTCCAATCCTACTCTTTTAATGAGATATTAATAAAGCAAAATTAGTTCTAAGTGAGAGAATTTATCAAAGGCTTTGGGATATCCAAAGTTTTAATCTCATCCAAGTCAATAATAGATTACCCTGTACTATTTTTATCTATATAGTCTAATCCCCAATTTTTGCAACTGCCCACAGTTTTACCATGGAAAGCTTGCAAATAGTGGTAGAGCTAGACCCCAAGGATAAGCGGGAAAAATATGCATAACAATCAAAATATTTTTATAAAATCATATAACAAAATACTCTTACGATAATTCTCTACGATCACTTATATTCTGAAAGCAACGTAATATCACACATCAATAATTTCATTATCAATATAATTCACCTTGGATATTACTAAAATTGAAATATTAATACTATATTAGTAAAGTGAAGATGATAAAAGAAGCCATTGTGAATACATGGATATTCATTTTTTTTTTTACTTTTATTAGTTCATGGGACTTTCAATGCGCATTGGATAGATCCACGCTCCTGTGTAATACTTACAAATCACATATGACGATTGACGAGTGAACCACCACTTGAAAAACTAGTAAAATTCGAACATGTGACATTTGACCTCAAAAAAACTTACTCAACCACTAAGCCGTACCAAGAGGACTTGAATTTTATCTCTAGTTTCTTAGCTTGGCTTCCGCTTATCTACTGCAACCTTTGGTGTATTAGCAGACTCTATAGAATCAAATCCAGTTATGCATTCACGTACTAAGCATATAGAAATTGATAAAGTGGCTGAAGAAGGAACTTGAAGTTCGTTATGTCTCTACTGATATCAACTGGCTGACATTTTCAAATCTAGATTTCAGTTTTGATGTAACAATTTTCCCTTAGAAGCACGACAGAAAGGAAAATTGTTGGGGCTGTATCAGATATTATGTGTAATGTCCACTGTCTTGAGGTGCATCATATGATATAAAGTAAGGGAGAGAAAGAGTATAAGAATATTGTTACAAATCTGGATGACTCTAGATTTTCAAAATTCACGCAATAACCAAATATGAATATTGAAGACTAGCTCGAACTTCAGAGAAAGCTTCCCGTTGCAGCATTGCCAAAATGTGTCTGAGATCTCCATGTTATCCAGTTCTAGAATATCACGCAAAAGATCTCTATCTTCAACTACCAGCAGCAGTAGGCACAGCAACAGGCTTCGAGTCTTCTGCCTTTTCATGTTCTTTGTTAAGCATCTGCAATCAATTATCCAAAATGTCACCAACAGAGAACTTCAAGCCTATCTGTGCCTGTTTCAGCTACTCAGAAACTTTACAAAATGAATTTTCATGTGGCTCATTTACTATAGAATAACATGTACAGTGACCATGGTATTCCCTTAACTACTAGTTTAATTGATTTGCGTGACACATAATAGTTCCTAAATACAGGACTGCTGTGACTCATGAAGGAGCAGGTGTTTGTGTGTGATTAAAATGATACGTTTATTAGCATATAGATGAAAAGAAGCATGGGACCCTATATAAATTCAGAAAGTTTACTTCTAATATCTTCAGCTAGGTTTGTTTTTAATTTTCATTAAATAAAATATGTTCATTTATTTCTTTCAACTGATATTAGGGATTTCAGTGGACCGGATCCGGACTGGAACTTACTAGTCCAGATCCAGATCCAAATTTTTTTGCTTGGGTCCAGATCCGGTCCAAATCTATTGAGCCCAAAAAAATTAAAAATTAGTTCCAGACCCAGATTTATAAGAACTGTAGGATTCATTATCTAGATCTGGATCCATATGTTTTCTCTTCTAAAATAAATCATAAATCAACTAAAATTCACTGTAATACCATAATAATCATCCAAATCCACTATAACACTATAATAATTATTTAGAATTTTTACAATCATCACTTTTCAAAAAGATTTTAGCTATAAATTTAATTTTGTTTTCATGGCAACAGATAAATTACAATAAGAATAACGAAGTAATACACATATCTTAACAAATAGACCACACATCTAATTTATATACAAAATTTTCTCAAACACAAGGTACAATTTTCTAATTTTATTGACCTACCATTCAATTTCGCAATCTAATTTATCCAACTTCGGTTAGAAAGAAAAATAATATATCTTAAATTACACTTACAAATAAAAATAAAAATTATATATATTATATTAAATGGATCCATGGGTCTGATCTCAGAAATTAGAATCCAAATCCAGATCCGGGTTTTAAAGGAATGGTTCGTATTCGATCCAAATTCATTGGGTCCTTTTTTTGAAGACCCAGCTCCTAAAAATAGATCTGGATCTTTGGATCTGGACAGGTCAGGATCAACTACCATCCCTAACTGATACATTATCACATCATAGTGCTCAGGCATACAATCATGCTTTAACTTTGTATGTTATACTATCATGGAGAAAATCACGATCATCAAGTATAAAATAAAAATCAGAGCCACAAGTGCTATTTATTACCATATCTCCACAAGTTTAGAAGTTCAGCGGGTTAAATACTGTATCGTAATAAAATAAGACATGGGGATAACATGTTACCTTGTTATTTATTAAATTGTGGAGAGCAATCACACTTCTGATAAGAGATGACAGATATATGACCAACATCATGTCATTTGTTTTCACTATAAACAGAACCACAGATCAGAAATTACATTAGAATAAACTTGAGAATGTCGTGAACAAGCTTTTCAATGATATAAATAAAAAAACAAGTGACATCCATCTGTTTTACCTGCAAAAGCTTTGACGAGTTCAGACACATTAAGGTTGGGGAGAAGGTTGAATACATCCTGCAGTTATTTGGAAGCATTTCAAGATAAGATGAAAACTAGAGTTTAGGTCATATAATATGAAGGAGAAAATATTAAATGGTTTATATTTGTTTATAATTTTTGTGCAGGCAGCTTGGGGGTTAATGAACCATAACATCTTCAGATGCCATGGCAGATGAATCATTTATCCAGAACTGACAAAAAAAGGGAAAGACAAGAAGGAGAAGAGAAGTATACTAATCTGATGTATACAATACAGATATTAGTGCAAAATTAATACCTGGAGATGGTAGAGGATTTCATGGTTCAAAGGAGCTTCCTTCAATGACCAGATCAAGATAACTTCGAATCTCTTTTAATCGAGCATCTAAACCCTTCAAAGCAGCAAGCTTTCCAGTCACCTGGACATGACAGAGATAAACATGCTCATTGCTCCAGTCATCCGAGAAATATCAGACTATCATCAGTATACTAAAGGCTTTAAAGCGCAAAAGTAGAACCTCTGTAGCAAGGGTGCTGATAGTTGTGTCTTTCACATCTCTTAACAAGTGTTCCACTCCTATTACAAGGACAATAGAAAGCATTAGCTGTTTGAACAGGAGAGATCTGAACAAAAACCTGAAATATATGATCTCAATCACTGGGGCAAAGTAAAGGTGGGAGGCAGTTGGAAGTGAAGCATCCAATGAAATGAAGCAGCAAACACAAGAAACAAAATAAAAAGCAAGTTTCTTTTTAGATATGCATACCAATTTCTTCAACTTCATGGGCAGCAATTTCTGAAGGAACATGCACGAAGACTTTTTGGCTTTTTTGAGTGGCATTCTGCAAGTATATCGAAATTATTAGATCAGATCTACTCATATAATCAGAAAATTGCTTGATTTTGTCTTTGTGGTCTTCATTTCACTTTCCTGTCATGGCTATGGGTGAAACCTATGTCTGGACGTGTCAATAAATACACAACAATTTTTACATACCTCTTTACTTCCTCAACAGCATAATATGCTTTTGTAGGTATTCCAAGCTCTTTGGCTGAACATCAATGATTACCAGTACGGGAGTGGGAACATAGCTGCAATAAGAAATGCCAAAAGTCATCAAGTGTGAGGAGATATCGGAACAAAAACACATGAACTGCAAAAAAAAGAAGTCTGTAAACATGCATGGCCGATAAGAAAAGCACCAGAAAAGAAGGAAAGTTCCATAAACTAATAGTTGGATATTAACTGCTACAAAATGATATTCACATGCATGAGTAGGAAAAACCACTTAATCTCAACCAAGCTGAGTATAGATGAGCTAGGTGGGGAGTTCTCTTTTGAATTTTATTTATACAATACCAAAAGAGGACAAATACAAACGTACAAGGGAACCAGAAGAATATAACAGCTCAAAAGGTGAGAAAATGGAATAGAACTTTTAGGAACCAACTAAGGATTTGCAGTATATGTTCTTAAGTTCCCGCAGTCAACAATCACATTCTTAGGAAAATCTTTTAGGAACTGATAGCGATCGATAATGATCAGCAGTAGTTAATTATTAGTTGAAGTGTATTAGGAGTAAAATTGAAGTCCATTAGCAGTAGAAGTCTTAATTAATTTTCATAGTTATCAATAATTTCATAATTATCGTTAAATTTCAATCTTATTAGTATAAATAGAGTGTCATAGACTAGGATTCTTTGTCAATTAGTTTTCTGGAGTAACATCTTTGTTGTAGGCTTTGCAAGAGGAGTTTAGGACAATATCTCGTTGTAGGGCCCGGCAAGAGGAGGGTTCCACTCGATCAACTTTACTCTATCAAATTGGTCCGACCTGCCAGATCAAAAGATGGTGACTACACGAAGCATCGAGAGTCGATTGGATAAGGTAGAGAAGGTGGTTGAGGATTTGTGTCGCTCGATCAACGAAGTCCGCGCCAAGTTAAGTGGCGGTTGATGCACGCCAGGCAGCAGCTGATGCGCGATAGGCAGCGTTGGAGACCAAACTGGATGTCATCTTGGCGAAGCTATCGATTTCTGATAGTTCCTTCATCACCGATGACTCTGAGAAGTAGAGCAAAAATTCTTTCCCAGAAGTAGAGCAAAAATTCTTTCCGACAGGGGAATGACGCATCACCACTCCGGGTTTCGCAAAAGGTGGATTCATCACGTTTTGATGGCATTGATGTCATGCCATGGCTTGCTTGTGTAAAAGCAGTCATGCCACCATTGCCAACTACTCTGATAGATGCAGTTGTTATGGTGGCTTTTGCTCCTTTAGATGTTGTTGTTGCTGCTCCGATTTCCCCTATTTCAAGGGTTGCTCCTTTTCCTATAAAGACCCCTATGCCAGCAAGGGTTGACGCCAACTTCCCTCATCGAGATTGGAAGGAATTGACTGAGCTCTTCAACACAAAAAAACTTTGTTGAAATTTATAGCCTCTTCTGGGATCATCGTGCAGCAAGGGAAATATGGATTGACTGGTCCAAATAACTTAAAGACATGGCAGATTTGGGAATTTTTTTGAAGAGCTCTTTCAACCTTGAGGACATGGTTGTTTCGAGGGGTGGGGCAGTTGATAGCGATACAGATCGGCAGTAGTTAATTATTAGTTGAAGTCTTAGCAGTAGAAGTCTTAATTAGTTTTCATAGTTATTGATAATTTCATAATTATCTTTAAATGTCAATCTTATTAGTATAAATAGTGTGTCATAGAATAGGGTTTTTGTCAATTAGTTTTTAGGGAGTAACAACTTTGTTGTAGGCCTCGTAAGAAAAGGGTTCTACTCCGTTTTCCTTGTTCGTTATTTATTTCAATTGCATTCTTTATGTTTTCTTCATTGTTTAATACAATCACTTTTTTCTATCAGGAACCAAATTACAGATTATGAGGAACTAAGGATATGGTAAAGGATAAAAACAAAACACAAATTTCATAAAAGGGGATGGTAGAGTAAATTTCCACTATTTTCCCCCTCCGTAAGAAACAAAATTTCATAAGAGAGGGTAGTTGTATAAATTATTAAATTTCCACTATGTTTCTACAGACTGTAGTATCAAGTCAACAAGATAAAACTGAAGGCATGATATCAATCCGCCAATCTGAATTACTCACTATCAGAAAGGTGGTTACTAGCCATAAGCAGCAAGGTGGTAGTATAACTTGGAGAGAATATTATCCATTCAATATCAATACCATAAAGTCATCTACCAGGCCCCACAATAAATTAATTTATTCATAACTGCTAACAGTATTAAAACACAAAGACAAGAATCAGCAACTGCCACGCAGCTCATCAATGACGGATAATAGAACAACTTTGTTCTGAGCTGACAGAAATCTTACTCGTTAAAAAGTCCATGAATATTTAGGTCATTCTCCTTCAATTTTGGGCCAGTGCTATACCAACCAACAACATGCTCCTTGGCTGAAAGAAGCAATAGATACATAAGCTTGGAGTTGAACGAGCAAAACTTGTTAATCAGAATCTAGACTCTAGAGTACTGGAATATCACATACCATTAATTCTTCTGAACATGGAAAACATTGATTCATGGTAATTATGGTCAAGAAACCAGATGCTAGGGTCCCTCTCATCTTCTTCAAAAGGGACTGTTTATACCAGGCAAATGAATTAGTCAAAACCTAACAGAAAAATGGTGGAGCCAACTTCAAGAAAGGAAATAGAAGAGCTAGTGTTCTCGTAATAAATAAAGATAGGAGATTGAGAAGCCTTACATTATATAACAGCTGATGTAATAAAATCCTATCTAGAGAAAAAAAATAAAAAGAAAAAAGAAACTAAAGCATTTCTAAGGAAGGTGGATCATACTAGCAAGAAAAAATGAAATAACTCAAAGTACCATTGAAGAGAAGCTGTGCTGCCATATTATATATAGGAAACCAAGTCTCGAAATATGTCGCCTCAATAGTGAAAAGTAGAGATATATACAACAATGGATACGCAAATATGCTTGTATAAAGCAAGTCGAAACTACCAAAGAATAGTTATCAAAATCCCAAAACAGTTATGAGTCAATAATGACTATACATGATCTCTATAGTTCAAAGTGTCAACAAAACAAGCAAATATACACACACTAGAAGAAAATTGTAACCAAGCAATAACAATGAAATTTGAACAATGAGTTACATGTGACAATTGAGCTAAAATGGACTCCGGGAACTGGTCAAGCTGTACAGTACCAGTATTTGAACAGAAAATGGGTACACAATAACAGCTTGGCCATTAATAAGTAGTACATGGTGAATCGAGGAGAGCTAATCCAACTAGTATCTGGCACATATCTGATAATCCACTTCCATTTACTTCAATACAAATTAATAGATCAAAATTACTCAAAACAGCACAAATTAACTACCTCTAGCAACCCTAAGTAGGTGTCTGGTATGATGGAATTGAATGAGGTAGGAATGGAATGGAGGTGGGAATGGAATGGAGGTGGGAATGGAATGGCTAATCCTATGGGTTAAGGAAGGAATGACTATGCGTAAGCTAGTAGGAATGTTGATTCAAAATGGAATGGTGATTCCTAGGAAAAGATTATACCAAGCAAAGGAATGGAATGGAGGTAGGAATCACCATTCCATTCCTCCTCCATTCCGTTATACCAATTACCAAGCACCTCCTAAGATATCCTACCTTGCAAACAATTCAAGAACACAGCACAAAGTATGCACCATTTTTCATTTCACTCCTTCCCATAGTCAAAAATTGAAACTTTCAAAGAATGATTTCCAGTCATTAAGCAATCATCATCTAAATTGTATTTCCAGTCCATATCTGATATAATTTTCATTTCAAATTAAACTCCTTACCCTCAACTGCTCTGATGAGAACTCCTACTAATTCACAGGATACCTAACTCCAAAACACAATCCCCCGCCCCCAATACAGAAATAAAACCCTAAAGAAATTCTTCCACGGCCAAACACGTCATAACAATTCTTTTTTTAACCTACAAGCACGTCCTCACATACAGCCGCGAAATAAAATTTTGAAATGAACTTAAAAAGAGAAAATTGATGGAATCCAAAGAGAAAGAAGGAGGACTGACTGGCGTAGCTGTTGGTAACGTCAACGGTGCCCTTAAACGAGCTCCCGAGTAGAACACCGACGACGCGCTTCCTGGTGTCACGCGCCACCCGATTGTAGTGATCGACGATGCTGAGCAGCACCAGCGGGTGCACCACCACCTTGTCGATCGGCCGCGACAAAATCTGCTGCGATTTTATCACGTCCATTTCACTCCAATTTTTGTCTCACGGTTGCTTGAGCTGGTGTTTTGGGACGAAGGGGGAATTTGGTCTTCCTGAATTTCTGTCTTTGTATTATTGTCAATAAATTAAAAATAAAAAGGAAACATTTTATATATTTTTTAAATGGGTGTGTAGAAAAGATTTTATCGGGTTGGGTCTCAGACATAGTGGGCCTCGCTCCGTGATGGGCTCAACTCGTGAATCAGCATGCTCTTATATAGTATTTCATATGTCCCACCTAAGATGATCTGTTTTTATTTTTGGATTATCTCATCCAAGATGACATGTTTTCTTTTCAAGAAATAACTAGTGTGTAACCCGTCGAATTTTGACGGGAAATATTTTATGCTATATTTATAATTATATTAAATAAAATAATCTTATATCAGGACGATACGTCTGAATTTGATATATTAAATGAAAAAATCTTTATATCAGGATAATATTTCTGAATGTGATATGTATTTTCGTCGAATTCTAATGAAAAATCACTTTATATTTTAATTTACGCATAGAACATTAAATATTCTTAGACATGTTAATAATTCTTGTTTAGAATGACCCGTTTTAAATTCGATTAATTATCTGAAGTTGTTTAAATTTATAAATATAATTTATTATAATGATTGATTATTTTTCTCGATTAAACAAAAAATTACAAAGTAATCATTAATAATAAATACTATAAATAACGAAAGATAAAAAAAATAGAGAAAATTTTATGTATGCGTGTCGATTAATGTTAAAATTCCTTTAGAAGTTATGTCTTGAATTGGTGAAGTTTCATGAAAACTTCAAAAACAATATTAATTAAATTAAATTAATTTTTTAATAAAAAAATATCTATTTATCTGGCCAACTAATTAATTGATGGGCCAAATAAAATTGGTGGATGTAAAATAATTATGTATTGTAGGATAAAAAATCTACTCACAACTATTTATATAGGTTTAAATTAAGGTGGAGTTTGATAAAAAAATTAATGTGGGATATGAAATGTAAATACTAAGAATAAAGGAGATTTGAGTAAAATAGAAATAGAGATATTATATGATGCCACATAGAAGAGAGAATCATTAAATCCTTAATCCTATTATATATTGATAGTACATAAATACTTTGTAATTAAAAACCCTCCGGTGGCAAAGTTTTACACTTCCTTTATTAATTGTTGATACATATGGTGCTAAATTTGCAATAAGGGAAAATTTCGTGCTATATAGAATATGCTAACCACTTATAGTAAATAACTTCATATCAATTGACAATTATACTAATTAATAATTATGTTAATATACATTAAAATGTACTTTATATATGTCGTAAATAGAGTTCATGAACTAAATAAAAAAACCAGAAATGTATACATAATATCGAATGGACATAAATATTTCTTAATTAAAAGCCTTAAAATTAAAAGACAAAATTCACTTAAGGTTTTTTTTTTTACAAAGATAAGATTTGGTACGTTTACTTTATCAATTGTTGGTACGTACGGTACGATTATGCTAACTATTTTTAGTAGTAAATAAAAATTATACTAATCAATTATATGTTAGTATACATTTACTTCTACCCTATATATGTCATATATATACTCACTAACTCTTAAGATTTTTGGGAGGTGATTAATTTTTTTTAATGATAATACAAATACTATTACCTATATTATAAAATTTATATTTTATATTGCATCAAATAAACCATAAAACTAATTAGGCGTGAGTGCAACTTAATTTGTGTAATTAATTACTTCCACATAATAATTACAATAACCTATACATAAATTAAGTACAAAAACATCATTTTTATATTAGACAAAGTAAATGTATAAAGGTACATTAATAGATAAATACACATATATATTACGTGCTCTATACCTATATAATAACACAATAACTTATACATAAATGTATTGAATAAATGCTCAAAATATTGGAAATAAAATATGGATTAAGAAGGCATAAATTTCGGATTTAATGCATTCCTATAATTAAGGGAAATTATGATTCATTGCATCCATATAATTAAGGTAATTTATGATTATATAATTAAGGCAATAACATAATTAAAAATAGTGAGAATGTAAATAAATTGAGACTTTAGATAAATAGGAATAGAGAAATTTGGTGATGCCACATAGGATACGGAGATGATGTGGCGTATTTTTTCACTAATCGTATTATAAATAGATTATCTCTTCAAAATTTGTAGGACCTACATACTCTTTATCACTTTAATCATTTTATAATTTTCTCCTAAATAACCGTGCCAAAAAGAAATGAGCCGTCTTGGATGAAAATGAGGGAGTATGTATCAGTATCACATGGGAAATTCTATTTTTAGATTCATACTCTCATTTCTCCCAAATCTATTCCTGTGAATCTTGGATACAAGTTTTAATAAAAGTTATGAATGTATTATGAGTGGAGTAAGAGTCTCATATTAATATAATATTAAATTAGTTAGAGACGGACCATAGATTATAAAACATATAAATAAATAGGTTGTTGAGAGTAAGAAAGAGAAATAATGGTATGTCATATGTGGTAAAATGTGTGAATAAATGATAATATTGAGGGTAATAAATTGAGAAGATAATTACCATAAATTGATATGAAGAAATTTGGGGAACTTTCCAAAAAAGAAAACTAGAAAGGAAATTGGAGGACAGTATCTTTTTCCCTTTTTATAACCCTAAACATTAATGAAGGATTAATAATACTTTATACCTTGATATCTGTCACGCCCCAATTCCAAATATAATGGAAGCTCGTAAATCGAGGCACGACTAATAAAATACGGAAAAATAATAGGGTAAAGAGTTGACTCGAATGATCAAGGCAATAAACCCTAGAATTTGGGAATAGCTTCCTAAATGAAAATGGAAGACATCGAATGATGTAATCCAATCAAAACAATAATTATCCTCAGGATCACAAGTTTAGTTTCGTGCTTCTGATAACCAATATACATCAAAATACTAACATCAAGGATTTAGAGTCTAAGCTCATCAGAAGATATGATTCAAGTCATTGTCAAGAAGGAAAAAATGTAATTAGAGCTAGTTCATCAACGGAAGTCAAAACTACGGAAATAATCCGTCAAAACACGGAGTGAACCCTAATCTCAGCTCTGCCCCGTTAGCGCCCATTGATCAACCTGAAAACATTTGAAAACATTTGGGCTGAGTACTAATGTATTCAGTGGACATGCATTTGTTGAACATATTTCGTAAATTCGTAAAAGCAGTTTATCCAATCATGATAACATAACTTAGAAGGTTTTAAAAAGAGAAACCACTTCTAAGCATGCAAAAATATTTCATTTATTGGGCCCATTATCACGACTCTTCTGTTACTCGCTTTGATCCCGAACCTCTAGCCACCGTCGGATCACATGCCCCATTATTGTCATCGGGGACGTAACCCGGACAAATTCATAATTTCATGACATACTTCGGAACGCATCCAGACAAGCACCTTTATAACGCCTCATGATTATGTTAGTGTCCGATGGAGATCAACCCACCGAAACAACTAACTAGTGTACACAATTCTCAATTAACATATTAAGTTTAAAAGAGAATCTCGATCGATACATTTACGAGCCTTAAAAAGAGTAGAGTGCATAAAAACATTTTATTGGATAAACAGTTTGCATTTCATGAAATATCAGAGCATATAACTCAAATATACTTTTGGTAAATAAAGCTCACCTTGATAGGACAAAACCTAACAAAATCACTATAGTATACGTCTCGGGAAGCAACGCTAATCCCCTTGATCGAAAAAACCTACAAAAAGCACTAATCTTAATAGGTCTCGAAAAGCTAGCCTTAAGTTCAAGTAAAGTAGGCTACTAACTTATGATTCGTTAAGCCCGGGTTTTCAAAATATAAATAAATTTGAAAACTAATAAATATCGACTAAGGGCACCAACAATACCCTTGCTCGACTTTTCGTTTGAAAACGCATTTAATTTCATAATCTCCTTATGATAAATACTTTTACAAAAGTATAATGCAATTAAAATGCATACTAAAATCATATATATATTAAGGAATGTCGCTAATATAACTCATAATAAATTTATCAAATTATGCACTTGTCAACATAATTTAATTTATTAAACATTCTAACAATTAATTCCATCAAAGGAATTTAATTAAATTAATTAAAGAGGTCATAATCATAAATAAAGTAACTTAAACTTGGACTTAGCCTTGACTTAGTCAATTAATTAATTAAACTTAATAGCAATTAATTAATTAACTTACCATAATTAAATAATTTAAACTTATGTTTAAGTTTAAGTTAATTATTCATTTAATTAGACTTAATATAATTTAATTAATTAAGTCTCAAAGTTAAACTTTATTTATTTAATTAATTTAAGTCCAAAGATTTAAATGACTTAAAGTCCAATTATTAAATAAATCTAAGCCCAATATTATTTAATCTAGAGTCCAACTATTAATTAATTCATTGGAGCCCAACCCATTTATTTTCGGCCCACTTTTTTTTATATAAAATCGACCCACTTCAGCAATTAATTTCGACCCAAACACATAAGGCCCAACACATTTATAAATGAAACAGCCCAACTCATTTGAATTAAATCAGCCCAACACATATTTATAAAACCAACCCAGCCCAATTATTATTTTTAGCCCAACATTTTAAAAAAATGAGCCCAACACTTAAAAAAAAAAGAGCCCAATCTCACAACTCAACCCATTTCTCACAAAACCTAAACCTAATGTTCTGTCTCATTTTCCTATTGCTTTCATGACCGCCATCATGGCGACCTCAATTTTTTATTTTTTTATTCTCTCTTCTCTTCCTTCACGCCTCTTTCTCGCCTCACTCACACACACTCATGCACTCACACACGCACACACACACGCTGAGACGTTGCCGTCGCCTCCACGTCCGGCCAGCTCGCCGTCGGCGAGTTGCGCCGCGCCCTCTTCTTGATTCTTTCTCCTCTCTTCTCACCTCTTCTCTCTCGGCCCTCACTCACAACACACATACACACGCACACGACGCACACACACACACACACGGCAACACACACACACTCACGACGGCGACCGCCGCTGCCGACGCCGGACTTCGGCGTCCATCGCCGCCGACCAACCACCGTCCGTCTCTGTCTCTCCTCACTCTCCATTCTCGTTGCCCTTCTATCTCGGTACTACTACATACACAATGCAAAGAACACACCCACACACATACATAACATAAACATACATAGACTGAATCAAGAAAGAGATTAAGAGTTTAGACCTTTGGATGCTCTTATTGAGGTGCGGTGGAAAAGAAATGAATTTGTGAAGCTAGGGTTCAAAAGAGGAGAAGAAATGAGGCTTGTATAGTGTAGGGTTTGGGGTTTTCTAATGGGCCTTTCTCTTGGGCTTTTTCGAACTGAAGCCCATTAGATAATTTATTCTTACGGGCTAAATGTTCGATCCTAAAGATTATTAATTAATAATTACACATTAGCATAATATTATTGATATAATGATTTATAAGTATATATGTATATAAATCATATTCGATTATTATATTTTATATAATAATTCTCGTAATCACTTTATAATATTTAATGAAATAAATCCTTTTTGTTGGAATTTAAAAATTTTCTTTCATTGGGCACGAATCATTTAAAATTCTAAGTTCGAAAGTCATTCTAATCATATTGAGAAAGACGGGTATGACATCCTCCTCCTTATAAAAATTTCGTCCTCGAAATTACATACCTTGGTAATCTAGTTCGGGATACTTAGCTTTCATTTTGTCTTCAAGTTCCCATGTGGCCTCCTCCGCACCGTGATGGTTCCACTTTACTTTGACGAGAACAATTTGTTTGCTCATAAAACTTGAACTTTCTATCCAAAATTTGGACGGTCTTTCTTCATAACTCAAGTCACCGGCTAAGACTACTTCATCGTGCTTAATTACGTGTTTCGGATCAAACACGTATTTTCTTAATGCGAGACATGAAACACATTGTGCACGTCTCAATGCTTGGTGGCAAAGCCAACCCATAGGCTACAAGGCCTATTCGTCTCAGGATCTCGAAGGGTCCTATATAGCGGGGTCGTAACTTTCCTCTCTTGCCAAAACGTATAACTCCCTTTGAAGGAGAAACCTTAAGAAAAACTCGATCCCCGACATTGAATTCTAAGTCGGATCGACGCTTGTCGGCGTAAGACTTTTGTCTGTCCTGAGCTTCTTTGATTCTTTGCTTAATGTGATCGACCTTCTCGACCATCTGTTGTACTAGATCAGGACCTAGCAGCTTCCTTTCTCCCACTTCATCCCAATAAAGAGGTGATCGACATTTTCGACCATACAATGCCTCATATGGGGCCATCCTAATCGTCGTCTGGTAACTATTGTTATAGGCAAATTCTACCAGCGGGAGCAAATCTTCCCAACTTCCACCTTTGTCAGAGACTAGAGTTCGTAACATATCTTCTAAAACTTGAATCGTTCTTTCTGATTGGCCATCGGTCTGAGGATGAAAAGCTGTGCTGAAATTCAGCTGGGTTCCTATGGCTTCTTGCAAACTCTTCCAAAAACGCGATGTGAATCTAGAATCTCGATCAGACGTAATAGATACATGTACTCCATGAAGGCGTACTATCTCCTTAACGTATAATTTTGCAAGCTTCTCCAAACCAAACGTCATCCGAATCGGTAGGAAATCTACCGACTTTGATAGACGGTCCACTATGACCCAAATGGCGATTCCCACGAACCGACTTGGTAGCTTACCACAAAGTCCATGTTGATATGTTCCCACTTCCATTCGCACGGTAGGGGTTGTAACATCCCATACCGGTCTACAAATTTTAACTTGTCGACAAGCCAAACATCGCTCAACAAAAGAGGCTACATCTCTTTTCATTCCCTTCCACCGAATGTTTTCTTCAAATCTTGGTACATTTTTTGTACTTCGGATGTGCAAGATATGAGTATCATGAGCTCAGCTCATAATCTCATTCTTGAGTTCTTCCTGTGTGGCACACACAATCTTTCACTAAACATCAAAGCGTTGTCTTTTGCTTCCGTGAACCCTGTTGTTTCGTTCGTTCTTGCTGCGAGACGCATCTTTTCCAGGAACCAATCTCCTCTTTGT
This sequence comes from Salvia rosmarinus, assembly GCA_036937905.1. Lineage (NCBI taxonomy): Eukaryota > Viridiplantae > Streptophyta > Magnoliopsida > Lamiales > Lamiaceae > Salvia > Salvia rosmarinus. The sequence continues at coordinate 12,923,537 of CM072820.1, forward strand.
GCATCAATGATCCTTCCTCGTAGGTCAGGTGTAGCTGTGAGACTAGCTATACAAACTAACATTGTCTTTGGAGGATGAACTATTTCTAAACTGAGCGTGGCGAAGTCATGAATCAGTTCTCTCTATTGGGTAATGAAATACCCTAGCTTTGCCTTAGTCTTTCGACTCGGGTATGCCCGCCACTACATTCGCTTTTCGGGATGGTAGGCGATAGTACGGTCGTAATCCTTTACTAATTCGAGCTATCTTCACTGTCTCATATTCGCATCCTTCGCTCAAAAGTACTTCAAACTCTTATGATCTGTGAAGATTTCACACCTGACTCCGTAAAGTTGGTGTCTCCAGATCTTTAAAGCATGCACGACTGCAGCTAACTCTAAGTCATGAGTCAGATAATTAAACTCATGGGGCTTCAATTGACGAGAAGCGTATGCCATCACCTTCCGGTTTTGCATTAGTACACAACCCAGTCCCAACTTTGAGGCATCCGTGTAAACAACGAATCCTTCATTCTCCTCTGGGATTGCTAACACTGGAGCAGTGGTTAGCTTTGTCTTGAGCTCTTGAAAACTCTTTTCACAGTCTTCGGTCCAAATGTACTTGGTCCATTTTCTTAGAAGTTGTGTCATTGGTCTAGCCAATTTTGAAAATCCTTCAATGAATCGTCTGTAGTATCCTGCCAAACCGAGAAAACTTCTGATCTCATTGGCGTTTGATGGTGTCCTCCATTCTTTGACGGCTTCTACTTTAGCAGGATCTACTTTGATTCCATCGGCTGACACGATATGTCCGAGGAACATCACTTCCCTTAACCAAAATTCACACTTGCTGAATTTGGCGTATAATTTCTCGTTTCGCAAAATCTCGAGTACAACACGCAAGTGCTCTTCGTGTTGTTCCTCGGTCTTAGAGTATATGAGAATATCATCGATAAACACTAAGATGAAACTATCGAGATACCGATTGAATACTCTATTCATCGATCCATAAAACAATTTGGGGCATTTGTCAACCCAAACGGCATTCTCGTGAACTCGTAATGTCCGTAACGTATTCTAAATTGCCTTAGGAATATCATCCTTCTCATTTTGAGTGATGGTATCCGGACCTTAGGTCTATCTTGGAAAATACTCCAACTCCTTTCGGTTGATCGAACAAGTCGTCTATCCTCGGAAGAGGATATCTATTCTTAATAGTGAGCTTGTCCAATTCTCTGTAATCGATACACATCCTTAATATTCCGTCTTTCTTCTTGACGAATAGGACTGGTGCTCCCCATGGCGATACACTAGGTTGTATGAAACCTAGATCCAACAACTCCTGCAACTGAATCTTTAGTTCTTGTAATTCGGGTGGGGCCATCCTATACGGTGCTTTTGACACTGGAGCTGCTCCGGGTTCTAAGTCGATTGTGAACTCTAATTGCCGATCTGGTGGCATACCCGACAATTCTTCTGGAAAAACATCTTCGTACTCTCGAACCACTGGAACTTCTCCAATTGTTTTCTCCACCTCTGGTTTTCTTGTCAAGCTGACTAGAAATGCATAGCAACCTCCTTTCTTCATAATCTTGGTGGCTTTCATGGCAGATATCATTGATACTCCTTTTCCCATTCTTATCCCATGGAAATTCGTCCCCTCCTTTCCAAGGGTCTGGAAGGAGATCTTTCTCTCGTTACACAAAATTGTGGCATTGACTTTGGTGAGCCAATCCATTCCTAAGATGATGTCAAATTCTATCATAGAGATGACATATAAGTCTGCCCTAAATTTTTCAGCACCTATGTTCAATTCTAAGTTCGAGACTATATATTCAGCAGACATTCTTTCTCTACCTGGTGTGCTAATCACTAAAGCTTCACTAGATGGTTCAAAAGTTAAATCTAAAGCCTTACAAGCAGCATGTGAAATGAAAGAGTGTGATGCTCCCGTATCAAACAAAGCTATAACAGGTATACCAGTCACATTGATCATACCGCCGATTTCACTGTGCTCGAGCCGCTTGCTTCTGGTTTAGAGCATAGGCCTCGCGTTGGTGGTTGTCCTTGGTTTCCTCTGGGACCATGGATTTGCCTTTGTTGATTTCGTGGTTTCTTTTTGGGGTGCTTTCCATTTTCTTTGGGCATACCGTAGCAAAATGTCCAGTTTCTCCACAGTAAAAACAAGCATTTGCGCCCTTCAGACATTTGCCCATGTGGGGTTTCTCGCATTCCAGACAAGGTGTTCGGCCTATCATTGGAGGCTGATTCGATTCGCTCGATTCCGTGGTTTCTTTCCATTTCCGAAGTTTTCCCCATTATCCTCATTCCATTTTCTTTTCCTTTGCCATTGTCTTGAGATGACGCATACCTGACCGCAGGGAGCTTTTCCTTTCTCTCTTGGTAAGTGACTCGATGGTAAGAGCCCTCGGTGTTTGTGCATAAGTAAGGTTACCCGACTTGCTAGGAAATCGATATTTCATGAGCGTAGTCCGCTTCGAACTTCTCTGCGTTTTGCATCGGTGTCCACCGATGTGGAGCATACCTTGTGAGTTGGTTGAAAGCTACGTCGTATTGGTGTGATTCAATTCTATGCTTGATTCCGAATTCTGTTGCTTTTCCGACGGTAATATCCCGGTATGTACTTCTCATACAGTTCGGTCTTGAATTCTTCCCATGTGAGGTTCTCAAGTTCCTCCTCACCATCGTGTGCGTCACCGACTCCCACTGTGTGAACTTCTTCCCTGGTGGTAGGTGGCGCACTTCACTTTTTTCCTGTCTTCACATCGGATATAGTTGAAAACATTCCACACTCGTATCCATTTCTCAAGATCCATTGGATCACCTAGTCCATCGAGCATGGAGATTTCTCTTTGCGGAACCTTTCTTAAGTCGTACGGTCCGGTGCTACTTGTGGGTTAGGTTCCTGGTGGACAAAACCTCTTCCTTGTACATGACCAAGTCCTCGTCCTCGTCCACGTCCTCGTCCTCGGCCCCTACCATTCCCTATCGGTGCGTCTCCCATGCCACCTCCTATTGGTGCGTCTTCCATTCTGAAAGAAAACACCTATATGAGAAATTAATCCTAACAATAATGGTATAACTCAAGTGAATCCTCAATCTTTTTCATGTTACTTCTATGTTCAAGCGCTTCTATTTGAAACAATGAACTAGTTCTTTCTAAGTTGTTATAGCGAGGCTATCACGACTTACGTTTTCAAAACAGTCCCTGAGTACACAAACAGCTTGTGAGAGAACCCATAACTTATTCGATCATTTTAGGATATGAATCCAAAAATATCGTCATCAAACATTTTCGTTTTTGTGAAACCTATTGTCATGTAAGTTCCAAAAGTCTCATAGATGATCGAAAAGGTTTGAAAATTCCAATTCGAAAAATCAATTTCATTTGGGTCGTTAAGGGTTCGGGTTGTCCCTAACACGACAATAAACTTAGTTATCTGAATACAATGACTCACGATAACAATGTGAAAGCAATTAGACAATTCACAAAATGACATATGAAAATAACTTGTAATTCACATGGCAACATTCATCAATGGCGTACATCATTTCATAATCCAACTTGAAACATTTAAATCATACATTTGTTGATCAGTTGGCGTGACGGTAAGCTGAGAGTCACTGAGATCATAAGAAATCTAGAGACACTATTCTAAACTCGACATGAAAAGATTTTATGCGATCAGAGACACGAAAGAAAACATATGCTCTGATACCACTCTGTCACGCCCCAATTCCAAATATAATGAAAGCTCGTAAATCGAGGCGTGACTAATGAAATACGGAAAAATAATAGGGTAAAGAGTTGACTCGAATGATCAAGGCAATAAACCCTAGAATTTGGGACTAGCTTCCTAAATGAAAATGAAAGACATCGAATGATGTAATCCAATCAAAACAATAATTATCCTCAGGATCACAAGTTTAGTTTCGTGCTTCTGATAGCCAATATACATCAAAATACTAACATCAAGGATTTAGAGTCTAAGCTCATCAGAAGATATGATTCAAGTCATAGACAAGAAGGGAAAAATGTAATTAGAGCTAGCTCATCAACGGAAGTCAAAAATACGGAAATAATCCGTCAAAACACGGAGTGAACCCTAATCTCAGCTCTGCCCCGTCAGCGCCCATTGATCAACCTGAAAACATTTGAAAACATTTGGGCTGAGTACTAATGTACTCAGTGGACATGCATTTGCTAAACATATTTCGTAAATTCGTAAAAGCAGTTTATCCAATCATGATAACATAACTTAGAAGGTTTTAAAAAGAGAAACCACTTCTAAGCATGCAAAAATATTTCATTTATTGGGCCCATTGTCACGACTCTTCTGTTACTCGCTTTGATCCTGGACCTCTAGCCACCGTCGGATCACATGCCCCATTATTGTCATCGGGGACGTAACCCGGACAAATTCATAATTTCATGACGTACTTCGGAACGCATCCAGACAAGCACCCTTATAACGTCTCATGATTATGTTAGTTAGGGATGTCAATCGGGCCAGCCCGCTCGGGTTCGGGCTAACCCACTCGGGCTGTCGGACTATTCGGTTCGGGCTATTCGGGTTGACATTTTTTGGGTTAGAAAAATTCAACCCTAACCCTAAACTCTCGGTTTGGGCTAACCCATGGTCAATCAGCGTAAAGCTTAAAAAAAATAAAATATATATATATATATATATATATATATATATATCAAATATTTTATATTAACCGTTGGAGTAAAAACAAATAATTGAAAATAAATATAATACATTCCACAAGTTCTTTTTTTATTCTTATTATACTAACTTTGAATAGCAAACAATAAAAATTAAAAATAGTGTTCATAATTAAATTCTTTTTCTAATATGCTTTAATGTCCGCATTCAATGTAACTAAATGATCTCTAATAATATAATATAATTATAGCGGAATTGGAAATTTTAATAAGTTAATTCAATATAATACTATTTAAAATATATTACAATATCAAAATAGAAAATAATGCTCACAACTAAATTGTTTTTTAATATATCTGAATATTCATATTCCATAATAGCTAATTCACTATTTAATATATATTTTATAAGTTAATTCACAATAATACCAATTAAAATTTATAACTTAAAAAATTAATAAATTAATTCACTATAAATAACTAAATAAACAATCTATAATAGCTACAAAAGTTAAGATAATAACAATGTCTTTTGTATTTTATATTCTTATATCATCTAATATTTCATAGACTAGCATAGTAAATAAGTATGATTGTATAGATTATATAGTATACAATATGTAGAATATAAAATATAGTTATACACTTCAATATAGTAAAGTTCTATATATATATATATATAATATAATAAATAACAATGTCTTTTGTATTACTATATTCTTATATCATCTAAGATTTCATAGTCTACTATAGTAAATAAATATTATTGTATAGATTATATAATATACAATATGTAGAATATAAAATATAATTACACACTTCAATATAATAAAATTATATTTATATCTCTACAATTATAATTCTAAAAATTTATTACAAATAACTTACATAACTATTGATTATGAGATAAATATAATAATAATTCATAATTATAATGTAAAGTTCATCTAACTTATATAACTAATTAACTATGAGATAAAACAATTATAATTTGTAACTCATAAGTAGATTTAAAATAAATAAATATAATCGAATGATATTGAATAGTATATTCAATTTATATATTATATAGTCTACCTTATTATCTCATAATACCAAATACTTATGTTTCACATATAATTTATTATGAGATAAATATAATAATAATAATTGTAAGTAGATGAACGGAATAGATATATTTGAATGAGATTAAATATACTTTCTTAAGATATATAATTAAAAGAGGATAAAATGAAAATTAAATATAATTACAACTATATTCCATAATAACTAAACTTGTACAATCTAATTGCTAAAAATATATCTTTGTAGCTTTTAACACATCAATAGATATTATAAATAAAAAAGACATATAAAAATGAATAAAAACAAATAACATAAAAGAAAATTAAAATTTGAAGCAAAAAAAAAAAATTTGGCCCGGCGGGCTGACCCGCGACCAACGGGCCAGCCCGATTAACCCGCCAACCCGAATGGGCTGGCCCGAATAGCCCGATTTTATATTCGGGTTATGAAAATTCGACCCTAACCCTATAATTTTATCGGGCTATTCGGGCCAACCCGTGGGCTTCGACCCATATTGACATCCCTAATGTTAGTGACCGATGGAGATCAATGATTGAGCCAAAAACACATTCAAATTTACTCGCAATCGTACGAGGTAATCGTAGCGTGATAAGTTAACCCTAGTCGTCTCTCAAGGAAAACTTAACAGGGCTATTGTTCGTGTCAAACACAGAAAGCGATTAAATCCTAAATATTCTAATACCAACAAGGATTTTGAAACATGCGGATACGGAAAATAAACAGCATCCTAAGCTAGGATTTGTCAATCCCGAGCTAAACTAATAGAGCAATAAATCTAAACCAGAGGTTGTCAATCCCTAGTTGATAAACTACGAAGCGAGAAACGAAAGCAATAAACAAAAGCAATAGCAATCTAATTCGTAGGGTTTGTCAAGCCCTAATCTAAATCTAATTGCAAATAAACCATAATCATCAATCAACCAACAAGAACAGAATTAATCGAAAGCGGGATAAATCAAAACAATATAAATCAACAATGAAGAAATCATTAAATAAGAACAAGGAATAGAATTGAAATGGAGAAGAAATTGAACCATAGAAATCCTTACAATTGAAATGGAAGTAAATGAGCTTCAATTAATGTTCTAGGATCCTCAATGACAAACTAAATGAAGGAAATGCTTGAAGGAGAAAAACCATGGGAGGCGCTCCCAAGGAAGAACAAAATCAAGAAAAAATAAAAGGGAGGCTAGGGTTTCATCGTGCATTTACGTATTTATATAGCAGATTTTTCGCACTGGCAGCACGGACGGAGCGCAGCCGAGACGAGAGAGCTCGGAGAAAGCAAGATGCAGACCCAGCACGGACAAGATGAAGCGCGGACGCAGTGAGCGCTCGACAAGCACGCAGCGCGGTTGGGAAGCCAACCAGCTGGCGAGCGCGGTCGAGCGGCGGCATGAAGGGCGAGGCACCGGACGCAGCGAAGGCGGGCTGAAATGGCTGGCATGCGAGCGGCGCCGGACGCGTGGCCAGGCGGCGGCGGGCGGGAGTTGAGCGGCGGCGCGGCGGCGGGCGCTGACACCCAGCCGGACGGAAGACTCGTGCGGTGTGGGAAGCGGGTGCTGGGATGAAAACGCGTGCGGGTACGCGGGCGAGGCGGCGTTGGGCGTTGGCGGCGGGCGCTCGGCGCGACTTTGACGTTCGCTCCGTTCTCTCGCGTCCGATTTCAATTGCAACCGCTTGCGCCTATGAACTCCTATCGCGATGCTCTTCAATTATAACTGATCCTTGGCAGATCCATTTCAGCCGTTTTTCTACAGAACATCGAAACGAACGAAGTAAGTCCGAATCGATAAATATTAATCAAACCAACGGCATAAATAGGACAAACCATATAAAATGACATGTAAAAGAATACCAAGAATCAGCACAAATTCATACCAAACAACTCCCCCACACTTATCCATTTGCTTGTCCTCAAGCAAAGTCTATACTAATAAGATTAGAAAGATAATTCCTGCAACATAACTCTTATTCCAATCAATCAAACCTATTTTGCAATTCCCCCAAACACGATGAATACATAATCAAAGACAATGTGAAACAAATCTAAGATTGTGGAAATATCAAACAAACAAGTAAGTTATCTTTGTAAAGACCCAACTCTCCGCTATGGGTGAATTAACTAAAGTGATCACCTTTAGCAACAAGTTTCCTTTTATAACACAAAGAAAGTATTAACAGATTTTGGAACAATGTTCGAAAGGTGAGCTCTCGATGAACTCGAGTCTCCAATCATGGTTTCCCATGTCCATTTCTCAATTTTCGAGAAAGAGGGACAAAATTCCATCCTCCATTTCAACAATCTCAATTTTTTTTCTTTTTCTTTTATATAATTTTTTTTATATATAAATTGAAACAAGTATATAGATAACCACAATGTTAACACTACCCCTGGCATTAGCCGGACAAATCACGTCAATAACCACCGATTTATAATCAATCCACACAATCTCGTCAATTCACATTGCGCTCTAATCGCATATCAACACGAGAAACGGAATCACATCAAGATCCGATCAATACCACAGAGTTCAGTTGCACAAATCAAAATCTTAACTTACTCGCATATACAATACTTGATTCCAAGAAATCAAAATAAGCACAAAGGCACATTGCCAAGCATACAAATAGATAAGATACGCACACAAAACTGATTAATCATCCCCCACACTTAATTCGAGCATTGTCCTCAGTGCTCAAAACATTAGAAGCATAAAAAGGCCAATAGAGGATGATACTTCCCTGATAATCAACGAGTGTGCGCTGCGGAGTTGGAGCATCACGGCTTCATCTCACTGCTGATGAAAATACGCAAAACCTTAATTCCCACACTGAACATAACAAACAAAGACACACAAAAAAAATCAAAAAGAACAAACACAAAGCCAAAAGAAAACGAGAATAACAAGAAATAAATCCGTGGTAAACTCCCACATAGTACTCAGTTTAACGTCGTGAGCACGACGTGTTTATTAGAGCAACGGTGGTGGTCAATGTGACGGTCCCCCATAATCAGGGTGCCACGAGCTCCACCGATGTCCCGAGGACTAAACCATGTCTTTGCTCGGATAGGGCATAGACATCCCTTTATTAGCAGTTTCAGAAAAATTGCCTTCACCACCTCTATAAGCTCCGAAGTCAACTCCATTTCTCCAACAATTAGAAGTTCGGCTGAGATGATCACCGACTTCCCTTGCTCATCCTCCAAGAACACATATTTCATCGGTAGTTCCTTCACTACCATTGTGGGTCTGGGTATGCGAACACTTTCCTTTTCCCAGTCCTCTTCATCAGCTGAAACCGCATGAACTACTTCGACAATATTCTCAAAGGATGGCTCATACTCATCGGAGTCTAACTCGGAGACTACCACCTCTTCCTCCTTTTCTTGTAGTGGCAGAATATTTTCAGATGGCTTTTCCACTATATGGTCATCTGCTCGATCACCTTGAAGGACAATGACTGCCTGAGCCTCACAGGGGTGGCTCTGAAGTTCTCTCACTGCAAGTTGCCGTTGATACACAACCAACTTCTCAGCCATCAGTCCCACACGTGCCTCTAAATGCTCAAGAGTTACGTCTCTAGCATCCAATCCTTGATTGGTAATCTGAAAGAACGATGCACCCATATCCTCCAACGGCGAACTGTGATGGTCGATGGTCGCCTGAGCCTCATAGGGTGAGCTTGGAGGCTCCTATATTGCATCTTGTTGCAACAACTCGTTCAGCTTCTCAGTCATCAATTCCAATTTTGCCTCTAAGCGCCTAATTTTGGTGTCATCAGCATCCTACCGTTGTTGGCGAGTCTGAATCAATTCTATCTCCATATCATCCAAATGATACCTCTGAGGTGGTGGTGGGTGTGGCGGTGAAAAATACTCCTATGGGTGGTACCACCGTTCTTTGTGGAGGTTGTGGTGATGTGGATCACACCATCCATAATCATGTTGTGGTTCCCACCATCCCGAGTCGGGCCGAGGAGGCGGGCTGCTGTCTGTGGATCCCAATAATCTCGGTGGGTTGAATCCACATTTACGAGTTGGGTTGGTTATTCCACCCGAACCATATTGTTGCTCATAAACCGCAGATATCCTCAACATGTTCGAACCGGGCTCCTTCTTCGTAAGAAGAATTTACCCAATCGACAAACTTTCCTCCCCCACTGTTTGACCATATTCGCATCTTCTGGTACCCCGCATTAATGAGACACCAACAACAAAAACAAGATCACACGCATCGGGAGAAAATAACCAAACAGAAGCGGAAGAAATACGAAAACAAACAACACAAACAATACGCTAAAGTTTTCCCGACAACGGCGCCAAAATTGATTGAGCCAAAAACACTCAAATTTACTCGCAATCGCATGAGGTAATCGTAGCGTGATAAGTTAACCCTAGTCGTCTCTCAAGGAAAACTTAACAGGACTATTGTTCGTGTCAAACACAGAAAGCGATTAAATCCTAAACATTATAATACTAACAAGGGTTTTGAAACATGCGGAAATTGAAATACGGAAAATAAACAGCATCCTAAGCTAGGGTTTGTCAATCCCGAGCTAAACTAATAGAGCAATAAATCTAAACCAGAGGTTGTCAATCCCTAGTTGATAAACTACGAAAGCAGTAAAACGAAAGCAATAAACAAAAGCAATAGCAATCTAATTCGTAGGGTTTGTCAAGCCCTAATCTAAATCTAATTGCAAATAAACCATAATCATCAATCAACCAACAAGAACAGGAATTAATCGAAAGCAGGATAAATCAAAGCAATATAAATCAACAATGAAGAAATCATTAAATAAGAACAAGGAATAGAATTGAAATGGAGAAGAAATTGAACCATAGAAATCCTTACAATTGAAATGGAAGTAAATGAGCTTCTTGAATTAATGTTCTAGGATCCTCAATGACAAACTAAATGAAGGAAATGCTTGAAGGGAGAAAAACCATGGGAGAGGCGCTCACAAGGAAGAACAAAACTGAAGAAAAAATAAAAAGGGAGGCTAGGGTTTCATCGTGCGTTTCTGTATTTATATAGCAGATTTTTCGCACCCAGCGCCGGACACGAGGAGCTTCTGGAGAAAACAGTAGCAGCACCCAGCGCCGGGCGTGATGAAGCGCCGGACGCAGGAGCGCTCTGGACAAGCACGCAGCACCGGTTGGGAAGCCAGCGAGCGCTGGCGAGACGTGCGGTCGAGCGCGGCATGAGGGCAAGTGCGGACGCAGCAGGCAGGCATGCGAGCGAGGCGCCGACCTAGCGGCGTTAGGCGTGCGATGGGCGGCGGGCATGCGGAGCTTCGGGCGGATCGCGGAGTTGAGCGGCGCGCACGGCGACGGCGAGACGGGCGCTGACACCAGCCGGACGAAAGAGTCGCACGCGGTGTGGGAAGCCGGCGCTGGGATGAAAACGCGCGGGGTGCGCGGGTGAGGCGACGCTGGGCGTTGGCGTGCAAGCGCTCGTGCGCGACTTTGACGTTTCGCTCCGTTCTCTCGCGTCCGATCTCCGAATTGCGATCCTCTTGCGCCTATGAACTCCTATCGCGATGCTCTTCAATTATACCTGATCCTTGGTAGATCCATTTCATCATATTTTATGCTGTTTTTCTACAGAACATCAAAAACGAACGAAGTAAGTCCGAATCGATAAATATTAATCAAACCAACGGCATAAATAGGACAAACCATAGAAAATGACATGTAAAACAATACCAAGAATCAGCACAAATTCATACCAAACAATCAACACACCGAAACAACTAACTAGTGTACAAAATTCTCAATTAACATATTAAGTTTAAAAGAGAATCTCGATCGATACATTTACGAGCCTTAAACAGAGTAGAGCGCACAAAAAAATTTAATTGGATAAACTGTTTGCATTTCATGAAATATCAGAGCATATAACTCAAATATACTTTTGATAAATAAAGTCCACCTTGATAGGACAAAGCCTGACGAAATCACTATAGTATACGTCTCGGGAAGCAACGCTAATCCCCTTGATCGACAAAACCTACAAGAAGCACTAATCTTAATAGGTCTCGAAAAGCTAGTCTTAAGTTCAAGTAAAGTAGGCTACTAACTTATGATTCGTTAAGCCTGAGTTTTCAAAATATAAATAAATTTGAAAACTAATATATATCGGCTAAGGGCACCAACAATACACTTGCTCGACTTTTCATTTGAAAATGCATTTAATTTCATAATCTCCTTATGATAAATACTTTTTACAAAAGTATAATGCAATTAAAATGCATACTAAAATCATATATATATTAAGGAATATCGCTTAATATAACTCATAATAAATTTATCAAATTATGCACTTGTCTAATATAATTTAATTTATTAAACATTCTAACTTAATTAATTCCATCAAAAGGGAATTTAATTAAATTAATTAAAGATGTCATAATCATAAATAAAGTAACTTAAACTTGGACTTAGCCTTGACTTAGTCAATTAATTAATTAAACTTAATAGCAATTGATTAATTAATTAATTAATTAATTAACTTACCATAATTAAATAATTTAAACTTATGTTTAAGTTTAAGTTAATTATTCATATAATTAGACTTAATATAATTTAATTAATTAAGTCTCAAAGTTAAACCTTATTTATTTAATTAATTTAAGTCCAAAGATTTAAATTACTTAAAGTCCAATTATTAAATAAATCTAAGCCCAATATTATTTAATCTAGAGTCCAACTATTAATTAATTCATTGGAGCCCAACCCATTTATTTTCGGCCCACTTTTTTTTTATATAAAATCGGCCCACTTCAGCAATTAATTTCGACCCCAACACATTTATAAATGAAACAACCCAACTCATTTGAATTAAATCAGCTCAACTCATTTGAATTAAAACCAACCCAGCCCAATTATTATTTTCAGCCCAACATTTAAAAAAAATGAGCCCAACACTTAAAAAAAAAGAGTCCAATTTCACAACTCAACCCATTTCTCACAAACCCTAAACCTAATGTTCTGTCCCATTTTCCAGCGCCGCTTTCCGGCGACCTCAATTTTTTTATTTTTTTTTTATTTCTCTCTTCTCTCTCTCCCTTCACGGCTCTCTTTCTCGCTCACTCACACACACTCATGCACTCACACATGCACGCACACACACCTGAGACGCCGCGCCACCGCCCACGTTCGGCCACTCATGGTCGGTGATTCTTGCATGCTGCCACTTTCTTTTGTTCTTTCTCTTCTCTTCTCACCTCTTCTCTCTCGGTCCTCACTCACAACACACATACACACGCACATGACGCACACACACACACACGGCAACACACACACACTCACGACGGTGACCGCCGCTGCCGACGTCGGACTTCGGCGTCCATCGCCGCCGACCAGCCACCGTCCATCTCTGTCTCTCCTCACTCTCCATTCTCGTTGCCCTTCTATCTCGGTACTCACTACATACACAATGCAGCAACACACCCACACACATACATAACATAAACATACATAGACCTGAATTGAAGAAAGAGATTAAGAGTTTAGACCTTTGGATGCTCTTATTGAGGCTGCAGTGGAAAAGAAATGAATTTGTGAAGCTAGGGTTCAAAAGAGGAGAAGAAATGAGGCTTGTATAGTGTAGGGTTTGGGGTTGTCTAATGGGCCTTTCTCTTGGGCTTTTTCGAACTGAAGCCCATCAGATAATTTATTCTTACGGGCTAAATGTTCGATCCTAAAGATTATTAATTAATAATTACACATTAGCATAATATTATTGATATAATGATTTATAAGTATATATATATATATAAATCATATTCGATTATTATATTTTATATAATAATTCTCGTAATCACTTTATAATATTTAATGAAATAAATTCTTTTTGTTGGAATTTAAAAAATTTCTTTCATTGGGCACGAATCATTTAAAAATTCGAAGTTCGAAAGTCATTCTAATCCTATTGAGAAAGACGGGATATGACAATATTTGATTGAGTTAAAAAATGACTGACCTTTTAAATATGTAAAAAAAATCCTCACTTTAAAAATGTTGCAAATAAGGATGAGAAATAATTTCCAGCACTCAAAAAGATGAGTTGATCCACCATATAATTCTTAGGGCTCATTTGGTAGACATGTTTAGATATATCAAGATAGATAAGACATAGATATGTATCGTAGATAATGTGAGATTGGTATTGTATGTTGTCATTTGATAGATAAGATATAAAATATAGATAACAAACCTTGTTTGTTTGGTACATTAGTTAAAAACATAGATTAAGAAACAAAATGACCAAAATAGCCTTATGACAAATAAAGGAAAAGACGGGCTGGTGTGATCACGTTTTTAATATGCAACAATGATTAACATTGTCATTACTTTGTTTATGTGAAAACAGTTGACTATTCATAAACTGACGTGATCACGCTTTCTATGAATGTTGCAGCAAAAGTTCAACTTGGAGAATGATGCTAAGATAAAGAAGGATAAAGAAGGGTGCAAAAGTTCAACTTGGAGAAGGATACGGTGGTGCAGACGACGACTATGCTCGTCCGACGACGGCGGCGGCGTCTGGATAGTAGAGGAAGAGATGGAATTGGAGATTTGCAGCGTTGAGATGGAGAAGCGACTGGAGCAGCTCGTCCGATAGAGCCTACGGTGATGGAGATGAAGACTGGAGCAGCTCGTCCGGCAGCGACAGCGGCGACTCCGTGTACCAGGGGGGAGGGGGAGCAGAGGACGAAAGGGGTTTTGTTTTGGGCGAGTTCAAACAATGGTTTTCAGATTTGGGCGAGGGTAGATTTGTCTCAACTCATGTACTGTGGAGTCAAGAAACCATGTATCCGCTGGATGTGTCCAGTTAGCTTACCAAAGAAGAATAGTGTAATAAAGACGGACTGAGTTTTAAAAACGGGCCTAGGAGTTAACGAATTTAGGATACCAAACGAGTAGTATATGTCAGATACCATCCCTATCTATAGCTTATCCCATGTATCAAACAAGCCCTTAGTTGTTTACTTTTTAGTCCGAGTTATAATTCTGACAATCTAAAATTTAGCGAAAGCTGATATGACATTTATTAAAAAAGAAAAGAAAAATACACATTTAACAAACTAATTATTAAAAATGAAAAATGAGAAAAAAAAATCAACTATTTCCATGTCATCGCTCCTATCTCCCAACCCTCATTCGGTTGCTCTGTCTCCAACTACTACCTACCCACAACCACTGTAGCCGCAAGAAGACGAAGAATTTACACAGATAATGTTAACAACGTACAACAACATTACTACCCTCCTCGTAAAATTCAGAAAACAATTACAAAAGGTTTAGATTTTACGTTTTGAAATCGAATTGTAGACACGAGAATTTTCTCTATCTTCTCCTCCTCAAATTGTTGTTGCCCAAACCATGAGAAAATAAGGATCTTTTCTGTGAAGAGGAATGGCAGCAGCAGTGGCGATAAAATCTGGCGGCGTGGCGTTGAGGCGGCATAAAACTGGGCGTCGCTTTGGTCGGCAACGACGGGCTTGAGCGACACGAAGAATCGACGAAAACACGACGGGAGAACGAGATGTGAATGAAGGGTCTTCTCTGTTCAAAGACTGGAGTAGCAGAAAGTAACAGAATTTGGCTAAACGGGTTAGCTTTTTTGTGAGATAAGTGTGAAAGATTTGTTTGAAAATCGAATAAATGTGCAGCGTGGAAGAGTAATTGGCCGGCAAACGAGGAGCTGGGCAGGACTAGCGGTTGTGCTACAACAGGGAAGCAACCCGGCTGGGTTGACAACCTATCAACGGCAATGCGAGGAGAAATCGAGCGGTAGCTGCGCTACAGCAGGGAGACAACCTATCGACTGCAACGCGAGGCCCGTGGCGTGGCTGAGAGCAGATGTTCAGCTGAGAGATAGAGAAGTGAGGCTAACGTGCATGAGAAGGAGAGATCTCAATAGATAGAGAAAGGGCTTCAAATTAATTTAAATCTTGATTTTGCCTAATCATAAATTTATGCTGCAAATTGCGATATTTAGTGAATATAATCTTTTAATAGTTTTTTTTTTTTTCTCAATCATTCTGACATGGCGAGTCAACGTTATTTTTTTAAATAAATAAATAAATATCATATGTAAATGTAAATTTCAAGTTGTTGGAATTTTAACTTAGACTGAAAAGTGAACAATTAAGATAAGTTTGGATTATATCTGTAATATTAATAAATTCAGGTCAAAATAACACCATAAAAAATCAAAATTCGAGCTAAAACTTAGTAATAACTCTAAAATCTATTATATTCATGAAACACCTATGCAATAGTAAGACTATGCATATCTATTCTCAAATAAAACCGAAATTAGAAAACCAGTGTATGACTACATACAAACCAATATTAGGGATGAGCATTCGGGCGGTTCCGTTCAAAATCGAACCGAATCCGAAAAACTGAAAAACAGAATTTTTTTAAAAACCCAAACCTAACCAAAATCGAACCAAAATATTCGGTTTGGTTCGGTTCGGTTCGGTTTAACCAAATTTAAATTATAATTAATATAAATATTATAATATTTATAATATATATTTTATATATATATATATATAATATTAAACAATTTAAATATTAATAATATAAATAACACATATAATATATATATATATATAAAATATATATAATTTTTTTAGGCCGGTTTGAAAACGAATTTTTTCCCAAACCAAACCGAATCGAATTAATTTTGGTTTCAAATTTTGAAAGCAGAATCAACCATTTTATTGTACAAACCGAATCAAACCATTAATTTCGGTTCGGTTCGGTTTTGCTCTCCCTACAAACCATAATACAAGCAAAACTTAGATAAATAGAAGCAGCAAATGCACTACTACAAAACCAACTTCAGCAACTCCATGACTTTTCTTCTAACGATATTTTTTTTAAAAATAAAATAAAAAAAATGAAAATTGCCCAAGGCAAACTAACTGGATATATATTTTGCAGTTGAATCTCAAAATCTATGAAACCACAGAACTATAAAATACATGAAAACATATATCTACAACCTTTTAACTCCAAACATAATCCTACAACACAGAAAGCAGAGTAAGGAAATAAAGAATCACAACTATTACAAGAAAAAGTCCAACCCAAAGAGTAAGTATTTGAACATTCTGTAAATACAGTATGAAACCCACGATTGTGATTCACACTAGATATAGAAATTTGCTTCTTATATTAATTAATTATGAGTTCTTAGTATAGCTGGCAAAGTAGTGGTCCGGCCCGATCCTGGGCCCATTGGACTTTTATATTTTTCGGGCCCAAAAATATGAAGCCCAAACTAGTCTCGGAAGACTTCCGAGCTAGCTGACTTTTTTTAGGTCATTTTTCTAATTTTTTTAATATATAAAATTAATATTTTTAATTATAAAATAAATAAATAATTATATAAAATATAATTAGTATCATTAAAAAAATTATAAATATGTATATTAAATAACATTATAAATATATATATTTAATAGAATATTGATGATGCTTTTTTGGCCCGAATCCTCGTAGGCCCGGAGGTTTTTCAGCAAGCTTTTTAAGCCTGATTTTTTTCGGACCTTTAAATTTTAAGCCTAAACCAGCCCAAACCAGTCCAAACCCCGGGTACCCCGAGCAGACTTTTCGGACAGGGTTCATTTTGTCGACTCTAGTTCTTAGTGCTTAAATTCAGAAAATTTCATCAAAGCGCCTCCTAAGGTACCTTTTTTCATGCACATTGTATAATGCGTAAAAATTATAATCAAAGAAAATTTAAATTAGCGATCCCTAGTTTCAGACTGAAACTGTTCTGAATGGTACCATAATTTTGGTTTGCAGATATGATGTAACTGTATAATTTTAGAATTTCATTTACTAAAAAAGACTATCAAAACGATAGCAATAATTGAAATACTATGCAAGGCAAATGGTTTTTTTTTTTCAGTTGGGGGAGTGGGAAAAGTAACAGGGGACTCAACACTGCCCCATTGGCCGATTACTATTATATGGAAGACTTGTAGTCACATTGACCGATCACTATTATATGAAAGACTTGTAGTAAAGATAATCCATTTAGAGGCATTTTGGCAATAACAACTTAAACTATTTAGGAGCTTATAAAATTATGTAAAGTGTTTTGTAAAATAAGCTTCTAAACAGCTTATAAACTGTGAAAATAAGCACCCCTAAAAATAAGTAGCTCAACCACAACTTTTTTTTCCATAAACTTATAGGTAACAATGAATTTACCAAAATAACTTACTATGGTTCGTTATTTTCTACATATACACATGACTTATTCTCACGTTAATTTTCTCTCTTTAACTCACATTCTTTCTCTAGCTTATAAGCTCAATCATCCAAATATTTTGATAACTTATAAGTTTTTCAAACATTATATCTTATAAATTCTTGAAACATCTTATAAACTCTTGAAACTTATAAGCTTTTTAAAATAAAATTAATTAAACACCCTCTTAATATATTCTTCAAGAATGTGGATATCTTAAATAGAGAAAATAAAATTTACTGTAGGAATAAAATATTCAAATATAGAATGAGCTACCTATCAACCTTTTGCAATGAGATAGATTTAATTCGTGTAGAGATGGGACGTTCCCAAACCATTGTAGCAATCTATTCAAATAAATTCTAATCATTGGGAAATTCTACTTATACCCACTCTGTGAGATTAGGCACAGAACACAATGTGAGTCTTTCAACTCAAGTGCTGGAAAAACATATTATTGGGAGAAGAATTTACAGACCTTACATTTCTCGAAGTCTCCCAAATAAAGAGAAGAATTTCAGGATTTCTTCACATATTTTGAGCTTTATCTCCACCAACTTGCTAAATCCATCCCATGAGCTTCACAAGTTTTGATTTTTTTGAATATTGACCTGTCTATTCAATGAGGTTCCGATTTTCAGACATAAAATAACATGACATAACAAAGTTGTTACATTCTAATCCTGTTTCATTACCATGTTTCATGCCATCCACACCCATGACTACTTTCATGACATGAATTGATCGAGAAAATGCAATAGTTTTTACACATTTGAATTCTTTTTGTTTGCCAAAAGCTTCTGTTTCCTTGAAAACAGTAAAAAAACATCATCCAAGCTAAATTGACATTTTATAGTTTACTGACAGAAAAAGTAGAGGAAAACAAAATCACAACAATAACATCTCTAGTATAAGCCTGTTGACAAAGGAAAAACAGAGTATATATAATCACATAGGAAGGAAATAGGATGTCTCCATGATGAAATTAAAGCATGTGCAGTTATGAACTCTAAATTGCAACTCTGCAAATGAAGAGTCATCCATTGATTCAAGATATATCTCTCACCTCCTCACCTTCTACTTCATTAGCGGAAGCATCAACACAACTCGTCTCACGTCCTGAAAAATACGACAAAGAATGACTAGTGATCTACACTAGTTAATATGAAAGCAAATTCAGCCCATCTACGCGGGTGATTCGTTCAGTATGATAATTGGAACTTGTTTTAATAAAAATGTATTGGCTCCTCTCTCTAAACAAGGAACAAATAATTGATACTTACAGTTGCAAGATTAAATCGAGTGGCCATCGATCATGATTCTGAGATGGGGGATGTTGCGCCACTTAGAATCAATGCGTAGTTCTGGGCAATATGTGATATATAAACCTCTTAATTTAGTGAGGTTCTCCGATGCATCCAGGGAGGGCAGACGCCTCAACTTGTTGCAACTATGTAGACGTAACTCGTGTAAAGATGAGAGGTTCCCAAACCATTGAGGAAGTTCTTCTACTCCACTATTCACTACCACTAACGTAGAAAGAGCAGTGAGATGTTGAATTGATGCAGGCACCCACTCCCAATTCTCCGCCACCTTCAAACTTAAATGATAAAGTGAGTTGGAGCATCCTTGCAATATGCCATCCACCGTCTCCTTTGACCGCTCCTCACTAACATCTATCTTTAATATCTGCAAACTGCCTAAATCCCAGCTCTCGACACTACAAGTAGCCATCAATTTAGGAACCCCACCAATTTCCAAGCGTGTGAGACGAGTTGATTTTGCGAGGCACTCAATTATTACAGGTAGATTATTTAGGCTGTTTAATCCCACCAATGTGAGAATCTGGAGCGACGGCGCCCATGACTCTACCATTTGACGTGGCAATTCCATCAGCCCTTCGCACCCTGCAATCAACAGATGACGGAGGATTCCTTGAGGTTGTCCTCCTCCACCACATGGATTCACTATCCATTTCAGATTTGGACATTTCCGAATATACAAATTCTCCAGAGACTTGAGGGTGTCCAGCCCATCTGGTAATTCTCTCAACATGGGGCATCCACTTATACTTAGATATGAGAGACTTTGATTGTTATAGAATAACCAATCTGGGAGACATTCCAATCCCTCTAAGCCTTCCATATTCAGCGATACTAAATTATTGAATGAAGAATTTATGAACCTCACCTTCTTCAGTCCTCGCAGATCAAGAAATTTGAGATTTGGCAAATGCTCGAGCGCCGGGATTTCCTCACATTCTTCGCAACTCAAGAGTCTTAAATCTCTCAAGTTGTTAAGTGGTAACCAACACCCTTGACGGCCATCTCCTACTGCCATCTTCTCAGTCCATACTGGGAATCTTCTGCCCTTGAATCCTGAGATTCTTAACTTCATTAGATTTGCATGAGGTTGGAGGCCTTCCAACACACTCTCATCATTTGTTTCACCTTCTCTACGTACACTACCCCATACAAAATGCAAATCAAATAAGTTGGTTTTCTGAAATATATTTGCTTTCAAAGCCTGTTCTTTGCCATGCACCTTTTCGAGATTAAGAATCCATAGTTGTCCTTTGAGATTCGTCAAACTTCCTAGCTCTTCAATTTGATAGCCCTTGTTGTCCCTCACTCTAAAGTAGGTCAATGTTTGAAGAAAAGTTAATCTCCCAATCGCGGCAGGCAACTCTACCCAGAAGTTGATATAAAGATGCCTTAAGTTGATCAAGTACTTCAACGTACTTGGCAGTATACCGAAATATCCACTGTCTGCTCTTAATGTTTGCAGGTGATGGAGTTCACCAATCCAGTCCGGCAACTTCTTAATTTTAGTATTTGAAATATCAAGATTTCGCAAATGTATCAACTTCCTAATTGAATTCGGCAACTCTACAACTCCATTACATTCAAGAGTAAGAACATGCAGACATTCCAAGTCTGAGAACATATTAGCAGAAAATTTACCCTTGCAAAATAATGTACGCAAATGTTTAGCCACTTCTTTTGGTATAAGACTTGATTCTTCTTCCAGAATCATGTATCGAACTGGGGTTATGCCATCCGCACTATCCGAAGAACCTAAAACAAAAGATGCCATATCATGCACAAGATCGTGCATCACAAAACTCGCCACATTTCCATAATCATCTCTGTCCGCAACTACCAATAAAGAGTTTTGTAGAAGAACATTGAAAAACTTGTTGCCAATGCACTCCATGTCATTTCTTTGATCGGCTTGAAGAAACCCTTCTGCCATCCACTGCTCAATCAGTTTTTGCTTCACGATTTTATGACCTTTAGGATAAATCGAACAATACGCAAAGCACTTCTTGAGTGATGGAGAAGGCAAATGATCAAAGCTCAACTTCAGTATTTTCGAGATATTTTCACCCCCTTCACCATGTGAAAGCCAGTTTTCATTGATGAAGCGCCACTCTTCTTCGGATTTACAACGAAGCACTCCCCCAACTACATTGGCAGCTAAGGGCAAACACTGACATCTTTTTGCAATCTCTCTTCCAACCATCTCAAATCCTGAAGGAACATCTACATTTCCAAAAGCCTTAGCTTTGATTATGGACCAGCAGTCTTCATCCGCTAAGCCATTCAAGGGATGGATATGAAGCGACTCGACTAATGAAACAACCTTATCACTCCTAGTAGTCATGATAATTGCATTTCCGTTTGTAGAAGTAACTCCCGAGATGGAACTGATAAAGTGTTCCCATTTTGGAAGATCTTCGTTCCAAACATCATCAAGAACAAGAAGATAGGTTTTACCCTTCAAAGCTTCTTGAAGCTTTTTCAGAATACTTTCCTCACTCTCAACTTCATCACGAGTTTGTGAAGTCAACGCTGAGAGGATTTTGTTGAAAAGCACGATCGGATCAAAAGTTTGAGAAACATGAACCCAAATAGGTGATCCAAATCGAGCCTTGATATTCTCATGATTGAAGAGTTTCCTAGTCAAAGTTGTTTTTCCGATTCCGCCCATCCCCACAATTGCAAGGATGGAGAATATCCCTTGTTGTGGGATGTGGGTCAGTCTCTCAACTAGTTTTAGCACATCATCATCCCTCCCAATAAAGATTGGATCACGAGTGAATGAATTAGTTTCAAAGGAAGCATTCAGAAGAGCAGGAGCTGCATTCAAAATTAAGATTTGAAGGCTGAGATCGGTTGCCTTTTTGTTCATAGACTCGAAATCAGCATTGATTTCTTTGATCCTAACAGCCATATTTCGTTTGAATGAAATGTGATCCATGGATGGAAAGTATGATAGTACTTTTCTTTTGGGTTTCTCCATTTTCATGACTTTTTCGTGGAGAAGATGATAGCTGAGTTCGTCCAAGACATAATAGGAATTGAAAGCCAGTGCTTCAAGTTCCGTTAACCAGATCTTGACAGCATCATGGGTGATGGACTTCTTCTCAGCATCACTCAAGTAACCTTGAATGATGGCCAAAGTCTTCTGCAGCTGCTGCGCATCTTTGTCCAGTCCTCGGATTGGAGAGTACTCTTCCTTAAAACCGTTGATGATTTCTGAAAGCAGAACTTCAAAGGCCGCAAACAACATACCTCCATCCATGATTGATTTCGCTAAGAAAAGAGAGAGAAAATGCTTGTGAACTATTTTTCTTTTTTTTCTACGAATGATTGTAAACTTGTGAATACTGACTATTCAACGACTCTCTCATCTAACTTATGGCACACACCCATTGGATAATTAATATACATATTGTATACGATAATGAATATACAATATCTAATGATTATGTCATTAACTTTTTCTTTGTTTTCACCCACCCCCTACTTTCCTCCAGTCAATTTTCTGTTCATTTTATTACTTTCGTTATTAGTTAAAAAGTCTCTTATCACAAGATTCACAACCACATTCATTGTTTTATCTTAGACATAGGGCATCTTTTAATAAGACAGTTTATATTTTTAATTCTCATTTTAAAAATTTCTTTGTAATCCGCACAACTTTTTTCTCATATCATCACTGGCTGTTGATTACGCCTCATTTAGTCAATGCAACAAGAGACCACAAAATAAATTATATATGGGATTGTTTATTTAGTGTATTTGCCAATCGTAGGGCTTTTGAAAATGGGAGTGGTACGAGAGATTTTTTTATTGCACTCCACTTCTGTTTTATATTGTTTGCAGAAAATTAAGATCTAGTGAGCGTATTTTGTTGGCTAAACTGAATTATAGTGAAATTAGGATTCGTTAAGGATTTTAACTAAGAGACTGGAACTTACGTGATTATAAAATTTCAAAACACAACCAAAACTGTTTCAAGAGCATACTTCTTCTCCAATTTTACAGTTGCTTTTCCGGAAGAATTTTATAGTGTGACTTTCAAAACCAAAGTTTAGTTTTCTGCTTTTAATTCATTGAAAAATATTTACTTAGGATCACGTGTATAGGCACATTAAGGCAGGTATATTTAGGTACAGAGCCAGCCAGGGCACGATCCGGCAACCGTTCGGTCATTTTTACAAAATAATACTATTATATTTAGCCTATATTTTGTATTTTTTTACAATTTTTTACTCGTTCAAACTTGTTTCTAATTACAAAACTATAATTCCTCTCGTCCATTGAGAACAAGTTTCAGAATTCTCTTATGTTTCTGAAATAGTTTCTATTTCCATAAATTGGTATGAGAAACTTTTTTCACCTCACTCTGAAAGAAAAGCAAATTATATTATCACCCATTGATTTCATAGCAAATTCTTCGAACTCCTTGAAATTTTCAAATAAATTTTAACCTTTTTCCTGGTTCAGAGAAAGTTGAGAAGCAGCAAATGCACAATTACTAATAGAAGTTTAAAACCAAGTTCAACAACTCCGTAACTTTTCTTCTACTATAGCACGACTTCTTTTGTTCAAGATATTTCCCGAAGGGGGAGACATTCTGACGTTTACCAGGGGTTCGAACGATATTTCACGGATCACGACTTCCGGACCTTGCATAGTCTACCATTAACATAATATTAGCACAATACAACATGCTTAAGACCCATCTGTGAGGAATGAGAAAAAAAATTGCTCAAGCTAAGTTGACTGGGATATATTACGATTTAGTCTCAAAACATACGAGAAACATACAACCATTAAACACATGACATTAGGCTTGTCAATAGGCTTGTTTTATTCGGATCAGAACCAACAAATAAGTATCGATCCAGTTCTGAAATTGAGGTAATTACCCAAATGCTAAAATGATTATCAATTTATATTTTTTTTCATAACTTAATAAAAAATGATAATGAATTAGTAATATAATATTTAAAATATATTAGACAAGTCCCCAGTACACCAAAAAATAAGATAAAAATGTTGCCAGACCCGGAATAATCGGATCAAGTCTGGACTGGTCCATGTCTGAGTAGCTCTGGAACCGAAATCGAAATCGCTGTTAATGGGCTATGAGCAGTTCCGAGTCGGGTAGGGTAAAATTCATCCTTTGGCAAGCCTACATGACCGGCCTACAAGAAATTAAGGTTTTTAACCACACATAAATATGTGATTAAAAATATATGTATGTGTGAATATAAGTTTTTATCCACACATAATTTAAATGTCAACAAGTGTCACTAAATCCATGTAAAGAAGAGTTTTACCTACACATGTATGTATGTGTGGATAAATCATCAAACTTTTCCCTACACATATATATGTCTCCAAAGCTAAGTCTTATGTGTGGATGAATATATTTTTGCTAAAGTATATGATTGGATGAAAATGACATGGATGATGACGTGTATTACACATGGCAATTTATATGTGTGAGTAAATGCTAAAATTTATGTGTAGGTAATAAATTTTATATTTTTTTATCCATTTTGAAATATAATATAAATATTATTGTATCTTATATTAGTCAAATAAGATATAATTTTAACTAGTTTAAAGAAATATCAATTAAATACAATATTTGCAACACATTAAAATATAATAAGACTAATATATAAAAATTTACTTTATAATATTCAATAAAATTAAAGTATACAACATGAAAATTGCAATTACAAATAACTCAAAATATTGGATAACTAAGTAATTAATCTAGCACGCTTGATTTTCCTTCGAGCACTTTGATCACAAGCAATCCCATCTACATCAGAATACTTGGTTAACTTCATCTTGATAACAAATGCATTTAATCCTGTCAAGATAAGAAACACAATATTATTCAAACATGAAGCTATTAAAAAGATCAGGCCTTAATTTAAAGCTCCCAGACTCTAAACTAATGTATTACAAATTTGAAACTCTTCGTCAAGAAAGATCACAAAAATTAGGTGGGATGCTAGTAGCTAGAGAGATTTATAGATATCCACCATTCTATGTAAACTAAGAACCAGAAGATGTCCACATTAAAATGCAAATTTTTTCATTAAGTACATGATCTATATCTCATAAAAAATAAAAATGAAGGAAGAATACATGTAAATCAGGGTACCTTGATGGCAGACTCAGTGCAAACTTCCCGTATAGGAACCTCATTAGTCTGAAACCTACTATGTAGATCTAGAAAGGATCTGGCTATAACACCAATTTTTCCTTCTGGCGTTGAACAAAGCCATCAGTCCTTCACTAGTTGATCAAGAGTTTGTTCCTTTTGAGACATAGAGAAATTCTTAAATTCCGGTGAAATCTGAACAATACCTCCTTGAGATTGAGAATCGGTTGCAATCAACAAAATGCATCTAGAACATTGAGAAATTAATCTCAATATATCACCTCATTCACATAGAAAGGCACCATTAAGCCCATCTCAGACTTATTCAAATCATACGTAATAACTAAAAGCTAGCCTTTGAGGATGATTACAATTTACAATAGGCCTAGCTAAGATCATTAGCAAGTTAGGAGGACACGACGATAAGGATGAGTAGAAAAATTGAGCACTTAAATCAGTATTTCTTTGAAATAGAGTTTACCGTGATCCTGAGCTTCACTATTTGGACGTTTGAAGCGGTCGGTCGATCTTTATAACAAGCGAGTGTATTAGAATGAGGAGGATTAGTTAATAAGAAAATAAAAATTCGGATAAGCCATTTTCGATTTTAAGCATCGAAACACGAACTCGTATAAATTGCAACATTGAGAAACAATATTGCACCCACGAAATTTAATCACAAGGAAAATGAATAACGCTACAATAAGCGAAGGTATTCAACAACTAAAGAACACAAAATTGCAATTGGCACTCTGCCATCCCAAATATTTGCTTGATTTGTACTCTACTTTTAAAGCGGAGGCTAATACTTTCAACTTAATATTTTGGACTTGTGATTAAATATAGATGTCAGTCTAAGAGAGTGTTTGGATGAGCTTATAAGACCATCTCCAACCCTACTGTAAAACTTATTTTACAAGAGCAAATCCTCTCCAATCCTACGTAAACTCAAACTAAAAATAAGTATTTGGTACATTTCTCTCTCCCCTTGACTTATATTTGCGTCTGCACTGTACACCATGTTGTAAATGTTGGCCCAATGTGCAGCCCAATTTATAGCCCAAGCCATTTTCTCTAACCTATTACCCTAACCTCTATATAAAGTAGAGAAGAGAAGCTTTTTAAGGGCTTGGCTAGCCCTTTGAGAAGAAGTCGCCGCCCCTTTATTTGTGATAGGCGTGACCTTCCTTATTGAGCCCCCAATACCTATTGAGCTACGGTTAGTGCGTGAGAGGGTGAGAGGGAGGTGAGTTTGGGCGTGAGGGGATAGCTGAGGTGAGAGGCGCAGTGAGGTGGCGAGGTGTGAGAGGGCTCGAGAAAGAGGCTGCCGTTGCTTGCCTTTGTGGTGTGATTGCGGAGCCGACGTGATAGCCACTCCCTTTGGTGGAGCCATGGTTGTGTGTGCGTCAAAGGAGGGCCGTGCACAGGCCAATTGATATCTCTTTTCTCCTTTCTTTGTTTCTCTTGTGTGTGCGGGTCAAAAAGGCGGCGGGATCGATGGGAGTATCTTGTCCGAGGAGCGCGTTGACGACGACGAGGTTTTCTGAATTCACAACAGTGGTATCAGAGCCAGGTTATCCTCGTCGTTAGTTGGTAAGACGGGTATTTGATTCGAGAATCCCGCTCTGGTAAATTGGCTTGAACATCTCTCGTTATTAAATTGTGTATTTAATTTCGTATAGAATTGCCAAATTGGTGCAGCCATGATTGAGTCTATGTGTTGCTAGTTCTAGGTACCTATGTGATTAATTTGAGATATTATGTATGAATATGTTTCTCGTGTATCTCATGCCTATGGACTTGCTTGTTTGTTGTTGCTTTGTGACTATATGTAGGGATCTAAGTGATCCATCTTTGTTTTTCGAGCATGCTTAGTGATTTGCTCTAAGGTGGAGCTATGTGGTTGAGCTTTAAGTTTAGGGTGCATGAGCTTAGGAATTTGTTTCCTTGTGTGTCTCTGTTGTTGCTCTCTTTGAGGTGAAGCTTCTTCCCTTTCTTTATGCTCATGTTTTGATCTTTGTGAACATACCTTTGTGGTTAATTCTTTGTGGCTTAGTGGTTTGGTGGCTTTGTGCCATCTTCGTGTCTTCGTGATGGATTAGTGGTTTGGTGGCTTTGTGCCAATCTTGGTAACCGTGATGACTTTGTGATATGCTTTGTGTTTATGATCTGTGTGATCTTTGCTAGCTTAGTGATAGCAATCTTTGTGGTTTACCGTCGTGTGATGGTTATGGCGACCTTTGTGATCTTCTAGCTTTGTGATGTTTCTTCGTGAGCTTAATTGTGTATTAGTTGTCTTTGTGCTTTGTGGGTATTTTTTTTTGTGTGTCTTTTTTTTTGCAGGTATGAACATGGTTAGTTTACCCTTGGATCTTTGTGATCCGTACAAACTATGTTTGTATAAAAAGTCCCTGTTTAGCCTTTGTGGTTTTATGTCGCAACCGTCCTTTGTTCTATCTTCGTGATTTTACAAGGGGCTCGCGAGGATGATTATGCGGTTTGTTCTCCAATGCACAACAACACGGTTGGGCCAAAGGTGGAGATTGTTGTAAATGTCGCCCAATGTGCAGCCCAATTTATAGCCCAAGCCCTTTCTCTAACCTATTCCCCAACCTCTATATAAAGTAGAGAAGAAGCTTTTAAGGGCTTCGGCTAGCCACTGAGAAAATTGCCGCCTCCTTTCTTTGTGATAGGTGCATCAGCCTTATTGGAGCCCTCCCCAAAATACCCATTGAGCTACGGTGAGTGCGTGAGAGGGTGAGAGGGTAGCACGAGGGTGAGAGGCACAGTGAGGCTGGCGAGGGTGTGAGAGGGCTCGAGAAAGAGGGCTGCCGTTGCTTGCCTTTGTGGCTGTGATTGCGGAGCCGACGTGATAGCCACTCCCTTTTGTGGAGCCGTGGTTGTGTGTGTGCGTCAAAGGAGGAGCCGCACCTGAGCCGAATTGATATCTCTTTTCTCCTTTCTTTGTTTCTCTTGTATGTGTGCGGTCGAAAAAGGCGACGGGATCGATGGGAGAGTCTTGTCAGAGGCGGCGTTGACGACAACGAGGTTGTCGAATTCACAACACACCATACTCAAACCACTTTTCATCTTTTGAAAATTGCACATGGATCCTCCTATTATGATGTGTTTGGTTTTGGTTGCAGAGAAGGAGGATGAAGAAAATGAAAACAGAGAAGAAGATGAAGAAAGAACACATGATTGCAAATAAAAATTTTTAGGGCTTTATTTTTTATATTATTTACATTTAAAATTTTTCTTCAAGTTATGTAATTTTATCTTATTTAATAAATAGTTGATTTAATAATTTTTATGAATTTATTATTAATATTTAATTTATAATGTAATATTTATTAATTTTAAATTTTAGAATAGTCTATTGTGTAATATTGAAATTTATAAGGATGTGATTGCAAAAATATAAAAATAGTGGTTGGAAAAATATAAAGAGAATATTCTTTTAAGTTTGAGTTTGAATTTGTAGGTTGGAGAAGAATTACTGTTTGATGTGACAGTTACTGTAAAATAGGTATAGATTTAGTGAGGAGGGTTGGAGATGGCCTAAGCTCCCCCAAAACAGGAAAAACGACTTATAAGCTGTTTTGGGGAACTTATAAGCTCAGTCAAACACCCTCTAAATACTGAATCACAAACAGTAGAAGGACCAACGACAGTGGAATTTGAAGAGTAAGAAATGGAAAAAAGAAAAATTGACTTAAAGAGATAACTCATTGACAAGAGAATCGATCTCTTTCTTCAAAGATAAAAACGGGACCGTGGGTCAACTAAAAAAATATAACATAACCTAGAAAAATGACGACCACGCGGCGGCAACAACGCCAAATAGGTTAATGGGAAAAATGACTCGGTGACGATGATGCATGACGATGCTGCGCAGTGACGGCGAGCGAGATGGCGATGTTTTGTTGGGATGAGAAACAGCGTGAGGTGCGACGACAGATTAATGACCACGCCGGATAATCGAAAGGAGACAGAGCATTTTAGATTTGGGTGTCGTGGCCCGAAAGAAAGGGAGGCGAGAATGGGAGTTATTCCCCCAAAACGTGTCTAAAAATTTCTGGCGCGATTTTGTTTTTTGTAAATTTTTGTTTGAATTTTTTTAGCGAAATTTTGTATGAATTTTGAATTTTTTTGTGGCTATATTATGTATTAATTGTTCTCATCAAATAGCTTTAAAAAATAAATATAATTAAATAGAAAATAAAATAATGAATTTAACAAAAAATAATGTAACTAAAACTTTTGTCACACTTAATAAATTTTGATAACTAATGATATTAGTCATTAACCACACATATATAATCTTTAATTATGTGTGGCTAATAATAGTTAATAATTTGCTAAGTAAGCATATCATAATATAAAATTAAATAAAAATAAGAAATATAAAAAATAAATACGAATAATTTTTTTCCCCACACATAATAAATGTCACTAACTACTTACAATTGTCTAATATTTTCACCTACACATATTTGATTATGTGTGGGTACACTACCACACATTATTATGTGACGAATTATGTGTGGCTAAAATTTAAATTTTTTGTAGAGGAAGGGCGAGCATGGGCGACCACCTAGGACCCATCATTTTAATGGCCCAGAATTTTATATATCCCTATATATTAATATAAATATTTTTTCCTTAAAAAAATAATTTATTCCATGTCTTAAAAATTTGTTACAAACTGTTGGGTGCCCAAATTCTGCAAAAAAATAACAATAATTTATTATACATAACAACTTCTGAGGCTAATAACAACTACTAGAAAATAGAGTTATGTATTTAAAAAACGTTAGGGTCCAAAATTAAAGATCCATTATACAAAAGTAAATCAATAAAGAATAGTGCATTAACTAACTTCCGACTGACATATTTTTTATACAAACTTTTGGGGCCCAAACTATGAGTCCATTATACATATATAAAGAAATGTAACAAAATTAGAATCATGCAAAATCTTTCGTCTTCTGCAATCTGATTTCATCTCCTCTCTCTCTACTTCGTCTTTTAACTTTAAACAGCCTTCACAGCCGCCAACCCTGCAAGAAATATAATAGGGTACTGTTCTTTTATTATTTGATTGATTTGAACTATGTCAAATTTTTATTTATAATTGTTGTGGTTTGAGTATTAAATATGATGCCTAAGAAACATCTTTCTGGAAGTGGAAGAAGAAGGAAAAAAAAACTAGAAGAACTCACTAAAACACAAACAGGTGATATAAATAATTTTTTTGTTGAAAGTAAAAATTCTAGTGAAAAAGCTGAAAATTCAAATGTGAATGGTGTTGATGTACCTGTTGAAATTGAAGATATTAATGAGAACAAAGATAACTTGAGTAAGTATGAAAATAAAGATAGCTTGTGTCAACATGAAAATATTCTTAATATGTCGAATGATTATGTCGAATGATGAATATAGAGACATGAACAATTTATTCCTCCATTTGATATATATGCTCCAAGAAATTGGGATAATATTGATGGTTCAACATGTGACATTTTAGATGAGAAGGGCCCATAAGAGAAATGAATTTAGTATTTCCTTTAGACAATCTCTCTAGGCATTTTTCTTATACTCATTATGTTAGAAAATTAAGTAATGGTGAGGTGAGATCGAAAATGGTTAGTATACAGTAAACAAGTGGATAAAATAAATTACTTTTGTTGTAAATTATTTAAAAATAAAAATAATAAAAGTGCCTTAGCAAATGATAGATATAGAGATTGGAAACATCTTAGTGAGCGACTTCAAGAGCATGAAAATTCTATAGATCATATTACTAATATGAATTCTTTGAATGAAATGAAATTGAGATTACATAAAAGTCAAACAATTGACAAAGACTTACAATGAGAAACATCTAAAGAAAAAGATCGTTGGAGACAAGTTTTAACTAGAATAATAGCAAGTGTAAAATATCTTTCTAAATATTTTTTGGCTTTTCATGGATCTAATGAGAAACTTTATCAATACAATAATGGTAACTTTTTAGGTTTAATTGAAATGATTGGAGAATTTGATGTTGTTATGCAAGATTAGGGGTGAGCAAAATGTCCAATAACCGAATAATAAACCGAACCAAACCGAAATATCTAATTTGGTTGGGTAAATCGATTATTCGGACAATTCGATTATAACGAAATATATTTTAGTAGTATCGATTTCGATCGGGTATGAGTTTTTTACCCGAATATCCGATACCAAATTTATATTTATATATAGTATAGTAATATTATAATTAAAATAAATAGTTGCCCTAAATTGAACTTTAAATTTGGTGTTTTGAGAAGATTGTAGCATTTTATGAATTGTTCGTATTTGGTAATGTTTTTGAACTTTGAACTTATGAAGATTGTTGGTAATGAGTTGTTTAGTATTTGACAATGTTATTTATGAATATTGCAAACTAGTTATTTGTTGAGTATTAGAATATTTTTGTATGCTTTTATTTAAAATTGAATTAAGGCAAAATTCGGTTTTATCCAATTATCCGAAATATCGAAATAATTTTGGTTATTTTGGTTTGGTAACCAAATTATTTCGGTTTGGTTGGATATCATTTCTAAAATTTGGTTATTTTAATTGGATATTTTTTGACCATACCCGACCAAATACCCGAATACTCACCCCTATGCAAGATCATATTATGCGCATTGAAAAGAATGAAATCCATTATCACTATCTTGGTCCTAAAATACAAAATGATTTAATTTCTCTCTTGATTGATAACGTTAAAAGTATTATCATTAAAAAATTAAGGAAGCAAAATACTTCTCAGTAATTCTTGATTGTACACTTGACATAAATCACCAAGAACAAATGATTTTGATAATACGAATCATTGTATGTCATGCAACATAGTGAAAATACAAGAATCCTTTTAGAATTTTTAAAAGTTGGTGATACATGTGGTTTAGGACTTTCTAATGAATTGCAAAATGTGCTAAAATTACTTAATCTTAATATTGATGATGTTAAGGGTCAAGGTTATGATAATGGTTCTAATATAATATCTGCTTTTGAAATTCTTGAATTCGTGAAAATTGCATATTGTTATACAAATGTTGCAATTGTTTATAGGATTTTGTTGACTATATTTATTACTGTAGCATCAATTGAGAGGAGTTTCTCAAAGTTAAAATTGCTAAAGACCTGTTTGAGATCGTCGATGTTGCAAGAAAGATTAAATGGTTTGACAATTTTGTTTATTAAAAATGATGTCTTAGAAGATCTTGATACGAAGGATGTTATAAATAACTTTGCAAGTAAAACGGCTATAAGAAGTTATTTTTTATGATTATAAATAGAATTTCTTTTATTTTATATAAAAGATATATTTTACATTTTTTAGATATATTCAATTGTGTCTCCCTAGTGGTAAGGAGGACTCATTTTTATTATTTCGTCCATGACCCATTATTTATCAGGATCGGTCATGTACATGACATATATAACCTTTTCACTAGCTACAAATATAATCCTAGCAACATAGGAAAGCAAAGTAAGGAATCAAGCCGAACTCAAAGAGTAAATATTTGAGCAGTTTGTATATACAACACAACAATAATGAATATGAAACTCACGATTGTGATTCACACTAGATATAGGCCTTTGCTTCTCATATTAATTATGAGTTCTTAGTGCTTAATGATAGAAAACTGATTTGTCACTATACAAGGATGGAGCAGGTGCAGAATCGACGCGGCGTTCTTCTCTGCAAATGGCTCCTTGGGCACCGGAGCTGTCATTCAGAATGAAGAGGGTGCCTCGTGGCTGCGAGGGTTAAGCTCTTTTTTAGGGTGGTCTACGTGTGGATGAAGGAGAAGCCATGGGGCTTCATGAGGCGCTCTCGTGGATAAAGCAGCGGAATATGGATTGAGTTAGGGGGTGTTTGGCTAAGCTTATTTTAGAAAGCTTATAAGTTCAAAGAACTTATAAAATGTTTCAAGAGCTTATAAGAGGTAATGTTTCAAATGCTTATAAGTTGTTAAAGTGTTTGGATAATTGATCTTATAGGCTAGAGAAATAATCGTGAGTTAGAGAGAGAAAATCATAGTTTGAGAAATAAAATTGACGAGATGTGAACTTGATAATGTATATGTAGAAAATAACGAACTATAATAAAGTTATTTTGGTAAATTCATGGTTATTTATAAGTTTGTGAAAAAATAAGTTAGAGTTGACCAACTTATTTTTAGGGGAGCTTATAAGCTGTTGGAATTTATTTTCACAGCTTATAAGTTGTTTAAGAGTTTATTTTACCGAACACTTTGCAACAGCTTATAAGCTCCTAAACAACTTATAAGCTGTTTTAAAGAACTTATAAGCTTAACCAAACACCCTCTTATTCTAGAGACGGACAACAAGCTGGTAAACGATGCAGTTAACTCCGATGGAGTCGAAGACACCGAATTCGGAGCTATCATAGACATTTTGGTTCTTGATGGTTCGTTTAGAGTCAAGTTTGCTAGATGTGAGGCTAATGAGTTAGCTCACACTTTTGCTAGCATTTCAAAGGATTTCCCTTTTTTTTATATTTGGCATGAACCTTTGGAGTCTGTGGAGGGTTTTCTTCATGTTTCATATTGTAGATAATTAAAATTGTTAAATAAATAAAATTCCGTCATATATTAATCATGAATTAAATAATTAATTATATTTTCTATTTTATCAATGAAATTTATTCCAAAATTAAATAGATATTTGATTATTTAATATATGAATTTTATTGGTCAAGATGAGAATGAACACGTATCAATGACACCTTGAAGATGGGGAGCCACTCAAATTATGCCACATCAACACTCAATGTCACCTAAGCCCTAAAGTCCAAACATGGTGGCAAAAAACCCATAAGCCCAATAATTCACATATGTAAATAAGGGTGTAGGGCCTTCACAAATAACAAGTAAAGAAAGTGGAAGCTTGATCAAGACTTAGAAGAATCATCTGCGAAATTCTCTCCAATATTCGAAGTTTTCTTCAGCATTCAAGACGTTCTTCGTACAAATCATCGCGTTCTTCGTTGAAATCATCCCAAATTATTTCAAAATGGTGTTCAATCTAAAAATAAGATGAAAACCCTCAGCATTGGCATTCAAAGTTGAAGATCTTCAATGAGTTCTCCGACACTTCAAATCAAATCAAACATTCAATCTGAAAATAAGATCAAAGCCCTTCAGATCAATTATTGAATAGAAACTTCGAGTTCAAGGAGATCAAGGAGCCACATCCCATCCAAACACTTTAAAGAATATTCAAGGATTGTTCAAGAACTCAAATTGAATAGTAGAATCAAATGATAAAATATAGATCAAACTTGCATAATTGTACTTTTATCCAAATTATATTAATTTTATATACAATTTCATAATTATCGAATTAAATATGAAAATTTGTGTTACATATATTTACTTACCATCAATAAAGAAGCTTGGTTTTACTTCAAAAAGAAAAGAGGTGCCTTTTGTTATGCACACTGTATAATACGTAAAAAATATGAGCAAATAGAAAAACCATTTAGCAATTCCATTTCAAGATAAACTATATAATTTTATAATTTCATTTACTAAAAAGGACTATCAAACCAGTAGCAATAATTCAAACAATATTTAACGGAAATGACTTTCTTTTGAGTTGAGGAAGCGGGAAAAGGAAACAGGGGACTCAACACTGCTGCATTGGCCACTCTATAGTTGGGAGAAGAATTCATAGACCTTACATTTCTGAAGCCTCCTTGAAATTTCTTCTCATAATGTTGTATATAAGTGTGTGACTTTAAACCGAAAGGAACCAGTTTGCAGAGATCAAGAGTTGAGGGCTGGCTGCAATTATCTTTACTTTAGAGTTGTTATAACCGAATGTTGATGGGCCGACCCAGGATCAAATCGAGGAATAAAGATGGGCCTCAAATAAATTAATTATCTTATGTTCACCGAACATAAATTAATTCATAAACATTTATTCATGCCACTAGAGAATAAATCTTGACTTACCCTTTATTTCGAAGTTGAGTCGGGCTTGCACTTAGACTTCACGAATCCCGTATTTAAGATATCGTCGTCCATTAATTATTTACAGATGCTCGATTGCTTAAAATAATTAATATCTTTAATTCTTAAGTAGTACCACTCAACCTTATTAGGGCTCGTTTGGTAGGGGTCATAAGGCTGAGATACATTCTATATCCATATTTATAACTGTTTGGTATCCAAGATAACTAAACTCTCGGGCCGTCTTTGCAACCAAGCCCGATGTTAATACATTGTTTCGTGTAGACTACACAACTAGCGACTCCTCCGATACCTAAGTACGTCGATTCAACATTAGCGATATTTCAAAGCCATGGCAAAATTACCCTTTGAAACACAACAAAGTCACTCGATTCTCTCATGCTTGATTTGAAATCATCGGTACCAAATCACCGCATACCTTCAAATACTTTCCGAATGAAGAAGTTTCATGCCGATTGAAACTCGTTGTGGACCTTGAGAATCAACCAATTTTTGAGTCGTGAATTTGCGGACCGGTTCATACACAATCGACGGATCTACTAAGTTCTTTTGGTAAGTTGTTTTATTTTAGCAATTTTATACCGTTTAACCATTTGAATCGAACCAATTTTACCCTCTTTCTTTTTGGAACCCTATGCACAATGGAGTTCTTTTGCATTCTAACTTCGTGGAAAACATCAAAGATCTCGGAGGGTCGACTAACCCTAGGGTTACGGTATAATTTTCTTGATGGGCTTGTTTGCAAAATACTACAAAGGTCAGTTTTTGAATGTAGATTGTGATATACGGTGGAATGTGTATGTGTTTGATTGCTGCAAGATTCAGGGATTGATGAAGGAGTTAGAAGAATGTGGAATTAGTCCAGGGTTGACACCTTTATCATCATGATTAATGGGCTTATCGAGCAAGGTTGTTTGGTTGAAGCTTGTGATTATTTCAGTGAAATGGTAGGAAGAGGTCTTCTAGCTTCTCCACGGTATGGTATTACGAAGGACTTGTTGAATTCTCTGTTAAGGCGGATAAGCTTCAATCGGCTAAAGATATCCGGTCTTGTATAATAGCTAAGGGTTGCGAGCTTAATGTGAGCGCATGGACAATCTGGATTCACGCACTCTTTTCAAATGCGCGTGAAGGATGCTTGCACTAGCGTGTGGATATGATGGATGCTAGGTTGGTGCCTCACCGGATACCTTTGCTAAGCTCATGAAAGGGCTAGGAAGCTCTATAATGATAAATTGCGGCAGAGATCATAGAGAAAGTAAGGAAGATGGTGAAGAGAGCAGATGACTTTCAAGATGTACAAAAGGCGGCGAAAGAGACTTGAAAAGAAAGCGAAGGCAAGGAGGATGGGAGAAAGAGGAGGCGTGCTGCGCCGTTGGGGAAGCAGTAGGAAGGCTGGCCACTTAGAGTTTTGGGAGTGTTTGAATTCGGTTTATTATTGTAGAATTCCTTATGTTAATAATTGTTGCATATTAAAAGCGTGATCACACCTAATCATAAATCGTCTCGCGAGATTTCACATTAATAAGCACGTCGATTAAATGCGTGATCACGATAAATCTCGCATCGTCTATGTCTTCATTTGATAGTCTTAATTAAGTCTTTTATATTAAAAACGTGATCAACTCAAATTTTGAATAATCTTCGGTCTTAAGAACATCAGTTTTTTGACAATGTTAATCATTGTTGCATATTAAAAACGTGATCACACCAGCCCGTCTTTTCCTTTATTTGTCATAAGGCTATTTTGGTCATTTTGTTTCTTAATCTATGTTTTTAACTAATATACCAAACAAACAAGGTTTGTTTTCTATATTTTATATCTTATCTACAAAACAACTGTTGGATTTGTATACTGAAAGCAGTTTGGTTGAGCTTGTATACAATGTTTCTTGTTACCATTATTACAATCTCCTATCTGAATTGTTTACTTGATTGCATATCTAAGTCCCTTATCTCATATATAAGTTAGATCATACGATTGTGTAGAAGATCACGAAGTGCGTATGATTGGTCGAAACAATGAGATATTAAAAGTATCACGGTGAGACAACTTGAGGACGAGTTGTCGGTATAGCTGCGGTATAGATAAGAAGTGACTTCACTTGGTTGCTTGTCTATACTGGTACGTCTCTAACGTATTGATGGATCACAAATGAGATGAGTTCTTCTATCTGACCGTCGTGAAGGACCTAGATCTCGGAGACTTACGATGATCTAAACCTCGATAAGGTATTATGTGAGTATGGGGTGAGGGTTACATGAGATAACCCAAGATTCTTTGCATCTTGGGTGGTGGCGGTCTTGTATGTCATGCTAGTTACCCGTGTCGAGTCACCGTGTCTGTTTAGGATGATGGCGCCCCTTAAGGAGCTCAAAGGTTTATTGTACTAAACCCTGCAGTTGAGTTATCTCAAGTACAATAATAAGGTTGAGTGGTACTACTTAAGGAATTAAAGATATTAATTATTTTAAGCGATCGAGCAGCGTAAATAATTAATGGACGTCTGATATCTTAAATACGGGATTCGTAAAGTCTAAGTGCAAGCGACTCACCTTGGTAATAAAGGGGTAAGTCGACATTTATTCTCTAGTGGTATGAATAAATGTTTATGAATTAATTATGTTACGGGTGAACATAAGATAATTAATTTATTTGAGGCCCATCTTTATTCCTTGCATTTGATCCACCGGTGGCCCGTCCGGGCTGGAGCTTAGTGATTTTCGCCCCTCCTTATAGAGTCCCAGGACTCGACGATCCTTTCTATCTTAAGTGATAAGATTATATTTATTAGATATGCATAAATCCTATCTTGATAGGGTTTAGGGTTGCATTATAAATATAAGGTGAGAGAGAAAATCAAGGTTAATGCTTAACCATAATTTTAGAATTACTATAGTGATATAGTGAGAATTTTGGCGTGTAAGAAGGAAGAAGGCGAATTTCTAAAGCACTCTCCATAGATTGTCTCACTCGGCATTGGAGTTTAGGTAAGCCGGATACGATCCGGAAGATCAAAGCACGAGTCTTGATCCATTCATCACTGATGATTCACGGTAAACACGAGAAAACCCTACGTGTTGCAATTAATTATATAGGTGCATGCTAGGCATATAATCAATGTATGGTGAATTAAACATCCAAGATAGATCCTCGGGAGAGGTTAAAATCGATTTCCTACAATTGGTATGAGAGCACAGGATCGATATCTTGGCTCTGTTGGATTAATTCACGTTTGATTATAACGTGCGGGGCTCGCGATTCTCGTGACGCCTCGGACGCCTTGGCGGCCGAGCGCGAGCCATCGGACGTGGTCGGGTGGCGAGCGGCGGCTCGCCCTCGGCGGTGCTCGGCGGAAACCTCAACGAAGGTTCGACAGCGCCTGGCGTCTCGGCGGCCTTGGCGGGTCGCTTTCGGCAGCGGGCGCGCGTCGTGCGCTTCGGGATTCTCGGCGGTGCGGCGGGCGCTCGGTGGCTGGGCCACCTCGATGAGGCGAGGAAACCTCACGCGGCGTGTTGGCAAAGACTAGGTGACCGGGTGCGCGACTTTCGCGTGGACATCCCGGCGGCTTGGCGCTCTCGGCGGCCAGCGCGCGAGACAACGATGCACATCGGCGCTCGGCGGGCTGCAAGCGGTGGGCGGCGGTGTCTTTGGGCAGCGCGTGGTGTGCCTGCTAACGCGGCCCAAACCCATTTTGGGCCGACCCACCCAAATCCGACCACGACCCGTTTTCGGCCCGGATCGAAATTTTGAACGGTTCAGATTTTCGACCGGTTCGGCCCATTCAATGATCCGGCCCGTTTTCAAATTTTGGCCCAAATCCGGTTTGACGATCGGTCCGTGCCCATACGCGAGGCCGTTTTCAAGTTTCAAGAATCATGCTTTGCAAATTTATGTAATAAATTAGGCGGAAATCTGAGGTCCACGATGGACCGCGATGAGCAATTTATTTTATTTTTATCGTTCAAAACATGTCGTGGATGTTTAAATTATGCAGAAGCATGATATGTATGTTTAATTACGTAGATAAACATGTTATATGTTTTCGTGATTGGATGAGCATAGTAAGCATGCTAGATTTATCGCGTTTTTCAAGCATATTTTAGAATTCTGCGAGCATGTTTTACATGTTAAGTTATATAGAAAAGCATGCTAGGATTACGTGATCTGCATGGACAAACCTTTTGAAACAAAAGACTAAGCAAGTAACATGACATATTAATTTTTAAATTAAAATATCAAGACCTCCACTTTTGATCTCTAAACAAAGTGATACGACTTGTGAGTAAGCGTCCACACGCGTGCTTGCTTACCTTGTTTGTCATAAGTTTGTTAGATGAGATTTCTAAATAAAACATTTTAATCTATTGAAGTGGGAGTTTCATGTGTAAACATCCACACACGTGGCTTGCATATGCGATTTTCATAAGTTCTCTAGAGATGGATTTAAAATGAGATAACAAAAGAATTTGGATTGGGCGGTATGGTCTAGTGAGTATGCCAATTCTAAGAATTCATTTCTATTTGTTAAAATTGTGGTCATTGCTTAGACATCACTTCAAGTACAACTTCCATGAAGTCCTTCTTGCGATAGTGATGTGGTCTAGTAAGGTCCAATCATTAATTTCATTTGTCGTAGGATAAGTTGACATGGATTGAAATTAAGCGACTAAAGGTTTATTTTAGTGCAGTCGAGGGTTCGTGTGTGGCGATCCACATGCGTGGCTTGCATGTGGGATTCTTTAGGCGATTGGAGGTTTCAATTAATATTGTTTTATCAAAGGTTACAATATTATTGTTCGAATTATGTGCGATCGTATGCTTATGTGTTTACGTTACTTTTCGGATATGTCTCTTACCGTTTATCAACATGCTACTTTAAAATCCCTTATCCGGTCCAAATTTTATCAGTGGAAGCGAAACATGGAATATGTTCTTATTTTTGAAGAACACATGTTTGTTCTCACTCTCCCAAACCCGATGCCCTTCTCGACGCGTCGACTAATGAGCGGCGAGTCGGCGGACTTTGACATAAGTCGAACAATATGGCCAAGTGCTATATGATGACTACGATGTCTAAAGGCTTGCAGCTGCGACATCGATCGATGGTGAGCCGAGTGAAATATGGTCGAGTCTCGAGGTAAGTTTGGGCGATCGGATCGAACGATCGACTTCCACACAATGAGAGAAATCTTGGCGTGTAAGATGGAAGAAGGAAGTTCGGTCCATGAACATGTCTCCCACATGACTCATCTCATGGATAGTCTTGATCAGTTGGGAGGAGGTATTGACGGCGAAGCCAAGGTCGATATCATCCTCAACACACTGCCCAAGTCTTTTGAGAATTTTCGCGTGAACGCGATCATGAGCAAGACCGAGTATACACTTAGTCAGTTGCTTAATGATCTCGTGGCGCGAGAAGGAGTCATGGGTAAAGGGCACATGCTCTTGCTAGCACATCTAGGGCCCAAATTTTCCGTTGAAAATGGGAAAGAAAAGGGGCACCAAAGGTGGTAGAAGCGAGGAACTAGTGGGAGTAATGGGAGCAAGAACATATACGCCACGGAGGCAGAAGAAGCGAAGGAGAGGCGGTGCTTCAAGTGCGGCAAGGCTGGGCATTGGAAGGCCAAGTGCCCTATGCTCGAGGCTCAGTCGCCATTTGCTTTAATGTGGAAACATGTTTAGCGACTTGTTCTACCCATTCTTGGGTAGTAGACACAGTGAGGCTGATCATGTTTGTTGCGTCTTGCGGGGGTTCCTGCGGACAAAGGAGGCTGTGTGATGGCGAGATAACGATCTCCATGGGCAGCGCGAAGTCGAGGCCGTTGCGGTCGGAGATGTTACTTTATGTTTTGATAGGGCGGTTTTAGTTTTGAAGGCGTTTTATATGTGCGGAGTTTGGTGAAACCTTGTTCGATTTGAAACTATTTATTCATGGATATTGATTGTTTTGATAGTGGTGTTTCTATCATAAGAAATGACGAAGTTATACGTGGTGGCACTTTATATAATTAGCTTTATACTATTTACGCCAAAATAATACCTATAACTATGTTGCATCTACGTCAAACCTTAAGAGAAAGTTTTCTTATGAGATGACACCACATTTCTCTGGCATCTTAGATTAGGTCACATAAATCTAAATAGGATCAAAAGGCGGCTAAGAATGGGCGTTGGGTGACCTCACGATTACTCGGGTTCCCGATCTGCGAATCTGTGTAGAAGGAAGATGTCGACGGACCCTTCAAGCGAAGGTTATAGAGCGAAGAAGTGTTGGAGCTAGTCCGTTCGACTGTGTGGACTATGTCAACCAAGCTCGTGGAGAATGCAGTATTTTGTCACTTTCATTGACGATTACTCAAGTGCGGATACATATACCGCTTCGCGCAAGTCACAATGCTTTGAGAAATTCAAATAGTTTAAGGCGGAAGTGGAGGCGAAGCTTGGTAAAAATGTCAAGTCACTTTGGTGCGATCGCGGTGGCGAATACCTCGATGTGAGTTTATGGACTACTTGGTGCGGTGTGGGATTACCTCCACCTCATGCAGGCTAGGGGTAAGCAAAAATCAAACCGGATAAAAAGCTGAACCGGACCGAACCGAAATGGGTGGTTTGGTTCGATTTTGAACGATAATTCATTCGGTTCGGTTTCAAATTTTCAAAGCAATTAATTCGGTTCGGGTTGGTTTGGTTAAAAAATTGATTTTAAACCGAACCGTCCAATTAATTATTATTATATTTTTTTTTTTTATATATATATATATATATATGTGTTATTTATATTATTAATATTTAAATTGGTTAATATTATATATATTTATATATATATAATTATATTTATATATTATATTATATATATTATAATATTTATATTAATTTTAATTTTAATTGGTTAAAACCGAACGAAACGAATATTTGGTTCGGTTTCGATTCGTTTGAGTTTTTTAAAATTCGGTTTTCGGTTTTCGGGTTCGGTTCGGTTTTGAACCGAACCATGAAATCTTCACCCACACCGGGCACACCACAACAAAATGGTGTGTCGAGGCGAAAAATAGGACTCTTTTAGAAATGGTTAGATCGATGATGAGTTATGCAACATTGCCTATTTCGTTACGGGGTATGGTTTAGAAGCGGCAACATACTTGCTAAATCTAGTACCATCAAGTCGATCGAAAAGACCCCTTTCGAGTTGTGGTTTGGGCGCAAGTCTAGTTTAAGCCACATAAGGATATGGGCGATCCGGCACATGTCTTTGAACAAGAAGGTTGATAAGTTGGAGGCTAGATCCGACGCAGGGCATTTATTGGCTATCCTAGAGGGCGAAGGTTGTTATTTCTATAGTCCTAAGGATCGGAAGGTCATTATTAGCACTAATGCTCGATTCTTAGAAGAGGATTATATGAAAAACCATAAATCCAAATTTGAAATCATTCTTGAGAATTAGAAGATGATCGTATTCCACCGATTAAGCGAAAGTGCGAGATGTCGTGTCAGTGGAAGGGATCGACACGGATACTTGAAATTGAAGTGGGTCGAGTTCCACTAGAGATACCGGCCGTACAAGTGGCTCATATCCAGCAAGTTGTGCAAGATAGATAACCACAAATTACTGCACCCACCGTTGCCATTGTGCCGATGGCGCCTCGTCGTAGTGGGAGGTTGTTCCTCAACCCGAGCGATTTATGTTCGTGGTGAATCTTGGTTTAGTCTAGGAAGCGGCGGGCAATAATCGACCCATGGACATCTGAGGCGATACAAGACATTGATGAAGATAATGGCACCGTATGGACTTAGAAATTGAGTCCATACTGACTATGGATGTATCTGAAAGACACCTCTACGGATGGCGAGGAAGCCGTAGGTAGTAAGTGG
Source organism: Salvia rosmarinus (assembly GCA_036937905.1). Classification (NCBI taxonomy): domain Eukaryota; kingdom Viridiplantae; phylum Streptophyta; class Magnoliopsida; order Lamiales; family Lamiaceae; genus Salvia; species Salvia rosmarinus. The sequence continues at coordinate 12,966,967 of CM072820.1, forward strand.
GTATACTAAAGGAAGAGATTCGGATGGAGAGGTTTCGGCTTTTAAAGTCGGGGGCTTGTGGCGAAAGGGTGGCTTCAGTTGAGGGCATCGATTTCGATGAGACCTTTTCACTGTAGTAATGCTCAAGTCCATGAATTCTTACGGCCATGACCACCTTAAACCTTGAGGTTTGGCAAATGGATGTGAAAACCGCTTTCCTAAGCGGTTACCTTGAAGAAGGTAGAGACATCTATGTCGACAACCCGAAGGTTATGTGGTGAAAGGTGAAAAGCATCTAGTATGGAAGCTTAAGAAGTCCATTTATGGACTTAAACAAACTTCACGATCCGGAACTTACGCTTTGACGAGGTGGTAAAGTCCCATGGATTTACCCGGTTGCCTTGAAAATCGTGTGTATCGTTTAGATGTCGGCGGTGATGTGGTATTTCTTGCACTTTATGTAGATGACATCCTTCTACTTGGCAACAATGTGAAGTTGTTATCGGACGTAAAGAGTTGGTTATCCGATCGGTTTCAAATGAAAGACTTAGGAGATCGTACATTCTTGGGATCAAGGTTTACCGAGATCGCAAGAGGAAAATGTTGAGCTTATCTCGGGCGTCTTACATTGATCTTGTGATTACTCGTTTTAGTATGCATACCTTGACAAAGTTGCTACCTTTAAGACATGGCGTTCCTTTATCTAAGGCGATCACCTATGTTGCAAAGGAGATAGAGAAATGAGACAAGTTCCTTATGCTTCGCCGTAGGAAGTCTCATATACTGTGATGCTATGTACGAGACCGATATACGCTATGCGATAGGCATAGTAGCTAGATATCGATCTAACCACGGACAAGCTCATTGAATTGCGGTAAAGCATATACTCAAGTACTTGAAAAGGACTCGAGATTATAGGCTGGTTTACCATGCGAGATAGTCTAATGCCTTTGGGTTATTCGGACTCGGTTTCAAAGTGACCGTGATGAGAAGAAGTCTACCTCGGCTATGTGTTTACCTTGGGACGAGGCCGTATCTGGCGGAGTGCAAAGCGGCGATGCATTGCGGACTCCACCATGGAAGCCGAATATGTAGCAGCTTGAAGGTCGCTAAAGAGGCTGTATGGTTCGAGAACTACCTCATGGATCTAGATGTGGTACTGGTTTGCCAAAGAGTATCATAGTTTCTTTGTGATAACTCGGGTGCGATGGCAAACTCGAGAGGAACCACGGACCCACAAGCAACGAAACACATAGAGAGAAAGTACTATGTCATACGAAATCGTTAGATGAGGGATGTCTTGATTGAGAAGATTGATGCTGCGGATAACCTAGGTGATCCATTCACGAAGAGCATGCAGCAAAAAGTAAGCGAATAGCATATTCGAGGACTTGGATTCTTGAAGATGGCACCAACTTAGAAAGGAAACTTTTGTATAAGTGGGAGAAGTAAAGTGATGGTGTTGTTTGTAATAGCTAGTAGAGACACATTGTATACTAAAATTTTGCTTTAGTATAAGTGGGAGATTGTTGGATTTGTATCTTGGCGGTTTGGTTGAGCTTGTATACAATGTTTCTGTTACCACTATTACAATCTCTATCTGAATTGTTTACTTGATTGCATATCTAAGTCCCCTTATCTCATATATAAGTTAGATCATACGATTGTGTGAAGATCATAGAAGTGCGTATGATTGGTCGAAGCTTAATGAGATATAAAAAGTATCACTGATTGAGACAACTTGAGGACGAGTTGTCGGTATGAGGCTCTGGTATAGATAAGAAGTGACTTGACTTGGTTGTTTATCTATCTTGATGCGTCTCGGACGTATTGATGGATCACGGATGAGATGAGTTCTTCTATCGACCGTCGTGAAGGACCTAGATCTCGGAGACTTACGATGATCTAAACCTCGATAAGGTATTAGGTGAGTATGAGTTCTTGACCATCACTTTGACTTGCTATGGGTGAGGTTACATGAGATAACCAATTCATTGCATCTTGGGTGGTGGCGGTCTTGTATGTCATGCTAGTTACGTATCGAGTCACCGTATCCGTTTAGGATGATGGCGTCCCTTAAGGAGCTCAAAGGTTTATTGTACTAAACCTGCGAGGTTGAGTTATCTCAAGTACAATAATAAGGTTGAGTGGTACTACTTAAGGAATTAAAGATATTAATTATTTTAAGCGATCGAGCAGCGTAAATAATTAATGGACGTCTGATATCTTAAATACGGGGATTCGTAAAGTCTAAGTGCAAGCCAGACTCACCGCCGGTAATAAAGGGTAAGTCGGCATTTATTCTCTAGTGGCATGAATAAATGTTTATGAATTAATTTATGTTCGGGTGAACATAAGCTAATTAATTTATTTGAGGCCCGTCTTTATTCCTTGCATTTGATCCTGGTGGCCCGTCCGGGCACTGGAGCTTAGTGATTTTAGCTTCTCCTTATAGAGTCCCGGGACTCGACGATCCTTTCTATATTAAGTGATAAGATTATATTTATTAGATATGCATAAATCTATCTTGATAGGGTTTGGGGTTGCGTTATAAATATAAGGTGAGAGAGAAAATCAAGGTTAATGCTTAACCATAATTTTTGAAATTACTATAGTGATATATTGAGAATTTTGGCGTGTAAGAAGGAAGAAGGCGAATTTCTAAAGCACTCTCCATAGATTGTCCTCACTCGGCATTGGAGTTTAGGTAAGCGGGATCGATCCAGGAAGATCAAAGCACGAGTCTTGATCCATTCATCACACAGATTCGCGGTAAACACGAGAAAACCCTACGTGTTGCAATTAATTATATAGGTGCATGCTAGGCATATAATCAATGTATGGTGAATTAAACATCCAAGATAGATCCTCGGGAGAGGTTAAAATCGATTTCCAACAACAACAACATCTGATACCAATCTCACATTATCTACGATACATATCTATGTCTTATCTATCTTGATATATCTAAAAATCTCTACCAAACGAGCGCTTATTGTACTTGAGATAACTCAACCTGCGGGGTTTAGTACAATAAACCTTTGAGCTCCTTAAGGGGCGTCATCATCCTAAGCGGATACGGTGACTCGACACGGGTAACTAGCATGACATCTGAAACGCCACTACCCGAGATGCAGAGAATCTTGGGTTAACTCATGTAACCCTCACCCATAGCAAGTCAAAGAGATGGTCAGCAACTCATACTCACCTAATACCTTGTCGAGGTTTAGATCAACGTAAATTCACCGAGATCTAGGTTCTTCACGACGGTCGAGATAGAAGAACTCATTTCACTGTGATCCATCAATACGTCAGGGACGTACTAGCAAAGACAAGCAACCAAGTCAAGTTACTTCTTATCTATACCGCAGCCTATACCGACAACTCGTCCTCAAGTTGTCTCAGCTGTGATTATTTTTATATCTCATTAAGTTTGACCAATCATACAGACTTCCGTGATCTACAACATACGGTATGATCTAACTTATATATGAGATAAAGGGACATACATATGCCATCAAGTAAATAATTCAGATAAGAGATTGTAATAGTGGTAACAGAAAACATTGTATACAAGTTCAACCAAAACTGCTTCCAGTATACAAATCCAACAATCTCCCACTTATACTAAAGCAAAACTTTTAGTATACAATGTGTCTCTCTACTAGTTATTACAAACAACACAATCACTTTGCTTCTCCCACTTATACAAAAGTTTCCTTTCTAAGTGGGTGCCATCTTGCGCAATCCAAGTCCTCGAATATGCTCTTCGTACACTTTTTGCGGCAGGCTCTTCGTGAATGGGTTAGCTAGGTTATCCGCAGTACCAATATTTTAAATCAGCACGTCTCCTCGTCTAACGATTTCTCGTATAATATGGTACTTTCTCTCTATGTGTTTGGTTTCCTTGTGGGTCCGTGGTTCCATCGAGTTTGCCACTGCACCTGAGTTATCACAGTAAACTATGATACTCTTGGGCAAACCAGGTACCACATCTAGATCCATGAGATAGTTCTTGAACCATACAACCTCTTTAGCAGCCTCCAAAGCGGCTACATATTCGGCTTCCATGGTGGAGTCCGCAATGCATCGCTGCTTTGCACTCCACCAGGATACGACTCCTCCTCCCAAGGTAAACACATAGCCTGAGGTAGACTTTTTCTCATCACGGTCAGCTTGGAAATCCAGTCAATAACCCAAAGGTAGTAGACTATCCGCATGGTAAACTAGCCTATAATCTCGAGTCCTTTCGGTGCTTGAGTATATGCTTTACCATGATCCAATGAGCTTGTCGAGGTTAGGCGATATCTTGCCACTATGCCTACCGCATAGCGGATATCGGTCTCGTACATAACGTGCATACATGAGACTTCCCACGGCGGAAGTGTAAGGAACTTGTCTCATTTCTCTATCTCTTTTGCGGTCATGGGTGGCTGCTCCTTAGATAAATGAACACTATGCCGAAAGGTAGCAATCCTTTCTTGGCGGTGTGCATACTAAAGCAGTAATCACGGTATCAATGTAAGGCGCTTTGAGATAAGCTCAACATTTTCCTCTTGCGATCTCGGTAAACCTTGATCCCAAGAATGTCGCTGCATCTCCTAAGTCTTTCATTTGAAACCGATCGGATAACCAACTCTTTCGTCGATAACAACTTCACATTGTTGCCAAGTAGAAGGATGTCATATGCGTAAAGTGCAAAATACCACATCACCGTTGACATCTAAGCGATACACACAACTTTCGCTAGGCAACCTGGGTAAATCCATAGGATTTTACCACTTCGTCAGCGTAAGTTCCATGATCGAAGCTTGCTTAAGTCCATAAATGGACTTCTTAAGCTCCATACTAAATGCTCTTCACCCTTCACCACATAACCTTGGTTTGCTACATATAGATGTCTCTACCTTCTTGAGGTAACCGTTTAGAAAAGTTGTTTTCACATCCATTTACCAAACCTCAATGTTTAAGTGGGCTGCTATGGCCAGAAGAATTCTGATGGATATGAGCATTGCTATAGGCGAAAGGTCTCATCGAAATCGATGCTCTCAATCGATTGTACACTTTCGCCACAAGCCCCGACTTTAAAAGTGAAACCTCCATCTGAATCTTCTTCCTCAGTATACCCACTTACTACCTATGGCTTCCTTGCCGTCTAGTAGAGGTGTCTTTTCGTATACATCCATAGTGTTATGGACTCAATTTCTAAGTCTATAGCGGTGTGCCATGATCTTGCATCAGTGTCTTGTATCGCCTCACTGTATGTCCATGAGTCGATTATAGCTTGCTCGTTTCTGGGGACTAAATCCGAAGATTCACCCACGAACATAAATCGCTCGGGTTGACGAATAACCCTCCCACTACGATGAGACGCTACTGGCACAATGGCAACGGTGGGTGCAGTAACTTGTGGTTCTCTATCTTGCACTACTTGCTGGATAGGTGCCACTGTGACGGTCGGTATCTCCGGTGGAACTCGTCCACTTCAATTTCTTGAAGTATCGGTGTCGATCCTTCCACTGAACACGACATCTCGTACCTCGGTTTAATCGGTGACGAATCGATCATCTTCTAATTCTTGAAGAATGATTTCAACTTTGGATTTATGGTTTTTCATATAATCATCTTCTAAGAATCGGGCATTAGTGCTAATAATGGCCTTATGATCCTTAGGACTATAGAAATAACGACCTTTCATTCCTCTAGGATAGATAAATGTACTTGCATCGATCTAGCCTCCAACTTGTCGGCCTTCTTGTTCAAAGACATGTCTTTGGATCGCCCTATATCCTTATGTGGTTTAAACTGAGCTTGCGCCCAAACCACAACTCGAACAAGGTCTTTTGGGTGACTTGGATTGTACTAGATTGAGCAAGTATGCCGTTGTTTCTAAGCATACCCCGAGCGAAATAAGCAATGTTGCATAACTTATCATTGATCTAACCATTTCTAAGAGAGTCCTATTTCTTCGCTCGACAAACCATTTCTTTGTGGTGTGCCGGTGTAGTGGTGGGAAGTAACCCCTGCGCACCAAATAGTCCATAAATTCGTTCTTGAGGTATTCGCCACCGCGATCGGACACGCGATGACTTGATACTTTACCAAGCTTCATCTCCATACGCATTAAATTCTTTGAATTTCTCAAAGCATTCGGACTTGCGGTGAAGCATGTATATGTATCTCATGCCTTGAGTGTCGTCGATGAAAGTGACAAAATACTCATACCATCCACGAGCTTGTGTGGACATAGGTCCACACAGGTCGAATGGACTAGCTCCAACACTTCTTTGGCTCTATAACTCTTTCGCTTTGAAGGTCCAGTCGACATCTTTCCTTCTATACAGATTCGCAGGTGGGAACGGAGTAACCGTGAGATCACCCAACGCCCATTCTTAGCCGTCTTTGGATCCTATTTAGATTAATGTGACCTAATCTAAGACGCTAGAAATGTGGTGTCATCTTAAGAAAACTTTCTTCTTAAGGTTTGAAGTAGATGCAACATAATTAAAGGTATTATGCTGGCGTAAATAGTATAAAGCGAATTATATAATGAGCCACCACAGATAACCGTTATTTCTTATGATAGAAACACCACTATAAAAACAATCGAATATCCATGTATAAATAGTTTGAAACTGAAATAAGGTTTCACGAAACTACGCACATATAAAGCGCCTTTAATACTAAAGCGTCCTATCAAAGCATAAAGTAACATCTCCATTGCAACGGCCTCGACTTTCACCGCGTTGCCCATGGAGATCGTTATCTCGCCATCATCTGACTCCTTGTCCGCGGGAACCCTCGAGGTGTAACAAACATGATCGATCGTGCCAGTATCTACTACCCATGAATGAGTAGAACGGTCGCTAAACATGTTTCCGTTACTAAAGCAAATGGGTACCTTGAGCCTTGAGCTTGGGGCACTTAGCCTTCCAATGCCCGATCTCACTGCACTTGAAATATTTACCCTTCTCCTTTGGCTTTTCAAACCACTGGTAGAGCCCTTTGTACACTCCCACTCTTTTCTTTAGCCCTAGCATCTCTTGAATTCCACTTTCCTTTTCATCTTCGATAAGCGGTGGTTTTCTTTGAGGTGCGTATTTAAAGATCGTGCATCTTTCCCATTTTTGCGTTCTTCCGTTACTAGATCCTCTTGCAATGAATCTAGAGTATAACTCTTATCATAAAGGACTACTCCATAACGGAAGTCATCAAAAGACTTGGGCAAAATGTTGAGGATCATATCGATTCTGACTACGTCATCAATATATCCTCCAACCAATTCGAGCTCTCCGAAGAGATTGATCATTTGCTCTACATGGTCATGCCATGAATCGCTTTCCTTCATTGAACTTGAATTATTGATTTTGTCAAATTACGACAATGCGATTACGTCCGACTCCTCATACGATTTCATGAGATTTAGCCATATAGTGGTGCATCTTTCATCTCTTGATCTTGGAGTTGCGAGGACTCGCACATGGTGACCAAAAGAAGGCACTTTGCCATTCTATTTGATTTATCCCATTTCTCGTGCTCCTTGCGCTCCTCATCAGTAGATAAATCGTCTAGAGATTTGGGACGGGGTGTAGTGAGTACAAATAAATTTTCTTCGTCAGTAAGAACAATCTCAATGTTTCATTTCCACTCGATAAAATTTGGACGGATAGATGATTTTGTGCGAGCATATTGATAATCGGTGTAAGAGACATATCTTAAAAATAATGTAAACACATAAGCATACGATCGCACATAATTCGTAACAATAATATTGTAACCTTTTGATAAAACAATATTAATTGAAACCTCGATCGCCCAAGGAATTCCACATGCAAGCCGCGCGTGTGGGCGTTTAAACATGAACCCTCGACCGGACTAAAATATACCCTTTAGTCGTTTAATTTCAATCCATGTCAACTTATCCTTATGACAAATGAAATTAATGATTGGACTTTACTAGACAACATCACTATCACAAGAAGGGACTTGGCGGAAGTTGTACTTGAGGTGATGTCTAAGCAATGACCATAATTTTAACAATGAAAATGAATTCTTAGAATTGGCATACTACATTAGGACCATACCGCCCAATCCAAATTCCTTGGTTATCTCATTTTAAATCTATCACTAAAGAACTTATGAAAATCGCATATGCAAGCCACGGCGTGTGGGCGTTTACATGAAAGCGCCACTTCTCAATAGATTAAAATGTTTTATTTAGAAATCTCATCTAACAAACTTATGATAAACATTGCAAGCAAGCGGCGCGTGGCGTTTACTCATCGTCGTATCACTTTTTTAGAGATCAAAAGTGGAGGTCTTGACATTTTAATTTAAAATTAATATGTCGGGTTACTTGCAGTCTTTTGTTTCAAAGGTTTGTCCATGCGATCACGTAATCTAGCATGCTTTTCTATAGAACTCGACATGTAAAATATGCTTTGAAAAGCGTGATAAATCTAGCATGCTTACTATCGCATCAATCACAAAACATATAATATGTTTATCTCGTAGTTAAATATACATAGCATGCTTCGATAATTTAAACATCTACGACATGCTTTGAGCGATAAAATAAAATAAATTGTTCATCGCTCGCTCACTCGTGGATCCTGTGACCGCCTAATTTATTACATAAATTTGCAAATCTGATCTTAAAAATAAAATCTCGAACAGGCCTCGCGTGCACGGCACGGACGGATTAATCAAAAGCTGGATTTGGGCGAAAAATCAAAAACGGGCGGATCATTAGATCGGGCGAATCGGTCAAAAATCTAGAACCGGTCAAAAATCGGTTCGGCGGGAGCGGGCGGGTCGGCCGAAGTGGATCGGGCGCGTGCGCTGTGGCACGACCCATGCGACGCCCGATCGCCGACCTCACTCCGCCGCCTACATGCGCGCCGCTTCACTGGCGCTGCTGGGAGCCGTCGGCGGCGCGTGTCTTTGCCGGGGATCTTTGTTGAGAGATGCGCCGGAGACTCTTGGCGTCGGCCTTGACATCGTCGAGAAATATCTCCGAAGTCATCTGCGCAGTCCGGTCTGCCGAGAAAACTGCGGCGACTCGCGCCATCGCTTCGAGATAGCTACAGGCGCTGCGCCGAGATGTGCTACCGAGGCACCTTCTTGGGCGTCCACCGAGGCATCCGTCTGCGAGAATCGCGCGCCTCGCGTCGCCCGATGCCGTCGAGGGTGGCCGTGCGTGTTGCGCATGCTTCATGTTCTACCGAGGGCTGCCGAGCCCGCCCGACCCACCGAGGCGTGTTCGCGCCGCTGTCGATCTGTTGCCTTGCGACCGTCGAGGTTTGCCGAGCCGTCGAGCGCCGCCGCCGCGCAAGGCGTGTCGAGGTGTCTGCGCGAAAACCGGCGCCGGTTTGCCGAGATGTGCCGCCACCACCGATACGCCGACGACCAGCCGCCTCGTCCGCCGATGTAGCCAAAGCGCGGCGCGACCGCCGAGTCTGTCCGGCTGCCGAGACCACCGACGTCGCCGATATCTATCGAAATGCACACAGCGCCACACAGACGTCCGATTTTCGGTAGCCTCGTCGTCTTGTTCTTCGTGTTTTTCGTCTTCGTTCTTGTTTCTGAGATAAGATTTATTAGAAAAATCTAATCTAATCACGGATTTCTCGTGGTGAAAAACAAAATCCGACAAAAATAAAACAAGCCACGATGAGCAGCGGATCCACAATTAATTAATTGCGCGTAATAATCAAGCGTGGATTAATCCAGCGAGCAAGATTCGATCCTGTGCTCGATACCAATTGTAGGGAAATCTGATTTTAACTCTCTCACGAGGATCTATCTTGGATGTTTAATTCACCATACATTGATTATATACCTAGCATGCACCTATATAATTAATTGCAACACGTTGGTGTTTTCGTGTTTACGAGAATTTGCCGTGCAAGGTTGGATCAAGACTCGTGCTTTGATCTTACGGATCGTGTCCCGATTGCCTAAACTCAATACCGAGTGAGGACAATCTATGGAGTGCTATAGAAATTCGCCTTCTTCCTCCCTTTGAAGTTTTGAAAATCTCTATTTGGAATAGTAATTCTCTCACCTTATATTTATAATGCAATCCTAAATCCTATCAAGATAGAATTTATGCATATCTAATAAATATAATAATATTACTTAAGATAGAGAGAATCAAAACAAGGTCCCAGAGGGACTCTAAAGGGAGGGGGACGAAAATCACTAAGCAACCGGCCTTGATGGGCCAGCCCAGGGATCAAATGCAAGGAATAAAGATGGGCCTCAAATAAATTAATTATCTTATGTTCAGCCCAAAACATAAATTAATTCATAAACATTTATTCATGCCATTAGAGAATAAATGCTGACTTACCCCTTTATTTCCGAAGTTGAGTCGGGCTTGCACTTAGACTTCACGAATCCCCGTATTTAAGATATCGTACGTCCATTAATTATTTACAGCGTTCTGACTGCTTAAAATAATTAATATCTTTAATTCCTTAAGTAGTACCACTCAACCTTATTAGGGCTCGTTTGGTAGGGGTCATAAGGCCTAGATACATTCTATATCCATATTTATAACCTGTTTGGTATCCAAGATAACTAAACTCTCAGGCCCGTCTTTGCAACCAAGCCCGATGTTAATACACTGTTTCAGGTAGACTACACAACTAGCGACTCCCCTCTGATACCTAAGCTGTCGTTCAACATTAGCGCTGATATTTCAAAGCCATGGCAAAATTACCCTTTTGAAACACAACAAAGTCACTCGATTCTCTCATGCTTGATTTGAAATCATCGGTACCAAATCACCGCATACCTTCAAATACTTTCCGAATGAAGAAGTTTCATGCCGATTGAAACTCATTGACGGACCTTGAGAATCAACCAATTTTTTCGAGTCGTGAATTTGCGAGACCAGTTCATACACAATCGGACGGATCTACTAAGTCCTTTTGGTAAGTTGTTTTATTTTAGCAATTTTATACCGTTTAACCATTTGAATCCGAACCAATTTTACCCTCTTTCTTTTTTGGAACCCTATGCACAATGGAGTTCTTTTGCATTCTAGCTCGTGGAAAACATCAAAGATCTCGAGGGTCGACTAACCCTGGGTTACGAGGTATAATTTTCTTGATGAGCCTCACGCAAAATACTACAAAGGTCATTTTTGAATGTAGATTGTGATATACGGTGGAATGTGTATGTGTTTGATTCTTTGCAAGATTCGTGGATTGATGAAGGAGTTAGAAGAATGTGGAATTAGTCCGAGGTTGACACCTTTATCATCATGATTAATGGGCTTATCGAGCAAGGTTGTTTGGTTGAAGCTTGTGATTATTTCAAATGAAATGGTAGGAAGAGGTCTTCTAGCTTCTCCACAGTATGGTATTCGAAGGACTTGTTGAATTCTCTGTTAGAGCGGATAAGCTTCAACTGGCTAAAGATATCCGGTCTTGTATAATAGCTAAGGGTTGCGAGCTTAATGTGAGCGCATGGACAATCTGGATTCACGCACTTTTCAAATGGGCACGTGAAGGATGCTTGCACTAAGCGTGTGGATATGATGGATGCTAGGTTGGTGCCTCGGTAGGATACCTTTGCTAAGCTCATGAAAGGGCTAAGAAGCTCTATAATGCAGACAATTGCGGCGAGATCATAGAGAAAGTAAGGAAGATGGTGAAGAGGCGAGATGACTTTCAAGATGTACAAAAGCGCGAAAGAGACTTGAGAGAAAGCGAAGGCAAGGAGGATGGGAGAAAGAGGAGGCGTCTGGCCGTTGGGGAAGCAGTAGGAAGGGTGGCCACTTAGAGTTTTGGGAGTGTTTGAATTCGGTTTATTATTGTAGAATTCCTTATGTTAATAATTGTAGCATATTAAAAACGTGATCACACCTAATCATAAATCGTCTTCGGCAGAGATTTCACATTAATAAGCACGTCCAATTAAATGCGTGATCACAGTAAATCTCGCATCGTCTATGTCTTCATTTGATAGTCTTAATTAAGTCTTTTATATTAAAAACGTGATCAACTCAAAGGGACATACATATGCAACCGGCCTTGATGGGCCAGCCCAGGGATCAAATGCAAGGAATAAAGATGGGCCTCAAATAAATTAATTATCTTATGTTCAGCCCAGAACATAAATTAATTCATAAACATTTATTCATGCCACTAGAGAATAAATGCTGACTTACCCCTTTATTTCCTAAGTTGAGTCGGGCTTGCACTTAGACTTCACGAATCCCCGTATTTAAGATATCAGACGTTCATTAATTATTTACTGATGCTCATCGCTTAAAATAATTAATATCTTTAATTCCTAAGTAGTACCACTCAATCTTATTATTGTACTTGAGATAACTCAACTGCGGGGTTTAGTACAATAAACCTTTGAGCTCCTTAAGGGACGTCATCATCCTAGCGGATACGGTGACTCGACACGTGTAACTAGCATGACATACAAGCACTGCCACTATCCAAGATGCATAGAATCTTGGGTTAACTCATGTAACCCTCACCCATAGCAAGTCAAAGAGATGGTCAGCAACTCATACTCACCTAATACCTTATCGAGGTTTAGATCAACGTAAAGTCACCGAAATCTAGGTTCTTCACGCGGTCGATAGAAGAACTCATCTCTTTGTGATCCATCAATATGTCGTGGACGTGCAAAGCATAGACAAGCAACCAAGTCGAGTTACTTTTATCTATACCACGCCTATACCAACAACTCGTCCTCAAGTTGTCTCACTGTGATATTTTTATATCTCATTAAGCGACCAATCATATGACTTCGTGATCTACAACACACCGTATGATATAACTTATATATGAGATAAAGGGACATACATATGCAATCAGTAAACAATTCAGATAAGAGATTGTAATAGTGGTAACAGAAACATTGTATACAAGCTCAACCAAAACTGCTTCCAGTATACAAATCCAACACTTGTGTCTAAGTGACAAAGTGCTTCGTGAAGTGGCGAAGGAATTGAATGCAGCTGCAATATGGTCGAAGCTCGAAAGTCTGTACATGACTAAGTCTCTCGTAAATCAATTGTACATGAAGCAAAGACTATATTCTTACAAATTGTTCGAAGAAAAGGGGATCGAAGATCAACTGGATGAGTTCAACAATTCTTTGGATGATCTTGAGAACATTGATGTGAGATTGAGAGATGAGGCTAGAGCAATAATCCTTTTGAATGCTCTTCCAAAATCCTTCGAACACTTAAAAGATGCTATGCTATATGGCAGAGAAACGATGATAACTGTGACATAGGTTCAGTCTGCGTTGCGAGCGAAAGAACTACAAAAGCAGAATGAGGGAAGGCAAGATTCTATAGCAGAAGGGTTGGCTATCAAACCAAGGTTCAACAAAGGAAATAAGTTTAAGAAATTTAATCAAGATTTCAAGAAAACGGTTCATCCAAAGGGAAATGATGCTGAAGAAAAGGAAACCAGGAAATGCCATCATTGCAAGAGAGTTGGCCATCTAAAGAAAGTTGTTTTATATGGAAGAAGAAGCAGTTGATGAAGAATCAGAAACCCGATATAGTAGAAATTGCTGAGCAGTATGAAAGTGCAGAGATATTGAATATGGTAAATAACCACATTATGGAAGAGTGGATTCTTGATTCAGGCTGCACATTCCATATGTACCCCCATAAGAGCTGGTTTTCAGAATTCAGGAATGCTGATGCAGGCTCTGTATTGCTGGGAAACGACCAAATTTGTGCAGTGAAAGGTATTGGGAACATCAAGCTTAAATTGCATGATGGATCAGTAAAGATACTGACTGACGTAAGGTACATTCCTCAGCTTAAAAGAAATTTGATTTCCCTTGGCACGTTAGAATCAAAAGGGTACAATTTTAAGTCTGAAAATGGATATTTGCATGTTATTAAGAACTATAAAACTGTCATGAAATGAGTTAGAAACCAATCTTTGTATTATCTTGTAACTGAGACTGTGGTAGGTGAATCTGATTCTAATGTTCAAGATGAATCTACCTTGTGGCATATGCGACTTGGACATGTAGGAGAAAAGGGGTTGAATGAGTTATTAAAACAAGATATATTGAAACACCCCAGCATGTTTAAAATCGATTCATGTGAGCAGTGTATACTTGGGAAAAATAAGAAGTTACCCTATGACATTGGGAAGCATATTTCAACTGCACCTCTAGAATATGTGCATCCAAATTTATGGGAGCCATCTAGGACATAAACCATAGGTGGAGGAAAATATTTTCTTAGTCTAATTGATGATTATTCGAGGAAGCTATGGGTGTATATTCTGAGAAACAAGTCTGAAGCATTTACTAAGTTCAGGGATTGGTGCAATGAAGTAGAAACAGAAAAGAGTGTTTCATTGAAATGTTTAAGAACGGATAACGGTTTGGAATTTCTCTCGACAGAGTTCCAAGAATTCTGCAGAAGCAAAGGCATTAAACGGCACAAAACTGTACCCGGTAACTCGCAGTAAAATGGTTTGGTGGAGAGAATGAATAGAACTATTATTGAGAGAGTTAGATGTATGTTGCTAACTTCTGGTTTGCCAAGAAAATTCTGGGGGAAGCAGTGTCTACAGCCAGCCATTTGATAAATAAATGCCCAAGTTCTGCAAAAGGTTTCAAGACACCAGATGAATTGCGGAATGGAAGAATTTCATATTATTCTTACTTGAGAACTTTTGGATGTCAGGCATATGCTCATATAAGGCAAGACAAGTTAGAGCCGAGAGCTATCAAATGTATAATGTTAGGAGATCCAAAAGGTGTGAAAGGATATAAGTTGTGGTGTTATGAATCAGGAAATGAGAAGGTAATTGTTAGCGAGATGTTGTGTTCAAAGAAAATCGATGCCTTTTCTAAACAAAGATGATGATCCTTAAACAAAGAAATACAAAAGTACAGATACAACTGATTTTGAGGTGGAGCTTGAAGGTTTAAATAAACCTGCAATTGAAAATAAAACCATAGTAGACACAGGAGATCATTTTGAGAATGATCGATCTGATCAAAACCATTTGAAGGATTTCAAGCTAGCGAGAGATAGGAAAAGGAGAACTATCCATCCACCAGCAAGATTTGAACATGCTGATATGATCCATTATGCTCTTACTGTTGATGAAGATATAGCTTATCAAGAGCCAACGAATTATTTGGAGGCTATTAACAGTAAGGAAAGAAATCAGTGGATTTTGGCTATGAAGGAAGAGTTGGATTCTTTGGAAAGAAATGGGTAGAAATCTCATAAACCAGTGACTTGCAAATGGATTTTCAAAAAGAAGACAGAAGTTGCAGGAGGAAGAGAGTATGTGAGATTCAAAGCAAGATTGGTAGCAAGAGGTTTCACACAGAAAGAAGGTATAGATTTTAATGAGGTTTTCTCCCCAGTTGTAAAACATTCTTCCATCAGGATACTTCTAGCAATCGTGGCTTAACAAGATTTATATCTAGAACGACTAGATGTAAAAATGGCGTTTCTACATGGAGATTTGGAAGAGAACATATACATGACACAACCCGAAGGATTTATCTTACCAGAAAATATCGACATGGTCTGTTTGCATAATAAGTCTTTATTTGGATTAAAGCAAAGTTCAAGGCAATGGTATAAAAGGTTTGATGATTATATGATGAAAATTGGTTACTCCAGATCAGAATTTGATAGCTACGTGTACTTAAAAAAGGTTGGAGACACACCTGTAGCATATCTACTTCTCTATGTAGATGATATGTTACTTACCAGTAAAAGTGCGACTGAGATTGAATCTCTCAAAAGAGACTTGAAATCAGAATTTGAAATGAAGGAATTGGGAGCTGCTAGAAGGATTCTTGGAATGGACATTGTGAGAAATGAAGAGAAATGACTGTTATGGTAATGTCAACATGATTATGTGCAAAAAGTATTGAAGAAATTCTACATGCATGAAGCAAAAGAAGTAGTTGTCCCACTTGCTCAACATTTCAGATTATCAGAAGAACATAAGCCAAAATCAGAAAATGAGAGAAAGACTATGAGTGATATACCTTATGCAAATGCAGTAGGTAGCATAATGTATACTATGGTTTGCACTAGACCTGACTTAGCACATGCTATAAGTGTGGTGAGTAGGTATATGGCTGATCCCGGGAAGTATCACTGGGAAGCATTAAAATGGATTTTGAAATACATGAAGGGAGCTTCAAACATGATAATTTTGTATGAAAAGTATACAGATTCCAGCAAAGATGTTTTAGTTAGTTTTGTTGATTCAGATTATGCAGCAAACTTGTATAATAGGAGATCACAATCTGGATACATTTTCACTTTGTTTGGTTCAGCCATAAGTTGGAGATCAGTTCTGCAATCAGTAGTGGCGTTGTCAACCACGGAGGCAGAATATATGGCAATGACCGAAGCAGTGAAGGACGGTATTTGGCTGAAGGGTATACTCTCAGATTTTGGAATTTACCTGAAGTTCGTTCCTATAAATTGTGATAATCAAAGTGCTTTGCATTTGGCTAAACATCATGTCTAGGTCCAAACATATTGATGTTCGGTTACATTTTATCAGAGATTTGATAAATGAAGGAGTCGTGAAAGTGGTAAAAGTATCTACTCATGATAATGCTGCAGATATGCTAACAAAAGCTTTACCTACTACAAGTTTAGGTATTGTCTTGAGCTAGTTGGTCTGCATTATTTTTGAAAGGGATGGAAGACCTGTAATGGGGCTTAATGGAGGGAAAGTTGGATGAATGGTGTTTATGATGTGGTTTTACCGTCAAGGTGGAGATTGTTGTATATAAGTGTGTGACTTTAAACCGAAAGGAACCAGTTTGCAGAGATCAAGAGTTGAGGGACCTGGCTGCAATTATCTTTACGTTGGAGTTGTTATAACTGAATGTTGTTATAGTTAGTTTCTATTAATGATATATAGCTATATTCTTCAGCTGTTATCCACACAATATATCACCATCTTTTGTAGTGTAAAGAATATTAGAGAATCCAAAGTGGGATAGATATAGAGATCAGAGGATAGGAGAAAAGAAGCAACGTGTCCTTGCAGGTTTCTTGGATGAACTCCATTCTATATCTTGTATATTGCTTTGATTTCTAAATAAACTCCCTCTGATTGACCCTCCCGTGGATGTAGGCGAAAGCCGAACCACGTACATCTTGTGTTCACATTCGATCTTCATCAGTTTTCATATAAGCGATTGTGCTATCATACAACTACATTGCAGATCATCTCCTGCAAAGTTTAACACATAAAATAATGACAAACAAAGTCGTTACATTCAAATTATGTTTCATTAATGTTTCATGAGATGAATTGTTCAAAATGATGGTCCCTGAACATGAAAATTGCATTAGTTCATAATAACCAGATGCATTTGGTTTACCATGTTATATACGACAATGGATACTAGAAGGCTCTAAAGGGAGAAAAAAAATAGAATCTATATATATTCACATAGGAAGGGAAATAGGATATCTCCATGAAGAAATTAAAGCATGTGCAGTGATGAACTCTCACTTGCAAATGAAGAGTCATCCATTGCGCCTCTCACCTTCTACTTCATTAGCAGAAGCATCAACACAACTCTCCTCACGTCCTCAACCAACAACTGGACTCATGCATGGATGCATTGGAGCAGAGTTTCGTGGCCATGTAGGTGGCCGCCGATTCCCGCTTCACCGAACTCGGCGACCATGTTACCCTTCTCCAGTCCATGCTGCAGCGGCTTCTTTCCGCCAAGGACTCCGGGAACAATCGGCCTCCATGGCCACAGAACCCTGCTCCAATGCATCCATGCGTGTGTATAGTTGTTGGTTGCATGCCATCGTCATGGCTGGAGGACAGATCAATTGATAGAACAAAGAACATTAGAGAATATTACAAAAGAATGATTAAATAGCTATCAAGAAGAATTCCTGCCCAAGCTCAAAGCTGATTTCCAATGATCCAAGATATAACCTACAAAAGCGTAAATGACCTTTTTAAATAATACTAACCCAGAGACTCCAGTTGTACCATGACAAACTAATGAAATAAATATAAGATCACAGGTCAAGCAGACACCTACAATTTAGAAGCCTGACAGCAAGAAATTTCTCAAAATAAAATTTCTTTTTTATCTTATAATTATTTTAGCTTTGGTACCAGTATAATTAGACCATGAATTGGAATTGAAGTCCAATTGACTAGATTTGGCAACTTGGGCTTATCCTTAAGAGTTTTCGAATTGAAGGATTAAGCTCGACTAGTAGGTTGAACCTATACAATCTATAAAAGTAGACACGAGCTACCATTTTTAGTAAGTTTAGTTTATTTAATGCATTTCTTTCTTTATATTTTTAAATATTTATTTTAATAGTAATATAATTATGTAATTAATTCTTTTTCATTTATGGTTATTTACTTTAGTTAATTTCAATTATATATTTCTAGCTAGAATTATGTCATTGTCATAAATGGTAACATAACTGGCTTATTCATTTACACCACTAACATCAGTTGAATTTGGTAATAGATATGTGTAGTTTCCATCCATATTATTGACTAATTCTTTTACACCAGTGACGTAAATTAATTTTGAGAATAATTAAGCACCAAAATTGTAGTACAGGAGATTGATATTGGAGCACCTAATCTAGGCTTGGTAGATTTATTTTGTCAATTAAATACAAAAATTTAAAGGCCGCATCACGGTGGACTCGAACCCGAGACCTTTGGCTTCAGACATTAACCACTCTACCACTAGATCAATACACACATACATAGGCTTGATAGATTTATTATTCCTTACTGTATACTATATTTATAAAGAAACAATTGATACCCGAGAAAGTTACACGAGCCTGACTAACTATAGTCATATTCTCGGATGACAAGCTGCATAAAACTATGACGAATTGCATCGATGTATAGTTTCTTAAGTTAGAAAAGTTCATCTGTTAGGGAGTTTTCTATTCTTAAGTTATCGATTGATTAGTACAGTTGACGTAATCTTAAAGATGTGAAGAAGCGAGAAGAGATGAAGTACAAGTGCAACCGATAAAAAAAAAACCATATCAGGTTCATCATGCGCGTAAGACAGTGCACCTGAGACAAATTGAATACTTAACATGCACAACCCGAAGATACAAATCAAACAAGTATAAGGTCAAGATCCTCAACGGATACTCTCAACTACCGACTATCACTCAACGAATAAGGAATAGTCAACAATGTACGAATTTAACATAGAAGTCCTTTTGACATACAACAATATCGACAAATGATAAAAGTGGAACTAACATGAAAAAGGGTATGGCTTTTCAAGTATATATGCTGCCAAAAGTTCCATTGGGCACCTAAGATAGCTAGATAATAGACCATCTCTCTAACGGATAGTTTCATCCCTCTGTCGTGACTGTCGTTTGAGTCATGAGCAAAATGAATTTATAAGTTTTCCGACTATCCACCATGGACGTAGCCAAGTGGTAAGTATAGGATTGATCTCAAAATGAGTTGATGTAGCTTTCTCTTGGTTACAGTGTCACATAAAAAGGGTTTGGAATGAACCTGTCTCAATCAATACAAACTTCGTCCTGGTCAACACGAGATGTAAAAAGTAACATAAAAACAAAAGTAATATTATCAAAGTAAAAGAAGTTCTGGATCAGAATCAATTTGTTAAGCTTGGTCGGGCTTAGTCATTGGTTTATTGATATGCTCTTGTGATTTCGAATCTCTTGGTTATAGACTTAAAACAACCTTGCCCCTATTGTCACTCGTCAGTTCGTCACACACGTAATTGTAAAAGTCCAATCTACCCTTATATGTATAACCAAACAAGGTTTGCTTATGTTCAATTATTTAATTTGCCCAAACCCCCTACACTTCAATAGGTAAACAGATAAGTTAATGGGAGAGAAACAACCCAGTTCACTCAATTAAATATGTAAACGGATAAGTTAATGCCAAGTTGGCAACTATACTTCTAATATATTATTCATAGATCTAAAAGGATAACTATACACAATAAAGAGTTAGTTACACGAAATTCTTATCTATACGAAGCCCCATAACAAAAATTAAAGATGAATTTTTTGTGCAAAAATGCATGGATCATATTTAATTAGAATTTATTAATTATTATTAATTTTTGTTTATTATATTGAATGTGTTCTTTGTATCATTTTCAAGTAAGGACGTCTTCAAGTGGGACCATTTCTAAAATAAAAAAGTACAGTAACTTTTTAGGAATTGCTTAGTTGTGTAGTGGATAGTCCACCAATGCCTTTATACATCTAAACATGTCATACATATATGGAACATGAGTTTACTCAATGAATGCCAAAGACAATAATTGCGGACATTTTAATAACGATCAATTTAGTCATAGATTTGAAAATTACTTAAAATTTGGCAAAATTCATTATTTTGATCAAAATTAAACGACTTGTTGAAGTCTCAACACAATATCATTACGTAAATACATGCACATTTCTGGAGAAGAACTAAGTTTATAGTATTTATTAAATTTTTGCAGCCAAAAACTAATTTTTTATTTTTAAGTAACTTCTAAATTTTTAATATCATTAATAATTTTTGAAGTATCATAATTAAAATAAAATGTATAAAATAAAAAAGAATAATGGCAACATGGACTAAACGTAAATGGTGCTCGCAAAATTACTAGCATATGATTCCTCGCAGACACACACAATATATATAAATATATCTATATATATGACAAATATGGATTTTCAATAGTTTATGATGCATATTTGTGCCTAATTTGATGTTAGAAATCATGTTTGTAAAGAGTATTTGCTTAGTTTTGTATTATTTTAAAAAAATTAATACTTGTTGTCATCTTTTAATCTTTTTATAGAAAAATGGAGAATAAATTGAAGAGTTAAAAGTGCAAAAGATTAAAGTACGTCTCGATAAGAGTATGTGGGTGCAAACGGTTCGTAAGTCAGAGTTTGAACGAAAGAAAACGAGCAAAAAAAAGAAAGTCGCACAGTTTGTCGATGACAATACTGCGAGCAATGCGAGAATTTCCGATTTTTTCCTATTTTTGCGAGTTTTTCGAATTTTCCACTTTTTCTTATATTTTTTAGCCCAACTAGGATATATATTCATTCACAAAGACTCATGTACATCCATCTACATCGTGCAGACGGTCAAAAGTAGCATTTGTTGTTATTTACATTAAAGAAAAGTATCATTTATTTTTTACCCTGTAATTAAAAATTATTATTTATATTAAAGAAAAATATCATTTACACTTAAAAAATATCAAAATCCTCATATACGGACGGATATACAGAAGAACACCTCATATTTATTTTAGGGTTCAATGAGTCGTTTCCACGTATAAATACCCCTTCTTAACATCATAAGGGTCATCATTCACCATTTTTCATGTTTTCCAAAGTTAGACATTGTTTTTAGAGTTTCTTGCAATAGTAGAGATATATTATTTTACCATTCAGACTTAAAAATTATTCATTGTGAAAATCCTACACTGATTTTATTATTTATTTCAATTATGTTTCTCTTTATTTCTTCCTGTTTAATTCTTGCTATGGGTACCTAAACTTTTATTGATTCCAGGGTTTGTATAATGTTATAGGAATTTATGTGATTGATCTATTGAGTCATTTACCTGTTGATTTATAATTTATGATTCCTGGTATTTTTTTATGCTAGATAACCGCCATTATTGAAACATTATAGTTGTCGATTAAAGATTTAGCGATTTTAATTAGGTAATCGAATTCACAAATTTAATTCTCACGTTAAAATGGTTCTTATTTGAATCTTAATATATATATATATATATATATATATATATATATATATATATATATATAGAATATGATCTACTAGAAACTAACCTTAAACTAGTAACTAGAAACCAATCGGTCCAAAGATCTTGATTAATCAATGGTCCAGATTGATTTTTTAAAGTATATGCTTTCTTACACATAAGATAATGTTTTATCGGTATAATACTTTTTCACGTATTAAACAATATTTTCTACATTTCTTATGCTTTTTTCACGCATAATACAATGTTTTTTCATTCTTAAAATTATGTTAGTTACTAGAATAAGATTGGTTTTTGTTTGATCCTCTTCCTATATATATAACTCATGATTCTATTAATTAGAAAATGATTAAGATTGATTTTTTAAATAAAATATGATTTCTTACGCATAATATAATGCTTTATTTACATACGTTTTTCTGTATAAAATAATGTCTTTTGTGTTATTATGATTTTTAAAGTATTAATAATGTCTTCTGAATATTAGAATTATGTTTGATTCCCATTTTTAGAGTACTATATATCAATCTAGAAATGGATATGTTGGCAGGAATGTATGAAAGATGAAATGAACTTAGAGAGTTGTTCCAATAAATCTATTGCAATAACTTATATGTTCAGAGCATAATTTTATACATTCAATATGGTACTCTTATTTCTCATGATAAATGAATTCTCAGGATCAAATAATAAACCTTGTAATTCTATTAACTAGAAACTAATCTAATCTATAGATCTTGATGATAGATAATTAAAATTAATTTTTTTCAAATAAGATAGATTTTCTTATGTATAAGATAATACCTTTTCTATGACTTCCATGTATAAAATTATGCTTGATTTGTAGCTTATAGAATGAGAGAATTTTACCATATCTCATCACTATATATATATAAAAGGTCATATGTAAGACCATCTCCAACCCTACTGTAAAACTTATTTTACAGTAGCAAATCCTCTCCAATCCTACGTAAACTCAAACTAAAAATAAGTATTTGGTACCTTTCTCCCCCTCGACTTATATTTGCGTCTCGCTACTATTCACCATACTCAAACCACTTTTCATCTTTTGAAAATTGCACATGGATCCTCCTATTATGATGTGTTTGGTTTTGATCGCAGAGAAGGAGGATGAAGAAGATGAAGAAAGAACACAACGGCTGTAAATAAAAAATTTTAGGGCTTTATTTTTTATATTATTTACATTTAAAATGGGCTGTTGTGTAATATTTATTAATGCGTGTGTATATAACTTAAAATGCTGCCCAAGCCCAAGCGCTAATAAATAATTCATTAATTTTAGAATAGTCTATTGTGTAATATTGAAATTTATAAGGGTGTGATTGCAAAAATATAAAAATAGTGGTTGGAAGAATATAAAGAGAATATTCTTTTAAGTTTGAGTTTGTGGGTTGGAGAAGAATTACCGTTTGATATAACAATTACTGTAAAATAGGTATAGATTTAGTGGAGAGGGTTGGAAATGGCCTAACACATACTATCAGATGAAGTTGATTATAAAAAAACGTTTTTCAATATAAAATTAGGAATCAATCTGAACCTATATAATCTACAACTGATCCAAAAAGTTAAGGTTGTAATACATAAAATTATAATATATAGAAATATTAATGTGTATTTAAAAAAGTATTGTCTAAAAAATTCCTCTATATAACAAAGAAGTATTTATATATATGAAAATATAGCTCGTATTTTGTAGGGCAGGAGATTTTCAAATGCCTATATATATATATATATATATATCATGCAGGGTGGAGCATGGGTAAATGGGGTGATTAGCCACTCTCCACCAACCATAAAATATAATAATATATACAAAAATTACAAGCGTGAAGATGGTAGGTTGGGCTGGTGAATTATTATGATGACAACATGGAATTTGACAGCCGCAGAAGACTTATTACAGATGATGCCAAAATGCCAACAAACCCACTTATTCTGTTGGGCATAGTGGCATCTAGCAAAGCTCACTGGACTTCCCATTTAATAATTTCAACAGCCCCCTTTCTGTATGAGCATACACAGATGATTTAATACATACAGCAAACCAAACAAAACAGGAAATATGGAAATTAATCACAACATGGACTTCTTTTTCTGTCTCTCTCTCTCATCATCTTTTTCCCAATGTTTCTTCAAACAAATTAATGATCAAAAGGGACTGCTTCTCTTAGTGTTGGGCAAGATCACTTGTTCTTGAATGGGATGGCTCTGATCACCACCACGTGGTACAGAGCAGCCAGGGCTGCCCCGATGAATGGTCCGACCCAGAAAATCCACTGTATATATCGTGTCAGAGAAGTATCAGTAAAAAATATAAAATTAGAATACGATATGAAATAAAGAATCATAACACGGCCAAAAATTGATAGGTTGTCTATCCATATCCTTTTGCTAATGGAAATTAGCTACTGCTCCAAATTATCCAATTTATACATAAAATCGAAGTAGAATTGAAAATTCCTATAGCTTACATGGTCATCCCAAGCTGCATCCTTGTTGTAGATGATGGCTGCACCAAGACTTCTGGCAGGGTTAATACCAGTTCCAGTAATAGGGATAGTTGCCAAGTGCACCAGAAACACTGCAAACCCAATTGGCAATGGAGCCAATATCTGCAAAAACATGACACAATCACACTCAACCCTGAATTACCAGATTAATTAATTAATTAATTAATTAATACGTGTAGATATATGTGCGATCGGGTGCTTATGAGACACTGACCGGAACATGGGAGTCTCTAGCGCTCCTTTTGGCATCGGTGGCCGAGAAGACAGTGTAGACCAGGACGAATGTTCCGACGATTTCAGCACCGAGGCCGTCGCCCTTGGTGTAGCCGTGGTTGACCACGTTAGCGCCGCCGCCCTTGGTCATGTAAAGAGTTTTGTGGAACCCCTTCACCACGCCGGCCCCGCAAATGGCCCCCAGGCACTGCATAATCATGTAGAACACGGCCCGCGTCAGTGACAGTTTTCTCGCCAGGAACAGTCCGAACGTCACCGCAGGGTTGATGTGTCCACCTGCCATCAATCAATCTCAATATTTTTAACCTTTATCTTCTTGAATTTTAATGTTTTTTTATAAAAAATAGATTTTTGAATCTTAATAAGGGTGGGTAGAGGGGGTTTAATTAAATCACCTGAAATTCCGGCGGTGCAGTAGACGAGAGCGAAGATCATGCCGCCGAAAGCCCAGGCAATACCCTGAATCCCGACGGAGGCGCACTTGGAGGGGGAATTCTGAACGCCCATGACGGTGAGGATGCTGATATACAAGAAAAGGAAAGTAGCAATGAATTCAGCAATCCCAGCTCTGTAAAACGACCAGGACGTGATCTCGCCGGGCTCGAAAAGCGGCGCAGGGGGAGGCTCCTTGTAGTCCTTGTCCTGAGTCTGCGCCGCTGTGCCGATGGGCTGCCTTTCCGGGAACTTGTTGGCTCCCACTCTTACATCCTCCTCCTTATTCTCCATTCTCTCTCTCTCTCACACTAGAAATTAGGAAAACAGTCGAGAACTCTACAGAGGTCGTGTCAGTGGTAGTGAGTGATGGTGGGATGAAAGTGGGTGGGGGGTGATGATGATATATATAGAGAAATAGTGATCTGAGGGGAGGAGTGGGGCCATTGATGACATAATTTTTCATTATGATACAAACCGACCATCAATCATACTAGAGTTTTTATTTCCGTGCAAAGTGTAGTTCTTGAATTTTGTTTGGGTTGGTGAAAGCGACGTGGGTGTCTAACCTGGCAGAAGGAGGTCCATGAATGTGTTAAACGTTCAATATTTTGGGTTGAACTGAAAACAGTGGTGACGAGATATCACCGCCCAGCCCACATTTGCTTTTACTCTCTTTCTCTCCATAGCATGAGAGAGAATGTCTTCTACACGTGTTGGTCTATATTTTCATGGAATATTAATGTATAAATATATCAATTTTGAGTCTGTTATGTTTTTCTATGAATTTTAAAATTATAACAAATATATAAATTTAATTATTTTAGTGATTTTAATACGATTTTAAATTCATGTCAAATTAAATTTGACTTGTTATCTCGAAAATTTATCGTGGACAAAACAATCGATGATATAAATTATATCGTAGAGAGATGACATAAATATTATTGTTCCATCAAAATAAATCAATTTTCTTGAATTCTATAGTTTATCACGTCAACACTCATTAAAAAATTATATCCTCTCATTTGTTTCATCGTTTGGTGCTTTTAGGATCAAAACAATCGATATCATCTTTTTATAATGTCGTTTATATCATTGATCGTTTTGTCTATAGTAAATTTTTGAGATGTCAAGTCATATTTAATTTGATCTGAATTTAAAATCATGGTAAAATCACTAAAATTATTAAGTTTGTGTATTTTATAATATTTTTTTAAGTTCGTGAAAAAAATCAAAATATACCCAAAATCTATGTATTTATACATCAATAACCCTATTTTCTTTGTTCTTCTTCTTCTTCTTTTGGTAGGAAGATTTACTGATCCTCTATCTCCTTCTTTTTTTGGTCTTACTCCACAGTTAATTTTTCTTTTAATTTTCTTCAATAATTTTAATCTTTACTGCTTTAGTTTAATATTATAATTGTTAATTAAGATTTATTATTATTTATTTACATTGAAAAAAAATGTTAATATCTACACTTGCAAATATACATAAGTCTACCTGATGGTTCAAAAGCCACTCAATTTTGCATTTTTAAATTGTATTTAAACTCAAATCGAGCCTGATTCAATAAAAAACTAGTCCAAAATCAACTTACTTATTTAATTGTTTTTTAATCATAGTTTGATATATCAATTTACTTGTTTTCTATACATTTTATTACATTATCAATATGATCTTGAGCAATTTCAAAATTTAATTTGAGTCGAGAATCATCTGTGGAGCTGCAAGTCTTTTCTCCGGAATCGATGTTTTTAGCCGTTCAAATGAAATGTGTATGTGAAAAACATGTTACAACTTACATATGCAACAATATATGGTGTAAGTGTGACATGCCGATTGAAATAAATTATTCAATTGACATGTCACACTTACACAATATGTCTCTATACATGCTATATTTACGCATACTATTTCAAAAGAACATAAACGCTATTATGTATGTCATGAAAACGAATTTACATACAATTCATGTAGCAATGCCGTGCCCATGTGAACAAGAAATCAATTACTTAAACCATCATATTCGACTGCAATTTAAATTGTTTTTTGTTCTTTCTTTCTTTTTTTATAATTCTTTATTTATATGACATTATTGATTCTTACACTCGTTACCTTAACAGTTCTATTATAGTGTTGCATTCAATGATGATATAATTAAATATTCTATCCATGCAAAAAGAAAAAAAAAGAATTAAGTTTAAGAAAGATATTAGGTTATCCTCAAATAGTTTGTTAATTGACAAATATTTTTACAATAACATGAAATTGTATCACAAGCTCTATTGATCTTTTCAATTGCTTCAGTTAATAGTTTTACAAATATTTATTCATTCCGAGAATATTTATTATGCCTACCTAAACCAAGATTTGTTTAAATAGAACTCAAATAAATATGTGCAAATATATATAGCTCTAAACAAAGAAGACGTGCATATAAAAATGAGGTGGTCTCCTGTGAAACATCTTCACATGAGGACACATGAGTATCATATCCAATTATAGTTAATAATTTTTAATTAAAACTTATTAACTCCAATTGGGTGTGGTTCTCATGCGTCTTCACATGAGGACGTTCTCACATGAGACTTTATCATTATAAATTGTTGTTAAGGGCATGACTAGCATACAGTAATGGAATGATGATTCATGTGTCCATTTCCAATCACATGATTGATAAGATTTTATAGTAGGAATGTTCATTCCTATGAACATAGGATTAGTCATTCATCCGCTCTCCATGGTATTGCCTATTCCCATTAACATGTCATTAGCCAGATTTAAATTTTACTTCTTTTTTATAACAAAACTAGTCTTATTAATTTTTTACTTTGACAACTTTTTTAATAATAATAATAATAATAATAATAATAATAATAATAATTATTATTATTATTATTATTATTATTATTATTATTATTATTATTATTATTATAAGAAAAATGGTTATTCCATTCAGTTAATCCATACTCATTCATTCCCTATGCATCACTTACCGGTTATAGGAATCTCATGCTTATTCTATTTCATTCCCAATCCATTTTATTCGCATCTAATTTCATTCATGCATACCAGTACATGATTGTGTTCTGTGCACATAACTTAATTTGAACATATAATTAAATCTTTTATTTTTCTTTCTAAAAGTACAATTTTTAAAATTACAAGAAATCTTCTGGTGCATATATAGTTATATACATGTTTCTGCTTAAGATACTAAGGTGGTTCTTGCTATGATGTAATGAAATGAGGGGGAAAGGGGTAGGAAAGGAATAACTAATACTATGAGTTGAGGAAGGAATGACTATTCCTAATCTAGTAGGAATGACGATTCCTAAAAATAAAAACTCACAACAATTAAATGAATGAAATGGATGCAGGAATGGCTATTTCATTTCCTCTACCATTTCATCATACCAAACATCTTCTAAAAGAGACAAAAACTTGAATGAGTTCACTCACCATGAAATTTCACCCTTATTTTTGTTAAAATAATTATATATTAATTATGGTGAGTAAGGATAATTAGATTTTATAAATTTATAATTAAATTTATTAATTCAGTACTATGGTTTATTAATTCATAATTAAAGTTTATTAATTCAAAATTAGGATTTATTATTCAAAATTAGGGTTTATTAATTCATAATAATACTTTATTAATTCAGAATTAGGTTTATTATTCAAATTAGGGTTTATTAATTCATAATTTGGTTTAATTAATTCAAAATTAGCATTTATTATTCAAATTAGGGTTAATTAATTCATAAATTGGGTTTATTAATTCAAAATTAAGGTTTATTATTCAAAATTAGGTTTATTAATTTCAATTAGGATTTATTACTTCAAAATTAAGGTTTATTAATTCATAATTATTATTTATTAATTTATAATTAAAATTTATTAAATTAATAAATTTTAATTAGAATTAATAAAAAATAATTAGATTTCCTTTGTCTTGTGTGCACCAGGAGACCACCCCTCTAAAAGATTAGCAAAAGATTTAATTACACGTAAACACGTGCTTACCATTTTTGAAAATAATGCAGCTCGAGAGACGAATATGGCGATTGTCAATTCAAAGATTAATATCTTTTGAATGAATGCCTAATTTACTATATTGTTTGACGAACTACAAAAATTTAGAGTTTGTTGTGTTGTGTAATTATTCACATAGTCGATCTTATATATTATGTATTAAATATTCTATCGTAGTGGTGAGCCATACCCTGACTATGCATGTGTTCTTTTGTTGCAATTTTATCATAAGAAAATAAAGAAGAAGAAAAGATCGATGATTTTTTTTTTCATATTTTAGTGGTCCGTATTTTTTTTCTAAAATAGAAAATAAAGTTTATCACATCAATAATATCATGATGATGTGAGGATTGATGTGATAATATTATCTACAGTTGGAGTGAAAATGAGGGAAAAGACTTGTCCTACAAAAAAAAAAGTGGAAATATATGGAAATGCACTTTTTTTTTTTAACTCGAATCAGTATATATCCAATCTCAAAAAAACAATGCCGTCTATACCCATTTCATTTTTAAATATATTTTCAACAAGTTGCGACGTTAGACAAACACAATCATTTCAAATATCAATCAAATCAAAAATCGTTAATTTAATTTAATTTAATTTACAAATTAAATTAAACTAAAGTTATAATTACGTAAAATTAAATTAAATTAAATTAAATTGTACAAATTAAATTAAATTATCCATGGGGTGGGTTGGCGGTGAAATTTGGGTTGGCCGTGGGGATGGGGTTGGCGGTGGGGTGGGTTGGCAGTGGGGTGGGATTGGCGGTGGGGTGGGGTTGGTAGGGGTGGGTTGGCGGCGTGGGTTGGCCGAGGGGTTGGCCGCCGTTGGCCGCCTAGGGGTGGGGTGTGGGTTGGCCTTGGGGTGGGGTGGGGTGGGTTGGCCTTGGGGGTTGGCCGTGAGGATGGGTTGGGTTGGCCGAGGGGTTGGCCGCCGTTGGCCGCTAGGGGTGGGGGTGTGGGTTGGCCTTGGGGGTGGGGTGGGGTGGGTTGGCGGCCGGGGTTGGCCGGCGGGGATGGGTTGGGTTGGCCGAGGGGTTGGCCGCCCGGGGGTTGGCCGGGCGGGGTGGGGTGGGTTTGCCACGCATAGGGGTTGGCCGCGCTGGGGTTGGCCGCCCAATGGTTGGCATAATTTTATTAATTATTTATAAATTTAAATCCTTATCATTAATTATTAATTATTAATTATACTGAATTTATTAATTAATTATAAATTGAATTTGATTATTAATTATTAATTATTAATTATATGATTTTTGAAAATTAAATAAACGATATAAACCAACCACTTTTTGTAAATTAAATACACCAACTAATAATCAACAACTTTTCAGTGAATTTACTTCGATCAACAACTTTTTCAGTGAATTTACTTCGATCAACAACTTTTTCATCATTGAATTTACTTCGATCAACAACTTTTTCATCAGTTCGCCAACAACTATCCCAAGAATATTTACGGTGAATTTCACCTTATCGAATTATACCTATATATTTCATTCTTTTCGTTCATCGAATTCTTTTCTTTATCTCGCTCTCGCTCTCGCTCGCCTCCTCGCCTCCCTAAATGGATTATAAAGGTAATTTCAATATTTTGATGTATTTGTTATATATATGATTCCTTAATTATTGTTAGATGAATTTTGGTGAATTTTAATTAATTTCAATTAATAATTATTTAGGGCATCGTATAACCATTGTGCATTTGTATGAGATGAATTAAATAGTTTAGTTTAGTTTAATTTTAGTTTAGTTCGATGAGTTGAATTTTAGTTGAATTTTAGTTTGGTAGTTGGTGTGGAGTTGGCATATGCGGTGGGGTTGTCATTGGTGGGGTTGGCCGTGTGGGGTGGGGTGGGGTTGGCAGGGGGTGGGGTTGGCCGTGGGGTGGGGTTGGCAGGGGGTGGGGTTGGCCACGGGGTGGGGGTGGGGTTGGCACGGGGTGGGTTGGCTTGAGGGGTGGGGTTGAGTCGTGGGGGTGGGGTTAAATTAAATTTTATTATTTTGTAGTTGAATTAAATTATAGTTTCTTTGTTTAATTTAGTTTAGTTTAATTATTATAAAAATTTTCATTTAGCAGTAGGATAGGGGTTGGTCATGGGGTGAATTTTTCATTTATTCGTGGGATAGTTTAATTTAGTGGGGTTGGTCGCGTAGTTTAGTTTAGTTTAATTTATAACATTTAGTTTAATTTAGGTGAATTATTATTTAATTTAGTTTAGGTGAATTATGGTTTATATCCGTCCCGATGAATTATAATATTTAATTATTATTTATTTTAGAGATTTATACACGTCCATTATTGTGCATTTGTATTATTTATTTAGTTTATGTGAATTATTATTTGATTTGTATTATTTATTTAGTTTATGTGAATTATTATTTGATTTAGTTTATGTGAATCACGATTTATACACGTTCATTTTTGAAATTTTCATTTAGTTTAGTTTAGTTTATAATTTATTGTTCTTATTATTAAACATTTGTGATCAATATTCTTGTTTTATATTTAATTTGTATTATTTAGTTTAGATGTTTGTTTTATAATTAATGAATTTTAATTAATTATTGTGCATTTGTATGATTTAATTAGATGTCGGGGTGGAAGAATATTATCATTAGATATGGAGGATGTTGGGATGATTGTTTGAACTATCACATGTGGCATCATCATATACCTATGTTCGGATGATAATGTACTTATTTGGGAGTTAAGAGAAAACATTAATTCCTTACGGGAGCAAATTCTTTTGACTACCAAATACATTATATATCGAGATCTCAAGTGGTAGACTTATCAAATCACTTTTGACTACCGATGATCGCCTAGCTCGATTGTGCGAGGTTTATGCCCAACAGAGGTGTATGTGACATACATACGGCGTCGCCCCAACCGTAACTGAAGCATATATGCCACAATTCGAGTAATCACGTGATACAACAGATGACTACGCTTCACAATACTCATCTCTGGATGAGTCATTCACACAACAATTTGGAGCATATAATTGGTTTGAGCAAAATACACCTCGAAGTGCCGCAACATGTGCCGAAGTGGTCGACGCGATCGTTGACGATGTGATGATGGCGAATCGTCGTCGACGGTGAAGAACAAACATCGTCGATGAAGAAGAGGAGGAGGAGGAGGAGGAGGAGGAGGAGGAGGAGGAGGAGGAGGAGGAGGCGTGCGGTGCAAATGTGATCTCCGCACGTTTGTAGAATTTGATGCGTGGATACGTCGAGAGGTGGAATAGAAAATTACTTGGGATGATTATGCGAGCAACACGCGCGGGTAACCGAGGGACTCGGTAGAACAAATGGAAGAGATGAGCAATTGGCTAGCTCTTGTTATTCCTCGTGAGGCTTGAACAATCTTTTTGCTAGTCATCTCGACTCTATTCGAACCCCGATGAAAGCCGCGAAGGTTCCATCTTCGACAACAAGGTGGACCTTAAGATATCAGTCGGTTTGTGGCACATGGAACAAAGAGCAGAATTTGTTATTCCGCGATCGGACCAGACCCGGATTACGTTCAAATGCAGATATCGTGATCAGTGTCCGTTTCTATTGCGCGCATCGCAACAGGGTGGTTTTTGGTTTGTGCGCAAGTTTGATGCCGTACACACCTGTGTAGATGATCTCGTGAATACCGAAACGCGCAAGGTCAAAGCCCGTGTGATTGCAACATACATAGCGCGAAAAATCTGCGAGGACGGTGAAGTTATTAAGCGAGATCGATTATGGCCGAGTTCAACGAGTATGGCGTCTGGCGTCATATCTTTGTCGCGGTGAGAGCTCGTAATAGGCAATCGAGATGATATATGGTGGGTATGAACAATCCTGTCGGATGCCACCGGGTTATCTTCACATGTTGCGGACAACTAATCTGGTTCGTTGATTGACTTGGATATTGGACGGATGGTCGTTTCGCCATCTTTTGTAGCCTTCGGTTCGAGCCGACTCGATTACGTTGTGCATGAGGCTGTTATTGTTGTGGATGGCACGCACTTGAAGGGCCGCATAAGGGTATATTGTTTGTTCGTCATTACGAAGGGCGACAGCGAGCAAATTTTCCATTCGCTTATGGAATTGGTTCGATCGAGAATGATTTATCATGGACTTGGTTTCGGAACACGTGAAGGCCGCTTACGGTCGAATTCGAGACATTGATTGTGTCCGATGCGCGTCGGTATATCCAATCTTTGTGAAAAATGTCTTTCGGGAGAACGCCCACGCTTATGCTACTACCATCTGCTGAAAAATCACCGATAAACGCGCATTTTACGTTTATAGTTGCTATTTGAAGATGAGTTTAGCTCGTTTAATGTGCGTTTATGTATCGATTCTTAATGTTTCATCTATTTCTAGAAGATATTGCTCTTGGGTGTTATTTTGGTGTTTTGTAGGTTTATGTGTTGAAAATCGAAGCAAGGAACGAAGCACGAACAAAATGAACAATCCGTCGGTTTTAGCGACCAACCTAGCGGTCGCTAGGCTGGTCGCGAGGCAAACCAGTGGCGCCCGAAGAGCCACGGCCGCGACCTGCGTGCCCATGGCGAAGCTAGCGTCGAGAACTCATTGGGCGATTTCGCGACCACTTCATAAATGCTAGCGACCGCTAGCCGGGTCATGAGGTACAAAGCGGCGAAGAGGCGATCAGCGGGCGAGAGGCAGCAGCGAGACTTACCTCGCGACCGCACCCAGCGATCGCGAAGGGTGGTCGCGAGATGGCGCGCGAAGGAAAATTAGGGTTTGGGGTGTGCCTATATATGGCAACACCCGCCTGACGGACCTAGACGCCCATACTCGTTTTTATTACTTTTTCCTCGGTTTTATAGCTTTTAGTCTTTAATCTTCCTTTAGTTTAATTCTAGTATTGTTTTACGTTGTTCTAGTTTAGTTTATCGTTTCGTTATCGATCGGAACGTTTTGTCCGATCGTTTCCGTCGTTTTCCGTTCGTTCGCTAAGGATTGGATTCAAGACCAACCATTGTTCATCCAACGCTTCCCTACGGGTTTTATATATTTAATTTCCGTTTTTATGATTAATTCATATTTCATTCCGTTTATTATGTCTGGCTAGTTTTCCGTTCTAATCCTAGGGTTTGCATGATTCGATCCTATATGTTGTGATTCTGCTATTGTTATTTACCTTCCAGGCATTGATTCATGATTCGATTGTGCTTATTTATATGTGTTGATTTCTGATCAATCTTGATGCATATCTAGTTGTCGGTTAATGACGAAGCTGTATTAATTGTCAATCGTTATCGAATACATGATCTGAATGAGCCTCGAGTCGTGGCGAGATAGGACATTCGTAGGAAGCATATTCTTAGTGATCCTTTTGGGTTGCTTATTTTCCTCTAGAGCGAATCGTAATAGGGAAAATTAGTAATCAATCTGCCGCAATTGTCGAATGGCGAAGTTGTTGGTTATCTATGTGATCTTACGTCTTGTCGGGATTAAAGCGGTTAGTAATAAGCGGGATAAACATCGTTGTGGATAGGATTGGTGCATCCTAGGGTTAGTCTTTCTTTATAGTTATCTTCGTGTTTTTATTGCGTTTTTATATTTCTGTTTGGTTACCTTTGCTTTGGATTGAATTCCGAAGCCCTAAAACCTCTCACCCTTTATCTGTGTTTGAATAATATTGAATTATCGTCGAGCTAGCTTCTATGTTTTCGTGATACAATCTCGTGGATACGATACTTTACTTACCTATACTTACACCTTTTGCGTGTGAAAAGGAGCGATCAAATTTTGGCGCCGTTCGGGATTGTTATGATCACATAGGAATAATTTGACGATTTGGATTTATTAATTCAAGTTATATATATATATTATATTTATTTATTTTGTCGATGCTAAATTCTCTCGTTTCTCGGTGGTTTATCGTACAAGATCTCGGGGACCTCACGAAATATTATTAGATCCGAGATCGAAAGCTCTCAAGGAGAAGAGGGCGAGAGAAGAGACGAGCTGCAATGGTAGCCAATCCATGAGCGGGGCATTCCTCCCGAGCAAGTAGACGCATGCTAGCCGACTTTGAGAGATGCGGTCGGATGACGAACATGGGAATCATTGTCC
The DNA here is from genome assembly GCA_036937905.1 of Salvia rosmarinus. Lineage (NCBI taxonomy): Eukaryota > Viridiplantae > Streptophyta > Magnoliopsida > Lamiales > Lamiaceae > Salvia > Salvia rosmarinus. Next base: position 13,002,095 of record CM072820.1, read on the forward strand.
ACTGCTCGGAGGAAAGACCCACGAACCACATGTACCGACATCCTACCGGTCAGGTTCAAGGTGGCGGTTGGGGCCCGCACGTAGATGCAAATAATTTCGAGCTCAAACCGCCCCGATTAGTATGGTCCAAGGAGAAGCGGTTTGGGGAGGAGTCATCAAGACCCGAATGCGCATCTCGAGACCTTCCTCGATATTTGTGACACCATCAAATGTGAATGGGGTGCCACAAGACACGATTCGGATCGCGATGTTCGGTTTCTCACTGTGACGGAAGATTGGTTCAAGAGTTTGGACCGGTGGCATCGACACTTGGGAAACTTTGCGAGTTTCTTTCAAATACTTTCCGCGCGAAGCGCTTGAAGATCATCGCGAAATCTCTCATTTTGCCAAAACCACGACGAATCATTATTCGAGGCATGGGAGAGATTCAGAGGTCTATTGAGACGATGTCCACAACATGGGTTCTCCAAGGAGCAACAAATAACTCAGTTCTACGGTGGAGTGACATGGCGGGCGAGGAGCATGGTGGATGCGTCGGTGGGCGCTTATTGAACCGACCAATGACGAGGCAAGCCGTATTGAAGAGATGGCGACCAACTATCAATGGCCAACGGAGAGAACGCCATCGCTCAAAGCATTTCTTGAGAGTGATTCAAAATATGACGATCTCATGAAAAGTTCACTCTTTTGAAGAGTCGATTGAGACAGAGAACGTCCACCACATCAATCGTAGAAGTCGTTCGATTTCCAACAACCTTCAAAGAGCTTCAATATTGATTCGATTCAAGAGCCGAGGAAGCCAAGTCTCAAGACATGATCGCGAGTTGGTTGTAAGCAACCAACAATTGGCAACGAATCAAAATTGCTCATCGGCAACAAGGCAAAAGATAAATCATTTGGAGTCCATCGTGACGGCTATGGGAAGCACATAAAGATGTTAGAGAATCAATTGGTCAAATAGCCGTGCAAGTGAATGCTTCTGTAAGACGGGCCAATTTCCGAGTAACACGGAGGTGAACCCAAAGAGTCAATGCTTTGCTATCCAGACGAGAGTGGCGAGCCCACCCGAGCCCTACCGAGGAAGAAGAGCATGAAAGCACACTGATGCAGAAACTCGCGACCGCGAGCCCGATCGCGAACCATCAAAAATTTTTCCCACAGAAGCCCGCGATCGAGCACGCGTCCGCGCACCCGACCGCGAGTCATCCGAGTATCCGCGCGCCAGAGTTGTTAGCGAGCGACCCGCCGCGAGCCACACCGCGAAGCTCACACGCGACGCGAGGAAGGAGTCGGTAGCGCAGCGAGACTCGCGACCTACCCGGCGGTCGCGAGGTCGACCGCGAGGCAACCCAGGAAGCAAATCCGCACGTACACTCCTCCGGTCCCGTTCCGAGTCGACTTGTCAAGTCGAAATATGATTTGAGGAGTTTGCTCGCTTCAAAGAGGTTTTGAAAGTTGAGATAAATTTGCCTCTCTTTGAAGCTGCGAAACATGCTGGGCTACATGAAATTCTTAAAGACGCAGCAAGCAAGAAGAAACTTGGGAAATTCGAGAAAATTTCCTATCCAAGAATCTGTGCCGTCTTGCAAAGGAAGCTCCCTCTGAAGCAGAAGGATCCCGGCAGTTTCACGTTAGAGTGCGAGATCGCCGAGCAGAATTTTCCAAATGTTTTGTGCGATCTCGGGGCGAGCATCAATCTGATGCCGTTGAACGTATTCAATCGGCTACACCTAGGAAAGATGAAGCCGACGAAGATTTCACTGATGATGGCTGACCGATCAGTCACATATCCAAAAGGTATCGTCGAAGACGTGTTGGTAAGAATTCGGGATTTTGTTTTTCCTGCCGACTTTGTGATTTTAGATATTCCCGAATTCAAACAACAACCACTAATCCTTGGTAGACCTTTTCTAGCAGCGGTCGATGCGTTGATTGATGTGCAGGAAGGAAACCTCACGTTTCGTGTTAACGATGAGGAGCTCAAAATTTCCATCTACGACGCCATCAAGCAACACGGCGTTGGAAAGTCGGAAGTTTTGCTCGATCATGAATCTTGCTGCCGCTCACGTCTCGCGTTTAGAGGGTACTCGACCAATCGAGGTGTACGTGAGAAGGAAGAAGTGGACTCGGCATGGAACTCGAGTGTTTCGCTCAAGTTTGGGGCCACCTTCCATAGTCGGTGGTGGAGATCCGTAAATGCGAAGTTTAGGAGGTTCCACAAGTCGGGAAAGATGTCTATTGCTACTAAAGCGCCGATTAGCGAGGTTAGTGATGGTCTAGCTAAAGACGTTAAAGTAAGCACTTGTTGGGAGGTAACCCAACGTTTTCTTTTTTTTGTTTTCTTGTTTTGTCGTGTCTTTCGTTTGCGTTGTTTTGTCGTGTTTCGCTTTTTGTTTTTGTTTTCGTGTCATCGATCAACGAGTTAAGTGAAGTGTGTTAATCCATGTGGCGATGATGATAGAAATTTTTGTGAAATTTAATGATAGTCGCATGATATGTTAGAAAATGACGCATGAATGACGTGAGATGGCTTAGGCTTGTTGTTTTCACCATTTGCTTATCTGTGAGACTTGAGCTTCACCGTATAAACATCTTGATCTGATTTACATTAATTGTGTGATATCATGCATGTGATTATCTTCTAGAACTTGCCGTTCTTACGTGTCGAGACCGCAATATGTGTTTCAATTTGGAAAGGATAAAGGCCATCTTTGTTAACCACATATTCACCCAAACACTAACCCGATGTTATATACCATTTGTCGCCTTCTTTGAGCCTTTATGAGACTTTTTTTCTTTCGATTAACCGGATGATAGGAGGCGAGGATGGATATGGGAATCAAAAGGGTGAAATTTTGATGTAGTGATGATCGAGAAAAGTTTCGTTTAGAAAACACATCGTGGTGAAGAATAGTACCTTGTTCGTGAAAGTTAAACCCTATAAGCTCTAGAAAAGAAAAGAAAAGAAAAATGTTAAGTTCATTATGAGTGTTGAGCATAAAGGGTTTTAATCGAGTATAGGTACCTTATGAGGCATAAAGCGTCAATTTAGCACGTTGGGAAAGAAGATGAAAATGGACAAAGTCCATATGTGTCGAAATATATAAATGGTGGTGCTTGGGTTTACTTGAGTCACTTAGCCATATATTATCCTACCTTAACCAATGTGCCTACATTATAACCTATCAAAAGACCTCTTTGATCCTTATTTGAACACATTTGACGCGGTGGAGATGTTAGAAAGCGGCAAGCCTATGGTAAGATGTTGCATTGCATTGATCGTTGAGTGTATACACGTCCTTAATTTCTTTATGAGTTTGAGTATATCCTATATATTCTACACACATGCCGTTGTGAGGGTTGAAATAAATGAGCTTTTGCCCTCGATAGTTGTTTGCGTTGAGTGGACTAACGTCGTCATGTGCACTAATGTTTTTGAGCGTTGATATGTTTCGGAGGCCTAGAATGGTTATCCTCTTTGCTACGCTCGTTGATCTTTCGTTCGTCTTTCTGTTCTGTTTTTGTTTGAGGACAAACAATGCTTTAAGTTTGGGGGGTTTGATAAACGCGCATTTTACACGTTTATAGTTGCTATTTGAAGATGAGTTTAGCTCGTTTAATGTGCGTTTATGTATCGATTCTTAATGTTTCATCTATTTCTAGAAGATATTGCTCTTGGGTGTTATTTTGGTGTTTTGTAGGTTTATGTGTTGAAAATCGAGCAAGGAGCCAAGCGCGAACAAAATGAACAATCTGTCCGGTTCTAGCGACCAGACTGGCGGTCGCTAGGCTGGTCCTGTGAGCAAACCGGCGCCCGGAAGAGCCACGGCGCGACCTCGTGCCGCGGCGAGCGGCTTCAGCGTCGAGAACTCACCGGACGATTTCTCGCGACCACTTCATAATGCTAGCGACCGCTAGCCGGGTCATGAGGTACAAAGCGGGCGCAAGAGGCGACAGCGGGCGAGAGGGCAGCGAGACTTACCTCGCGACCGCACCTAGCGATCGCGAAGGGTGGTCGCGAGACGGCGGCGAAGGAAAATTAGGGTTTGGGGTGTGCCTATATATGGCAACACCCCGCGCCATGACGGACCCTAGGCGCCCAAACTCGTTTTTATTCATTTTCCTCGCTTTTATAGCTTTTAGTCTTTAATCTTCCTTTAGTTTAATTCTAGTATTGTTTTACGTTGTTCTAGTTTAGTTTATCGTTTCGTTATCGATCGGAACGTTTTGTCCGATCGTTTTCCGTCGTTTTCCGTTCGTTCGCTAAGGTTGGATTCAAGACCAACCATTGTTCATCAACGCTTCCTACGGGTTTTATATATTTAATTTCTGTTTTATGATTAATTCGTATTTCATTCCGTTTATTATGTCCGCTAGTTTTCCGTTCTAATCATAGGGTTTGCATGATTCGATCCTATATGTTGTGATTCGCTATTGTTATTTACCTTCGGGCATTGATTCATGATTCGATTGTGCTTATTTATATGTGTTGATTTCGATCAATCTTGATGCATATCTAGTTGTCGGTTAATGACGAATCGTATTAATTGTCGATCGTTATCGAATGCGTGATCTGAATGAGCCTTGAGTCGAATCGAGATAGGACATTCGTAGGAAGCATATTCTTAGTGATCCTTTTGAGTTGCTTATTTTCCTCTAGAGCGAATCGTAATAGGAAAATTAGTAATCAATCGCCGCAATTGTCGAGTGGCGAAGTTGTTGGTTATCTATGTGATCTTCTGTCTTGTCGGATTAAAGCGGTTAGTAATAAGCGGGATAAACATCGTTGTGGATAGGATTGGTGCATCCCTAGGGTTAGTCTTTCTTTATAGTTATCTTCGTGTTTTTATTCGTTTTTATATTTCGTTTGGTTACCTTTGCTTTGGATTGAATTAGAAGCCCTAAAACCTCTCACCCTTTATCATGCTTGAATACTATGAATTATCGTCGAGCTAGCTTCTATGTTTTCGTGATACAATCTATGTGGATACGATACTGCCACTCCTATACTTACACCTTTTTGCGTGTGAAAAAGGAGCGATCAATCACGCCTTTTGGGAAACCGTCGGTGGCATTGTACTGGCGGCTTATGCATATCGGGAGGCGGAGTTTGACAAAGCAATGACCATGTTAAAGTCCCTCGTGCCTAAAGATAGACCCACACGGTGGTGCATATAGCAAGTTGACAGAGGTAGGAGTTGAGAAGTGGGCGAGATCAAAGTGCCTGTGAGGCGCTATACCTTTTGACTTCCAACATTGCCGAGTCCTTCAATGCTCGGTTGTTGTGGGCAAGACGATTGCCCATTTGCTCTATGGTTGAAGCGATTCGTCATATCATAGAAAATGGTTCGATCAAAGACTTGAAGCGCAAGAGCATACCCCACCGACCTAACCCCTCAAGTCGTTAGTAAGATACCGGGCGGGCTGGAGAGATCACGCCGATATACTATAGTGCCCAAAAGTAACGACACATTCAAAGTCAAGGACGTAAACCAAACCTTCAATGTCAATCTCGGACGGAATCGTGCTCGTGCTTGGAGTGGGACATGGATCGATCCTGTGTTCTCATGCGATTCTTATATCGGTATGGAGCTACATACTAAATATAATTTTTTAGTACGGTATTCAATTTATAACTAACAACTTTATCATTGTTTTTATCTTGAATTTTAATTTGTGCAGCATAAAGATGACCAAATTTCCAGCTATGTGGGAGAATACTACCACGCCGAGAAGCTAGTACAGACTACTCATACAGAGTAAATCATGTTCCGCCCAATCCAGGTTGGATGCTTTCACCGATGTCGCAATGGTTGAGCACCGCCACTTTGTGGTCCGACGGCTGGTCGTCCGAAAGTTGGGCGCCATCGTCATCCAACCGAACGCCCCATCGAAGATCCGGTGGAGGAGAAATGGGGTCAGCAAGACAAGTCATGCACGTGGGAGGTGTGGTTTGTGTGGTTCCACGGATCACACGCGACAATCATGTCCTTATTTACCATCCCATTAATTGAATGAGATATTGATTTTATTTTCTTCACTTAACTTGATATATGAGTTTAATATGATAATTTAAGCATTCTATGAATTTACTAGAATTTTCTAAATTCATATGTTGAAATTGAAAATTTTTAGTTTAGGTGCTTAATTGCTATATATATATATATATTAAAGTTAATATATGGTGTTAATATTGATGATTAAGCTCACATATGATACTTTTATGATTTTTTAATGTTCTTCTTCATATATCTTATGAATTGTGAACATATTATGTAAGTAAGGAGTAATGAAGCTTAATTGAGGAGTTGAGAACTAAGAATACGAAAAGTTGAATTTTATAAACATATTATGTTGAAATGAAAACTTGATGACAAAGATATTAGATTATATGTTGTTAAGTGATTATAAATGGTTGATATACCTAAAAGTATACTAATAGAATGATATAATTTATTGGGTTGTGATTATGATTTTCTAGAAAATATACTCAAATACAAATATTACAATATTTAAGAAAATACACTCAAATACAAAAAGGTTATTACATAATAATTAGTAACATGTTTCACCACTTTCTATCTATGACTCGCTCACATAATTCAAATATAGAAGCACTATTTTTTACGGTAGGCATATACATTCTCATTACCCCACGGATGCTGGGGAACCGAAATGAGGCGTTAAGCATACATGCACATGTATGCTCCAAGATCGACGTTGTCTTGCCGATCGAACGTACATCGAGCAGAAATGTAAACGTCGATCACGCGAAAGGCACGAACACCAAGTCTCGTTATCTTCAAACCAACGAGTTACGAGTAGGCGTGTAAATAACATCCTCAAGCCGATCCGATTCATCAACGCTCATCTTGTCGCACGGGTCTAATGAATAATGTACCGGATCGAACATTTCACACACCCCGCCGTCATGTGCATTCGAGCCAAAATGATGCGACCTCTGCTAAAACAAGGATGATGACCAGAAAAGAGATTCAATTTTGTAAAGGCACAAACAAAAATATATTTTATAATTAGTCATTGTATAAAGAAGTTACCTGCTCAAGAAGCCATGGTTCATGACTTTGGCCCACCCCGCTACTACCACTTGACCGCCCGATACCACCAGCGTATGGAGCCACGAGATATACCATGATCTAGATCCGCCGCGTTTGACTACGCTCGTAAATATGCAGACCACTCTCGACTAATGTACAACTATTCAAAGAAGAAATAAAAATTCAATATATATAAAAATATATACATATATATTCACATCTATAAGAAATACGAAATATATACTTACAAAGAAATCGGTGTCCAAAATAATAGTGCTCAATCATTGACCCCATTCAACAAGTCATTGCCGTTTATTAATCGGGTCCTCGATGCGGCATGTACAAATCAAGAGCTGCAATAAATAATTTATTTTTAAATAACGATTTCATATATGAAAATAGAAATAGAAATAGAAGTGATACTTACCCCATGTCAAGCTCGTCGGAGGGTCTTCGATGCTAACAAAATCACTATAGGTCGACATGCATCCACTGCTCTAATAATCACCGAACCCGCCTCGCCCAAGAAAAGTTTCATAAGCGTATACACTATCGGGGATAGGACGAGGCATGTGGCTATTCACGTCACGGTGACCTCGGTCAGGTGCGCAATGAACCTTACTCGTTCGCTTCACGAGTTGGCTAATTTTGTGTTTAAGCAACGAGTTAGAAAAAGTAAACATATCAAATATGATGCAATAATATAAGATAAGATAATTTACCAATGGTCTCGGCATCTACGGCATGGAATGACGAGTGGATCCTCATTGTGTGATGGGCTAATGAATCAGAGGTAGATCCATACTCTCTCGTAGAGACCGGCGATGAGGTGTATACTCGGCTGGTGTGCAGAGACGCCGGATCCGCTAGAGGAGTCTGCTGGGTACATCGATATAGAGTATGCAGTGAAGGCCCGGTCACGATCGTCACTCCGCATCGCCGGGTAGTTCCACGACGGACGGCGATATGCCTCGATCTTATGCGAACATCTACATCGACACCCTTCTATCATAGACTCAAACCACGCCTCTTGAGTCCTCGAATATTCTCTCTAACCACATCATTGATCGTGTCGTGATCCAACGACGATCCTCCGACTCGGACGTGCGTGGTGCTGCTCACCGCCGCTAGATGAAGAGGAACGTAGGTCGCCTCGCACGCTTCCTCGTATCCCGATCGCGCCCCTATATCGGATCGGCGTCCCTCGTCCGACGCACGCCTATCCCCACGCATCGATGTCGTGGCTCCTCATGCTCCTCATCAATCTCTTCAACAACAGCAAGATGCGTGCCCTCGTCATGCGCTGCATCGCCGACTAACCCCAACATCGATGAAGGCCCGCCTAGAACGAGGTCGTCTAGTGCGAGGCGGGGTTGTTCCTCAGCGCATGAGATGGGAACGGTCTCCGTAGTTCACCTCAGGCACCCGGATATAGAGACGACGATAATATGGCATGCTCATCTCATAGTCGTCGGGACTAACCCCACAACGGTTGCCCTCACGATAGAACAGGTCGTGTATCCACGCCAATCATCTTCGTGAACTTCCACCTCATGCATCTAGATATACATCCTCCGGACATACTTTGCAACCGTCGTGCAAGATCCGGATGATCTCTAGTGACCAAATATATAATGCCCATGATGGTCCGTAGAAGTGATATTTGGCCCCGTCTTCATATTCCACATGCGGTGTTGTAGAATTTTATACGCATATGCAGCCCATGGAAATCGGCAAACGTCCGGATCGTCAACTAAGACCTAAATCCACGGATCCACGTGTCGTGGCAAGTCGATACCCAAGACGAATGCGTAAAGAACTAAGATGTGGCCACTGGAGATATAGATGATCGCCAAGATCATCAATCGGACGATCGGTATCAAAGAATCTCACACCTAGATTCTCTATACTAGTCCTTCCGCTACCAACAAACATTTGATAAACCTCAACGGATTGCGGATCGTACTCGTTGTGAGGATCGAAAGATGACGTCCCAAAACTCAAACCCGTCACGGCGCAAAATCCGAGAAGGAAAAACAAATTGTCCTCCCATTAATAAAAAACCATATCGCCTCGATCTTCAAGACTAGGAGGGCCTGTCTGTCGGGATACCATATGGTGCAAGCTCATGTTTGACTTGGATCCGTGTTCCCAACCAACAAAGTGATCAAACATCCTCGCCTAAACCTATACATTGTGTCTTCACCACCTACATCTCTCAATCTGTATGACCCTTCTTAAATAATTGGGCTTCAAGTAGGTGCCGATTGTTGATGGACGATTGATGGTCTCGGCCTTAAGAACTCGATTTCCTATTTATTAAAAAAAAAATTATGCTTAATTAAGAAATATGTCAATTAGTGTGTTCACACATATTGTGAAATTAATTCCAAAATTATATAGAATTGGTGGTGAACTTTTTGTGTCTCGATTAACATAGAATTGGAAATTTTGTTCCTATGACTAATTTTTGTGGATGGACTTAAGAACTTTACACATGGAGCACATTATCCACTATATATTTTGTTTCTAAGTTCACAAAATTACAAGGAAGTAAACGCATTAGACAACCTTTGTGTGTTAGCATAGATGCAAGGATTGGAAATTTATACCTAAAATTACTTGGTGGATATTTCTACCTAAAAGAAATATATTTGTTGATCCTTGTAACATAAAATTATCATTGAATTTAGTAACTTTACTTATCATTTAACTACTTATCAACGAGTTTACCGCTTATAATTTCAAAGCCTTATTAATATAATAAACGAATTCTACCGAAATTTCTACAGAGTAACGCTTATAATATGATTTGCCAAATCAATCAAAACTCATCCAAATTCATCCCAAACTCCCAAATCATCATCATATACTTAAATATACATTTAGGAATTTAAAACAAGCTTAAACTTATTCATTTATACTTTAATCGCCTAACGCCTTCAACTACATATATAAAAATTTCTAGCATTTTACTATCTAAAATTTCTAACTAAAAGAAATATATTTGTCAATATATCATGCAAAATTCATGATCCTAAATTTAACAATACATAATAATTCACAAAGCATATAATTGAAATTTGCTAATTCACGAAGCATAACAAAGCATAATTAATAATATAACAAAACATATAATTTGAAATTCACTAAGCATAATAATTGAAAATATACAATTAAATCTATTTTCAATATAATTGAAAACATCATAATTAAATTAACATATAATTAATAATATAATAAAACATATAATTCAAATTAACGATAATTAAACTAAGTATATAATTCAAATTCACATTATAATTAATAATATAACAAAGCAAACGAAGCATATCTATTAAATTAAACGAAGCATATATCTATTAAATTAAACGAAACATATAATAATTGAAAACATAATTAACAATATAAATAAAAATATACAATTAATGAAGCATATAATAATTAACAATATAATTCAAGCATATAATAATTAACGAAGCATATAATAATTAACAACATAATTCAAGCATATAATAATTAACAACATAATTAACGAATCATACAATAATTATCAATATAATTCAAGCATATAATAATTAATAACATAATTAACGAATTAACAATATAATTCAAATTCGTAACATAATAATTAAATTTGAAAAATATACAATTATATCTATTTTCATTTTGCATTTTAGAATATAAACAAAAAATAAAAACCAAACCCACCTGTGAAGAAGAAGCCATCGCCATGGAGAGGTTGGGCCGCCACGGGAAGGAGGTTGGCCATGTGGAGTGGTTGGGTGGGGTTGGCACGGAGGTAGGTTGGCAGCCGGGAGGAGGTTGGCGGTGGAGGAGGTTGGCCGTCGGGAGGTGTTGGCATGGAGGAGATTGGCGTTGGAGGGTTGGCCACGGAGGAGGTTGGCCACGGGAGGTTGGTCGCGGTAGGTGTTGGTGGGGGTGTTGGCAGCGGGAGGGTGGGTTGGCCGCGGGAGGTGTTGGCCGTGGGGAGGGTTGGCAGCGGGAGGTGGGTTGGCCGTGGGTGTGTTGGCGGGGTGTTGGCGGAGGGTGGGTTGGAGGTTGGCCGGCTTATCCGAGAGAGAGAGAGAGAGAGAGTGAGAGTGTGAGAGAGAATGAGAGATAGGAGGAGTGAGAGGATTGTTTTATAAGCATTTTAATTAAAGTTGGTTGGGTGATTTGAGACCAAGACAAAGATTCCAAATTTTTGTTCTTGGCACAAATTTTGTCAGATAAAAGTCGAAGTTCGACCGATGATTTGATGAAAATATATTAAAATAATGAAATGGGTATACATCGCACTTATTTTTAAGTATGGATATTATTCGCACACATTTTTTCAAAACATGGTAAATAAGCTCCGAACCCAAAAAAAAACATCATGATCGGAGAATATTATCTACTCTACATATATAAAATGTGGAAAGAGTGGAAAATATTTATTTTCCATCATTTTCTATTGAGGAGAACACACCCTAAGAATAAATGGAGTAAAATATGTAAGAACATAATTTTTTTTTTATAAAAATCATATAATTAAATTTTATTACGATAATTCCTACATTATCAATTGCATCAAAATTTCCTTCTTAATATAAGAAATCTTGGAAATTAGTAAAAAATGAAATATAAGTAACCCTTGTCAGTTGTCCCTACCTTTTTTAATATTTAATGGGATAAAAGATAAATGTTTTGTGTAATTTTGTACATAACTATAAATATAAAGGATACATGGATGGATGATGTAAGATTACAAATATTGGTAAGAATTGGAATGTAAAGTTGAACGTATAAAGTTGTTGCACCAAATTCAACATATAAAATGTAACACTGAATATAAAGATGTTACATCGAATTTGGTGTAACAAATTTATACATTTAGTGCAACAATTTTATATACATTCAATGTTGCATTCTTATTTCTCACCAATATTTACATTCTTACATGAACCATCTTCTAAAGGGTACATAATATATGTGGCTTCGCCTAGGGGTGAGCATTCGGACGGTTCGGTTCAAAACAGAACCGAACCGAACCCAAAAAACCGATTTTTTTTAAAAATCCAAACCGAACCGAAAAAGAACCGAATATATTCGGTTCGGTTTTAACCGAATTTAAATTATAATTAATATAAATATTATAATATTTATAATATATATATAATTATATATATATATATAATATTAACCAATTTAAATGTTAATAATATAAATAACATATATATATATATAATATAAAAAATAAAAATAAAAAATCGGACGGTTCGGTTTGAAAACCGATTTTTTTTCCCAAACCTAAACCGAACCGAACCGTTTTACTGTACAAACCGAATCAAACAGCTAATTTCGGTTCGGTTCGGTTCGGTTCGTTTTTTGGTTCGATTCGGTTTTTGCTCTCCCCTAGCTCCGCCACTAATATATCACCCTTCACCTAAAGTAAACATCTCCAGTAATTTTTAATAATTATATACATAAGAGCAATTTAACTACCACGTAACCTGGAAATTTTATGATGAAAGTTGCAAGGTTCTCCCCTGCTTGAGTTGTAAGAACTTTTAACCTTTTATAATTAATTTTATTTAATCATTAGGATTTTATCTTTAAATTTATTTCACTACTTTTATATTTTCCTCTATATTTTACATGCTACATTACCAATATGTGTATATATTGAATATTGATGATGCGAATATGCTTTGGCTTTTAAAACCTCGTTTCCACGTCAATCACTACCTTGATAATGCAATTTAATTAATTAAATAATTAGGTCGGCTCTAATTAAACGTTCAATTATCTTATCTATCCTTTATATTCCTTGCTCCACATGCTAATTAATCATTTCTTACCTTGATGAGCTGGTGATTATCTGCCAATTACATAATGCAGGGTTTCCACGCTGGCATCCTTCACAAGATAACCAATGATTAGTGACCTCTTATTATGATAATTACATTTGTTTAGTTGGTCTTGTTCCTTTTTTTTTATCACGAGAGGATAATATAGATTAATTAGTGGATATTATGTAAGCCGTCATAATTATATATTGGTAAAGATAATCTTGAAAATTAGTTTGGTGAGTGCCCCCAATTTCTCAAGTAAAATATTCGGTTGTTGAATGTCATTTTCTATATATTTTCCATTTCATTAATTATTGCGAAGTTTTGTTTACTTCCGAATTTAATATGGTGGATTTATAAAATGCATTTCCTTTTTACTAGTGGTCATATATACATAGTGACATTGATAAGTTCATCAATATTTTAATTTAGTTTATACATTTCAATGGCTAGTAAATTAGGATAATAAATAACGAAATGACAAAGGTCGATTATGAATGGGATACGAAATTTTGTATTGAAATCTTATAATACAAAATCTACAATTATATATTCTCTTAGGCTCAAAATTATAATTTATGGGTAAAAACTCTAATCCATCCTCACATCTCTTCAACTTGATCTTTAGAGTACATTTATCCCTTCGATCTTCTCAAACTTAAAATTGTTTGATTCTATAATCTTAATTTGAAGGGTTTCACCCAGTTTTTTAATAGTATGCAATATTCTAATTATAGGAAAAATTATATCTTACTTAATGTTTTGATTAGATTTCAAAATAATTTTGACATTTATCATGTTGATGTAATATAGTGTTGTTCACATATTAGGAAGCGAGTATTTTTATGTTTACAGTTTTCACTAGAGAACCATTAGTATGATCATTCAAATATTGAAGGAGTTCAAGAGAACATCTGAAGTCGGTCTGCGATAGAAGACTCATTACAAGTGTTCAAGACTCGGTGGCGAAGAAGTCAAGAAATGACCGAGTGTCATTTCGGTGATGAGAAGGCCATCAAGAACAATGTCAATCAAGTGTCTACTAAAGAAACACGTAGTCTCTCATCGAAAAAATATGGAGTCGACTCTATTGAAGAGACCTAAAGTCAACCATATTGAATAAACAAGGAGTCAACCCCTTGAAGAAACACATAATATCTTAACACGTTAGTGTTTGACATCGAGCGTGTCGAGCGAATCTGAAATAATCTTTTCATACCAAAGCTACGTACCAGACCTGTAGAACGCTTTATGTACGATGTTGCAGACACTGAAAATGACGCACTATGATTCAAACGAGAAGAATTCAAACGACAAATGGAACAGATGTGGTTGGTGTTCCCTCTAATGATACTATTCATTATCCCTCCTATAAATACCCGCAAGGTCCAACCTTTGAAGACTACTGAAAAACATTGAGCACACAAGTCTACAAACATTCAAGATCATATCTTTAAACATACGAACAACATATTTTTGAAAAAGGGAATTTCAAGTGTTATCAGTACATCCTAAGAGTACAAATATAATTATTTACTTAGTATTTCATTTAGATTCCCTTACTATCTAGGCTTTTCATCTTTAATATTCTACATCGGAACAAATTAAGTTGTTGCTTGAAACAACTTAATCATAAGTTGAGAAACTCAAACCTTCTTCCAAACACCTATAATAGGAGTTAGAAAGCAGAGTTGGCAAGTAAAACGAATCTTTAATTGTTGATAGCTAGGTTTTATAGCATTCGCAAGTAAGAAGGTTAGGTTGCTTCAGACTGATGCAAGCATAAATTTCTTTGCACCGATAAGCAAAGGAAGTTATGGCAAGTAAGTTGGGATATAACAAAGTGACCATCGTATCTAGGTTTCTTTTGCACTCGTAAGCAAGAAAAATCCTAAGTAGTGAATTGATTGATTTATCATTCCGTGGACATAGGAGTTGATCTCTCTGAACCACGTAAAAATATAAGTGTGCACCTTTATTTTGGTACTCTAATTTACATGTTATTGAACTTTAATCACTCAGCATACACAACATAACATATCATGTGTGTGTGTGTTGGCCAAGTGGTAGAGTGGTTAATGGCCGAGGCCAAAGGTCTCGGGTTCGAGTCCACCGTGACGCAGCCTTTAAAATTTCTGTATTAAATTGACAAAAAGAAAACATAACATATCATTTGAAACCTTCATCTGTAGCACTTTGCTGCTGAAGAAAAAAACTAATACTGACTAAGCCATTATCTGACTAAGTTATTTTCGTGCTCGGTTTGATAAAGCAAAAAGTAATCACCATTTTCCGTACGCATATTACTTATCAGTCCAACTGACTAGCTCCTGAACCAATGAGTATGATTGTTAAGCGATTTCACTCAAAGGCAAAACATCCCTATCTCGAACTCGATCATCGGTGAGAATGTCAAGTCTTATTTTAAGAAAAGTTTTTATTTTCCTTTATTGGTGTATTCTTCCCCCTCTACATTAGTAGGATCCCCACATGACCATCCCTAAGAATTCTTATAATGTTTAAGAATTTTTGTAAATGCAATACACTAAATTACTTATGCATCTCATATTTCAAATTCCAACCATCATTAACTGACCAAGTCTACATAAAAACATATACATAATCAAAATTCACAAAACTCTATTGTTGTTTTGTTTGAGATGCATTGCTAATATTGGTTCAATAACACCGCTTTAAAAATAAATATTGTTGGTTTGTGCATTCTTTGTTAAAATATATGTCGATAAATAATTTTATTACAAATAATCTAATAACCAATCATCACATTTTTTTATAGAACTAAAATTATATATATATATATATATATATATATATATATATATATATATATGATAATATTGAGTTGAATTTCGATAGTACTATATCCTTAAGTAGTATGTAATAACAAATCTAGACCACACGTTATGGTCATGTGATAATCGACATGTGGCAAAGTATTTTTTTTTAATTTTAATTTTCATTGAGGGTGACAAACATGAATTTTCAATAGTTTTAATGCATATTTATGATCAACTTTTATTTGGAAATCATGTTTGAAATGAGTACAAGCTTAGTTTTGCATATATGTGAAAAATTGATACTGTTAGCATGTTTTGTCATTTTCAGTAGGAAATTGAGAAGGATTTTGATAAACATTAATATTTTTATGTTTATAAGGTCAATATGATGTCATTTGTGTAAGGATTTATGTGTTTGTTAACTAATTTAAACTTATTTGAGTTTATTGTGTAGAACTTGTTACTTGCTAGCACTTTGAATGAATTTTTAGAAAAAATAGGATAAAGTTAAGGAGAATGAGTATGATAGGAGTGAAGTTCATCTCAATACGAGCTCATGAATGCGAACAAATCGAATATCAGACTCCAAAAGAAAGAGAACGAGCCCGAAATAAAATTAGAGAATGGAAGCTCGACGGACCCACGGTCACTGGCATGTGGCCGTGTGCCTCGATCGCGGTATGCAAATATGTCCAAAAGAGCTGGCGGTCATGGCCATGACGCGTGCCGTGATCGCATGTAGTACCGAGTCTCCCACTTGTAAAAGATATATTTTGGGGGTTTTATCTATTTTGAGCCCATTTAGAAGATCGGTGTTATTTTCTTGTTACATACAAATACCTAGAAAGCTCGCAAAGGGAATTCCATCACATATTTCTGAGACTTGATATTATTGTGTAGCTTTTGGAGACAAGAAGAAAGAAGAAGATTAAGGGCTTGAAGATAGCGAGATTCTTACGATTCTCTACGCTTTTATTGTTTATGATTTTGTTTTCCTTTGATTTAAGTTTTCTAGTTAACATTTTTATCGTGGCTAGTTTTCTATTATTCTAGGTTTATGGAATAAATAGATATGATTGTTGGATACAATTTGAATTAACTAATCTAGTTCTTTTCTTCCTTTTTATGTTCTTAGTTTTATCGCATGGTTAGTTGCTTGATCACCAATTTTGCATGATTTATTATATTGGTTTGATATGGAGAGATGTTTACTAATACGTGATTGACAACATAAAAGTATTTTTCAATATTACCAGAGAGTTCTTGAGATCCGCATGAAGACTTATAATCTTATTGTTCTGTTTGGAGTTGCATGTTTAAGTAACGATCTAAATACAATAGTCTTGCATGTAATCCGCGATAGTAGATTTAAGCTATTTTTGTAATTGTTTTATGAAAAATTGAATCTGTAATTGGTTAATTGATCTAGGCGATTTGATTTTAGAATTTATTGAAACCGAAGCTCTAAGATATTCTTTTATCTATTTTATTCTCTAGTTTTTCCATCTTTGTTATTTAATTTAATTACATATTTTTAGGTGCTTAACCACAACTCTGAATTTTTAATTCTAGATAGAAGATTACAACGAGGGATAATAGTTAGTCATAGTGTTATAGTCTTCGTGGAATACAACTTTGCTTGCCATCATGCACAATTGCACCGTAAACTTACGGTATGATAAATAATTAGTGAAAAAAGTTTTGACGCCTGCTGTTGGGGAATTGTTAATACTATCGTGATATTGTTCTAAACTTTTGATATTAGTCTTGACATTTTTTAATTTTAATTTTAATTTTGCCTTTATTTAGGTGGTTTATGAACACAAGATCTTGAAAGCAACTAATAGAAAATTTTAATTATAAGATTGAAGCATTTTGTGACATAATCACGGTCGATACTGTAAGGAGGAAACTAGAATACATGGCTCAAGCGGAATGAAGTGGAACAACTCAAGAGTAATTGCACATGCTTCTTGATGCACATGAAGCATATAGGCGCGATAGGGTGAGCAACGGCGCAAACCTTCAATCATGGAAGCTTTTCATCCTTTATTGCATTTTACATAGGCTGCAGAAGATCAGCAGCAATAATTTCAAATTGAAATATAGGCTGATTTCAATTGTTCAGCAGAACCAATATAGTGGAAGCTTGGATCGATGGTCTTAATGTGCATCTCGCTTAATTTCTTGAGATATGAAGTACTGTAAAGTTGAACGGAGTACCTGATGATGCAATTCGACTTCGTCTTTTTCCTTTTCTTTGAGGGATATAGCAAAGTCGTGGTACTAGACCCTATAGGTAGGAGTATATACGACATGGGAGGAAGTAGCACAAAAATTCTTGCTCAAATATTATCCTCTCGGTCTCACTTTAAAGCTCAAGATGGAGATCGTTCAATTTCAGCAGATGAATGGAGAAAAATTTTATGAAACATGGGAGAGATACAAGAACAATCTAAAAAAATTCCCAAGCCATGGATTTGTAACACCCCAATCTTTGTAATTTTAGAATAAATTGATTTTACTTAAAACCTAGAGATTTAATTTACATCCCAAAGAAACTGAATTACAGAGTTAGTAATGAGACGAGAAGAATTTAATACAAAAGTGTAAATGAGTCAATGAATAAAATAAGTTTGAGATAATCATGTAAACCTCACCAAATGATAGCTCTCATCAAGATGAATCCGTAAACACCAAGATCACCCCGATCGGAGATCGTTTGAGCCCTTTATGAATTTTTCTTCGTTTCAATTTGAAAATGCACGTTACTCCCACTCCTATAAATACTTCACTCTCATTATTCAAGCATTTATTTTCCTTATTCTTAAAATAGTAGAGAGAGAAAATTGGAGAGGGAGAGAGAGGGGAGGTTCGTCGGACCGCCGTCACGTCGCCGTCGGAAAAAATTTCCGGTGGCAGATGGTCACCTAAATTTAACCCTCAATTCCTTTTGACGCGTAGATTCCATTTCTACCGTCCGTTTTTCCAAAAGATGGTCGGAGGCTGTCCATACAGGGCCAAAACAGTGGTGACCGCCACCGTCACCGCCACCCTCATAACTTTCCATTCCGAGCTCCGATCTGGACGATTCAAAAGGGTAAACTACTCTACTCTTCCTGAGGATTTCAGATCTGGTTTCAATTTTATGATCCATTAAGTTTTGAGCCTCCAATTTTACTCATAAAATGTGAGCCCTAAGTTTTGCATGAAAACCGTAATATGTGAAATCGACCCCTTTAATGAACCTATTTTCTAAAATTGATTGAGGGTCTATGTTTCTTCCATAATACGGGTTCTAATGGATTTTGTTTGAGGTCATTTGGTTGAGAAAGGAGGCTTGTGGATGAGATTGAAGTATGCTTGTCTCTTTAGTAAAGCCGTGAATTTTCTATGCATTTGTCTCTATATCCATGAATGATTTGAGCATGTTTCGATGTGATTTTGGCTTTGGTTTCTTCTAGAAAATTGTTCATTTATATGTCTACTTAATATCTGGAGAATTTGAGCTCTATCCAAACTCATTTAATATGTTGTTAAGCTTGTGAATTTACTTTGCGTGAAATTGCTTTCTCTCGATCTACCAAATTTGAGCTCGTATAACTCATTCCTCGTTGTGTCTTTTAGCAATATTCTTTTGGTAGATTGTAGATCTCACTTCACGATTTCCATGAAGGGGTCTCACTCACCCATACTAGTTTTGAATCACTAGTTATGGACTCTTGAAAATCCCCTCTTACTTGATAGAATCTGGATTTCCATGCAAGCAGCCTAGTTTGGAGCCCCATATCTTTCGGACCCCAACTTATTTGGGATCGAATTCTTATGAGAACTTATAGTAGATGTTTCAAGGTTTTCAAAATTTTCATTCATTTTTTATTTATGAAACAAAAGTTATATTTGTTCCAAAATCCCTAGTTGACAGACCAATTCTGGAAAAGCTGAGATTTTTTCTAAGTGTAAAATCTTGCAGTAGGTAGCCAAATGTGAGACCATATATCTTTCAAACCACAACTCTTTTGGAATTGATTTCTTCTATGAACTTGTATATTAAGTGACAATGTTTCCATAATGGGTCTTTGAGTTCCCGTGCGAGTTTTTAGTCAAAATATATGAAGCCCCAAAATAGGCAAGCCACCCATCAAATTCTGAAAATTTTTCTAAGTGCAGAAACTGTTTTGAGTAGCCTATTTTGAGGCTCGATAACTCCAAAATCGTAACCCTTTTTAACTCAAACTCTTATGTGAACATATTTCATACATGTAGAGGTTTTCAGAATGTATCTTCACTCATCCATAAATCTTTTGAGCCAAAAGCTAGGGGAACCCAAAGAGAGGGCGTTGGCCCATAAATTCTGAAAATTTGTCTAATTTCCAAATCAATTAACGATTGATTTAAGATTAATCAATCAATCAGTTGAAGTATTATTTATATTCTAAATGTTTAGATTACAAGTTAGGCTTTGATGATAATTAAAAAAAAACATGAATGTCAATAGAAAAAGCAAAATCTCTAATAAAATCCTTAATAGATTAAAGATCATGAACTCATTTCAACAAGAATTTTTTCTTCGCCACAAACTTCTTATTTTTATTCTTACGATTAAGGTCAGGCGAGGAAATGAAAACATAGCAGCAGAAAGAGTCGGTGATCCTGTGAGCAGGAGTTCCTACAGGTGGATTTTCTTATATATAAACAAAATTAAATGATTCATTCGAGCAATTATTTTCTTTTCAAAATCTTTGAACTGAAAATATTTCAAGTATTGTCTTAGCATACATGTTTTGAGATTTATGTATGATACATATATGTGTTGGCAATGCTAATTTTATAAGTTAACGAATTCGGGTCCTATGCGGGCTAATTTCCCTGTCAGGACTAGTGTACACAAAGACCGTGAGTCATCTTAGCGGGTTGGCTGGTCGGGTGTCTGTGGAAGGTGGCCACCTTCCAGGCACAAACTGAAAGAAAATTGGTGCAGGTATACTCCCTACCCCCTTCCTCCCCTTAAACTCGCTCCGTGACCAAATTAATTAATATATTTAAGGAAAGAAAATAATATAACATTAATTGTTATATAGTAAAGATAAAAATGACCATATAAAAATACCCTACATCCATTTTCTTTTGGAAATGCCTCATTACAAATGCCTCATTCCTAAATTATCTCTTCAAAGTGTGGACCCTACCTACTTTTATCACTTCAACTACTTTATATATTTCTCCTAAATAAAGGTGTCCAAAAAAAACGAGACACTTTAAATGGGACGGACGGAGTAAAAACTATCCACTCTTACTATTTTACCGTTGCAATTTTGTCCATAATTCAAGAACCGAAGCAACTAAACTCTTGAGTTTAGATATAAAATGGGTCATTCAAGAGAATATTTTCTCTAGCTCATGAATTAAGGTACAAAGTTGGCAATTCATGACCAAGTTTTACGAGACTCATGAATTTAGGTATCAATTGGATAATTAAAGAGCAGTAGATGAATTCTTGAATTAACAAGTTAATTCAAAACATGATAATTCAAGAATTCGGATTCTACAGTTCATGAAATTGTCACGAACACGAAGGAATTATTGAATTGAAAACTACAAATATAACTTGTCCAAAATGACAAATTCAACATACTGAATATAGTTTATAATCAAATAATAACAAAATGTACATTATATGGGAACCGAAAATGAGATAAACTCACAGATAAATACATTCATTCTTCTGTTTGCACTCTTCAATTAAAACAACCACCGTCCTTCTAAAAATCCTTGTTGTGAATCGTGAAAAGAACAAGCTAGCAGTTGTAGCCAGCGTTGTACGAAATTGTCATGGGTCGGCGCCGCTGTGGGCAATTCACAAACAAAACAAAGAGTTAAAGGTTGTAGGTCTTGAATTTCGCAAATAATTATGTAATTTATATGACTACTAGCTCTTGAATCCACGAATTTGAAAACTGTTTGCTGAATTTGCAGCAAATAAAGATAAGAAAGTACTTTAATACAAAAATAGCCTTTTTTTAAATATGTTTTTTATCCTAATTGATGATTTTTATCTTTGGAGTATGAGAATGACATTTTGATAGATTAAATCTCTGTACACAATTAAAAATTGTTAGCAAATTATATTGCGCCACGTGTAAATCATGAATTAAATAATTGATTATACTTCTATTTTATTAGTGGAATTTATTCCAAAATTAAATAGATATGTAATTAATATTTAATTTTATCGACAAATAAGAGAATGACATGTGGCGACGACATCGGAGAGGAATAATCGCTCAAATTGTGACAAATGAGCCATAAAAGGCCCATAAGCTCAAGCCCATAGTTTAGAGGCCCAAGGCCCATAAAGCCCAAAACCCCACTACCTCAAATCTATAAATAGGGGTGTTGGGCTTCATAATGAAAAAGAGTGAAGTGAAGTGAAGAGAAGAAATCAAAGATTTGAAGAGCTCAAGACACTCGAAGAATCCTCTGCGAAGCATTCTCTGACATTCAAAGTCTTCAAGCATTCAAGACGTTCTTCGTGCAAATCATCGCTCATCCTCCAAATCATTCCAAAGTTGAAGATCTTCGCGTTCTTCAACATTTCAAATCAATCCGACGTCCGATCGAAAACAAGACTCAAGTCCTTCGGATCAACATCGTCAAGTTCAACCTTCAAGTTCCAGGAAATCAAGGAACTACATCCCCTCCAAACAACTCGAAGAAAATTCGAAGATCGTTCAAGAAATCCATATCGAAGAAGAAGAATCAAAGGATAGATAGAGATCGAATCCACTCAAATACATTGTTTGGTATGAATTTGTGCTGATTCTTGGTTTTGTTTTACGTGTCATTTTCTATGGTTTGTCCTATTTATGCCGTCGTTTTGATTAGTATTTATCGATTCGGACTTACTTCGTTGTTTCGATGTTTTGTAGAAAAATGGCATTAAAATAGGATGAATTGGATGTGCCAAGGATCAGATATATTGAAGAGCATTTCGATAGGAGTTCATAGGCGCAAGCGGATCGCGATTCGGAGATCGGACGCGAGAGAACGGAGCCAAACGTCGAAGTCGCGCACGTGCGTGCACGAGCGCCCGCGCCCCGCGCCCATCGTCCGCACACCCTCGTCCCGTGCGTCCCGTCGCTCGTCCACCCAGCCGGCGCTCACTCCGAGCGTGTTCGCAATCTTGCTTGCGGCCGAGCGAGCTTCGCTCATCCGCGCCGCGCATCCGCGCGTCAAGACGCCAGCGTCGCCTCCGTCCGTAGCGGAAGCGGCACCCGCCACCCCGCTTTCCACCCAATGCTCGCTTCGTGCGGCGCCGCTGCCTCGCACCCGTGCCCGTGCCCGTCCCGGCTGAGTACCCAACGCCGCCAGCCGCTATGCTTCCGCGCGTTTACGCCGGCAAGAAACTCGCGTCCGCGTTTGGGTCCGTCCGGCGCTGACGCGTCGCCCGAGACTAGCGCCCCGCGTTTGGGTCCGTCCGCTGGCTTTCATTTATTATATATATGCGCTAGGTCATCATCCAGGGTCCGCTTTTCTCGGTTCTTTTCACGCGACGCTGTCCGCTTTCTTCAGCGTTCTTCCGGGATCCTTCCGACGCGATATGAGCAGAGATAACAATGATTAGAGTTCTATTTCTTGTTTTTCATTCCTTTCGATTTACGCTTCGATTTATGTTGGAATACTCTTTACTTTTCATTCTTGTGACTTCTTGATTCATGATTATTGTTGGATACAATTTATATTGTGAGATTATTGTTGATTTAATTTGCTTAATAATTTCTTGCTTTCGATTATTTCAATTTCTTGTTGGATGATTGATAGATATAGTTTATGTGCAATTAGATTTAGATTAGGGATTGACAAACCCTATGAATAATAGAATTGCATATGCTTTTGTTTATCGCTTTGATTTATCGCTTTCATAGTTCAACTAGGGATTGACAACCCCTAGTTTAGATTTATTGCTTTATTAGTTTAGCTCGGGATTGACAACCCCTAGCTTAGGATGCTGTTTATTTCTCGTATTTCGATTCCTGCATGTTCCAAACCCCCGTTGGTATTAGAGTGTTAGGATTTAATCGCTTTCTGTGTGCGACACGAACAATGGTCCTGTTAAGTTTTCCTTGAGAGACGACTAGGGTTAACTTTCCCTACTATAACACCTCATTCGATTAGGAGTCAATTAAGAGTATACTTTTGATTGAAATATACATCAAATCCAAATTCAATTAATTTTTGTATACAATTTTGTATTTATAAAATTTAAATACAAAATTTGTGTTATAAATTTTAGCACACCGATTGGGACATTTCTACCTCTCATCTCTACTCTTCACCAAAATCTAGAACGATGTTCACCCAAAACATGCAACCAAGGTCACTTCAAAAGCTTCTTCGTAAAGCATTGACGTTTTCACGAAACAAAGCCATACAACTTCAAGAAGCTTCAAGTCCGCCATTGCGGAAGAAAGGAGAAACACATCGCCACCCCGAATGAAGGCGGTGTTGGCTCGAAGGAGCTTCACATCCCTATTGCAAGATCCATCACAAGTTACCCATTTGAGACACCTATGATGATGACAAACACCTCCACCATGGAGGAACAACTTTCAAATCTTACAAGGCTGGTTGAATCTCTAAACAAACACATCCAAGAGCAAGATGCCCAGATTGCAAAACTTAGAGAGGAAAAGGCATAATCAAGCCATATCCATGATGAAGAAAGTGAACACAATGATGATGATGATGATGATGATGAAGCAGACGACGAGCAAGAAACTCATGATGAGAGAAGATCGTCAGGCAAACACATCCAAATCTCTTCGGATGGCTTCATCAAAGCGAGACCACTCAAGGAGTTCATTGAAATAACAATGAAGAAACGTGATCGACGGAAATTCTAAATCATCCTCGATTTACCCAAGCCTTATACTCAAAGAATTGACAACTTGAGAATGCCACATGGTTATCAACCACCCAAATTCCAACAATTTGACGGTAAAGGTAATCCAAGACAACATGTAGCTCAATTTGTTGAAACATGCAACAATGCCGGAACATTTGGAGATCGTTTGGTCAAGCAGTTTGTTCGCTCGCTCAAAGGAAATGCCTTCGATTGGTATACGGACTTGGAATCAAACTCATTTGACAGTTGGGAACAGCTGGAGCATGAGTTCCTCAACCGCTTACAAAGACCTGAAGAACAGTGAGCATGGTGGAACTAACGAAGTTCTCGTCAGTTCAAAGAAGAACCGATGATTGACTATATCAACAGTGGAGAAATCTATGTCTAAATTGTAAGGATCGATTGTGCGAATCATTTGCATTGAAATGTGCATTCAAGGGATGCATTGGGGCTGCAATACATCCTACGAGGAATCCAAACCTAGAACATTCAAGAATTGGCGATAAGAGCCCATGATATGGAACTAAGTATGGCGGCAAGTGGAATTGATGGACCTCAGATCCAAGAACCTCGCAGTTCAAAGAAAAACAAGAATTTAGAAGGGGGACACAACCATTTGAGAAAGTGCCAAAGAAAGAATCAATGGAGGTAAAGGCAACATCTGTCAAGTTCATAAAGAAAGATGCTGATAAAGAGAACAATCAAAGTACATCTCAGGACACAAGCGTAGAAGATCGACCCTTGAAGAAATGCAACAAAAGCAATACCCTTTTTTGGATTCTGATGTCTCTGGAATTTTCGATGACCTACTCAGAGAAAGACTCATCGAATTGCCTAAGATGAAGCGGCCTAACGAGGCAGGGCAAACTGATGATCCAAAGTACTGCAAGTACCATAGATTGGTTGGACACCCCATACATGACTGTTTCATATTCAATGATAGAATCACGCGCTTGGCTCGAGAAGGAAAAATATCTCTTGAGGAAGGCGGTGCTCGTAAATGTTCTCTTTGCCGATATCGGTGACATAATAGAAGGTGTAGCAAATGACTATACGACGTGGATGATCATGCGAGGACACAAGTTGAGTCGAATGTTATTGAAGATGAAGATATCTGGGCAATTACATTTTCCAACGAAGACCTGCAACTTGGATCTGCTGGTCATAATAGACCATTGTTCGTAAGTTGCTTCACTCATGAACATAAAATCAATAGGGTTCTCATCAATGGAGGATCAACAGTCAACATCTTGTCTTTAAGGACGCCAGCAACTAGAATCCGTAAAGATGAGCTAGCTAGTAGCGATTGATGATTCAAGGATTCAACCATGAAGGACAAAGAGCCCTTAGCACTGTAAGGCTGAATTTATTGATGGGCGACATGAGATCATCTGTACTGCTTCATGTAATCGATGCCAAGACATCTTACAATATGCTTCTTGGTCGTCCATGGCTACATGAAAATGGTGTCATCCCTTTTACATTGCATCAATGCTTCAAGTATCAGCGAGATGGTGTTGTGAGGATAGTAGTTGGTGATAAAAACCATTCACGTAGTTTAGTCATACTTTGTCGACGCCAAGTATTACATGGTAAAACAAGCCCTACAAAAACGAAGGTGAGAAACGATATGAAGAACCCGAGTCCGGTCAAAAGGGCAAGAAAGAAGCATCTTCCCCAAGATAGAAGGATTCACCATGCCTTTAACAAAATTGACGCCAAAAGGCCGCCTCAACCACTTGGAGGATTTATTCGACCTAAAGCAGTTCCACGAGCATGGAGAATTCTCAAGTAATGAAATTACTAAACACTTTGGGCCCAAGGCATACAAGCTCCTCGTCGTGATGGATACAATCCTTATGAAAACACCATGTCAAAGCTTCATTTGAAAAGAACGACCACACGGTCCGAAACCCTAAAGCGAGATTGGGATTCACCACTCAAAACCCCATTCGCATCGCCATCAAGAGGCTACCACCAATTATGCATGTGAAGAGGAATCAAGAATCCTCTGTCGGAAAGAAGATTCAAAGGGTATCATCTTGAGAGAATAGGTAAAATGAGGTCCAACGAGTATCCGCTTTCAAAAGACTTGGCAGACGCCATGGGTTGAGGCAAGATATAAGGAAAAGCGGTAATACACCACTGATGACTCAAAAATTGAGAAGTTTGATTCCTTCTCGCATGAAGAGGTGCACGTCATTGCCGTGACCCGCGGAAAGAATCAAGGCTAAGAGAAAGACCGCTGCTTTTACACATGTGGTGAACATGAAGAAGATAGAAAGTGTAGGTTCATCTCACTATGCTACTAATGATGAAAACACAAATGAGCAAGTCGTCACATCAAATCACATCACTCATGTGAGGAAGTGGCCATTGAAGAAGAAGGCAAACAGCCCTCAACAATTCGAGGAAGAGTCAAATCCATGTTGATGATGAACTCAAAAATTAACTTAGCTCTATTGATGATCCACGACCTACTTATATCAAAGGCATTGTTGATCGTCGCTGAAGAACGCTTATACATCGAACTACTTAAATAGTTCAATGATATATTCGCATGGTCATACAAGGAAATGCCGGATTGAGCCTACGATAGTCGTGGCATCTTTTAGTGTCAAAAGAGAAGACGACCGTCAAGCATGCTCAACATCGATTTCACCGAGTTGGTCCCTTTGATTGAAGTCAAGTAAACAAGCTCATTAACGCTGATTCATTCGGAAGTCACATACCCAACATGGATTTCCGGCATTGTTCGATAAGAAAGAAAAATGGACAAATTGCAAAGTGGCGTTGACTTCATAGACCGAATAAAGCATGCCCCAAGGATGACTTCCACTCCCTATTGTCGAATCGATGATTGATGCCACAGCAGGCATGAAGCATTGTCTCCATGGACGGGTCATCGTAATAACCAACCGCATGTCATCGAGTGATGAAGAATTAACGCATTCCGTGCGCTTAGGGTATATATTGCTACAAGGTGATGCCGTTTGATTGAAAAATGCTAGCGCTACTTATCGAGGGCAATGTAGAAGATATTCATGACATGCTTCACGTAAACATCGATCGCTATGTGGACGACACGGTAGTGAAGACCAAAAGCGAAAGGATCACCGCAAGATTTAAGGATGATCTTGAACGGTTGAGAGAGCACCAATTAAAAATGAATCCACTAAAATGTGCATTCGGGGTCAAGTCTGGAAAATTTCTTGGGTTCATTGT
The DNA here is from genome assembly GCA_036937905.1 of Salvia rosmarinus. Lineage (NCBI taxonomy): Eukaryota > Viridiplantae > Streptophyta > Magnoliopsida > Lamiales > Lamiaceae > Salvia > Salvia rosmarinus. The sequence continues at coordinate 13,029,918 of CM072820.1, forward strand.
CCGCCATCAAGGAATAGAAATTGAGCGGCGAAGATCGACGCCATCTTGAAGATGCCCAACCTCAAAACATCCATGACTTAAAGAGTTTGAAAGGAAAGTTAGCCTATCTCGCTAAGGTTCATTTCAAACCTAGCTGAAGATGTCAACCGCTCAGCAGAATCATGAAGAAGGTGTACCATTCGAATGGGATGGATCATGCAACAATACTTTCGAAAACATCAAGTCTTATTTGATGAGACCTTCCGCCTTAGCAAAGACCCGTGGCAGCCGCCTCGATTCTTGTATATTATGCCCAAGAACATTCCATGGGGCATTACTTGCAAGAAAATGAAAACGGAAAGAGAAGCGTTATACTATTTGAGTAGAACGATGACGCCTAAATGAGTTAAAGTATTCTCAATTGAGAAGTTGTGCTTAACTTTGATATTTTCCATCAAAAACTTAAGCATTACTACGGCTCATACAAGACGATTGATCTCGAAGCAAACCTTTGAAATTTGTGATGTCAAGGCCTGCCTTGTCGATAGACTCATGACGTTGGTATCTCTAATTACAACAATTCGAGATTACTTATGTTCCTCGGAAAGCCGCCAAAGGAATGACCGTCGATTTTCTAGCGCACCATCCGATCCTCGCCGAGTGGGAATTGAGTGATGATCTCCCAGATGAAGACGCGTTTCAAATAGAGATATCATCTCCCTCGGTAATGTTCTTTGATGGGGCATCTCACAGAGAAGGAGCAGGTGCTAGCATTGTGTTCGTATCGCCTAAAAGAGAAGTGTTGCCATACTTTTTTACCTTAACTGAGAATTGCTCAAACAACGTAGCGGAATATCAAGCGCTTATCCTCGGCTTAGAGATGGCTATGGATACAAAAAGGCTACACCTAAAGGTATATGGAGATTCCAAGCTGGTGGTGAACCAAATACTTGGATCGTATGAGGTCAAGAAACCTGAACTACTTCCATATGTCAAGTATGCCCAAAGAATCATCGGATGGCTAGGGGACATTGAACTTGAACATGTCCCAAGAAGTTAAAACAAGCAAGCAGACGCACTGACTAAACTTGCATCTACAATAGCCATGTCTGAAGGAGAAATACACATACCAATATGCCAAAGTTGGGTAGTGCCACCGACTTTTGAAAATGAAAGTGGCAGAGGTAATGAAAGCAATGTCATTGAAGTTTTTCAAATTGAAGAAGAAGATTGGCACCAATTGTTTGTAGACTATCTGAAACATGATAAGTTACCAAACGACCCACGTCGAAGAATTGACATCCGTCGGCGTGCTACTCGCTTCATAATCTTCAAATGCATACTTTATAGACGGTCTTTAGAGGGAGTCTTCTTAAGATGTTTGAGCAATGAAGAAGTTGCTAAGGCCATGGAAGAAGTGCATTCTGGTGTGTGTGACGCCCATCAATCAGGACCAAAGCTACACTTTCGAATCAAAAGGATGGGTTATTACTGGCCAACGATGGTAAAGGATTGTATGGATTATGCGCAGAGATGTCAAGCTTGTCAATTCCATGCAAACATCATTCATCAACCTCCTGAGCCACTTCATCCCACAATTGCTTCATGGCCGTTCGATGCTTGGGGCATGGATGTCGTAGGACCTTTGACGAAATCATCAGGGGGGCATCTATATATCTTGGCCGAACGGATTACTTCTCCAAATGGGCTGAAGCTCTGCCCTTAAGAGAAGTAAAAAAAGAAATTGTTGCTGATTTCATCAAAGCTCACATCATCTATCGTCATGGGATCCCTCGCTATATCATCATCGATAATCGGAACACCTTTCAAAGAATACATTGATAAACAAACTTTACGAGAAGTTCGATTCAAACAAAGGAAATCATCAATGTACAATGCACACGCCAATGGTTTAGTGAAGCTTTCAACAAAACCTTGTGCAACTTCTTCAAGAATGTAGTGTCCAAATCAAACGTGACTCGCACGAGCGGATTTGAGAAGCACTATGAGCATACCGAACAACTCACAGGACCCCTACACAAGCAACTCCTTACTCTTTAGTGTATGGTGTAGAAGCCGTTATTCCCCTCGAACAAAATTCCATCGCTGAGAATCGCTATCCAAGAAGGTTTAACTAAAGAAGAGAATGCCCGTCTGTGCCTCGAAGAACTAGATGCTCTAGACGAGAAGAGACTGAAAGCCCAACAAAGATTAGAATGCTACCAAGCTCGCCTCTCAAGGGCTTACAACAAGAAAGTGCGCATCCGTTCTTTTTAAGTTGGAGATTTGGTGCTTGCTGTGAGAAGGCCAATTGTCACCACACATCGTGTTGGTAACAAGTTCATATCAAGATGGGACGACTCATATGTCGTCAAGGAAGTCTACACCAACGGGCATCTGGTGATTTCGTAAGATAATGTGAGGATTGGGCCTATCAATGGAAAGTTTTTGAAGCGCTACTATCCCTGAAATGTAGCAAGGAAGACATGTATATATGTACATAGATAAAAAAAACACAACAAAAAATGAAGAAAACCAAAAGTCAAAAATTGAGAAAGCAAGGAAAATCAACAAAAAGAAGCCACCATGCTCCATGACGTACGAGCCTAAACTGCACGTCACTATGAAGAAAATCAAACAAAAGTCAAGATGACTCCATGACGCACGAGCCTAAATCGCATGTTACTCCCGCCCGCATGAGTATAAAGCGCACTGCACTCCTTCATCAAAAAATCATGATCCATCAACTACGTTGACGATCCTTCCAAAAGTGCGTGGCGATTTTAGAAATTTTCTAAGTTCACCATGTTTAGTAGTTGTCTTTTTAAGTTTCAAGATAATGTTTCGAGTTGATTATGTAAGCCAAAATTTCATTTGTGTTAAAAAAAGAGTCAAATTGAAAAGCAACTCATATGCATTCAAAACAAAAAATAATATTGTAACAGCCCGCCAACCCTAAGTACGGCTTAAAGGTGGATCACATTAATAAACGGGATTAAGTAATGAATAATGACATGGAACACTGGATGGTGTGACATATATTGAGAATATTTCTAAAGCTTCAAGTGTTTGAGGTTCGACAAAACTTAACATACATAAGACTTCATAATCTAGCACTGAAAACGTGTGAAGTACACATGTGACGATATGTATTCAAGGTTCTACTATCGGCAACAAATGACTCGATCGCCGACAATCGCCTATCCCATCGATCGCCTCAACCTCGCACATTTAAAACAACATGCGGTCGAGTACAAATAATGCACCTGGGCTCATTGCCAAAACATTTTATCAACTTTAAATTACATCGCTTCTTATGAGTAAGCCAAGGGTTTTATTGAAAAAGGCCTCGCACTTACTAAAACATTTTCTCATTTTCAAAAGTAAATGCCGCCGATATGTTTTACGTCTGTATGATCCATATCAGTTCTCATATATTATTATCATAACATCATCACATGTTGGTAGCGAACCAACAACTATAATCTCTTTATAACATCATCATACGTTGGTAGCGAACCAACAACTATAATCTCTTTATAACATGATCATACGTTGGTAGCGAACCAACAATTTTCACTATCATCATACCAGCCATCTCCACACATAACATGATCGTCATACGCTGGTAAAGCGAACCAACAATTTTCACAATCATCATACCAGCCATCTCCACACATAACATGATCGCCATATCGCTGGTAGCGAACCAACAACTTTCACTATCATCATACCACCATCTCCACACATAACATGATCGCTATACGTTGGTAGCGAACCAACAACTTTCAATATCATCATACCACCATCTCCACACATATCAATATCATTATACCATCCATCTCCACACATATAACTTTATCATATCAATTTAATCCTAGCCAGGTATTCTGCATCCGGCTTAGGAACAGACATTAATTTCTCTTAAGTCGGGGAGTGACCCAACAACTGATTTACTTTCATAGTTGGCTTGCCCAACAACATGATAGGATCATACATAAAACATAAACACTTTGGGCAGGTAATCATCATTTCTCAGCAGAAATACTGTAAATAAATAATCTTAATTTGCAGATGCACAATAAAGAAAAGGGTTTTCGAATAAAGCCCACCTGGTACGTAGCTTTTCAATAAAGTTCCTTTCTAACGTCACGCTCAAGTCCACGTCCCACCTTAACGTAAGAACTATTTTAGTACATTGGTCACGTTTCGATAGAGACGAACATTGTCTAACGTCCTGTGAATCAAATAAGGCTAACGTCGGACTTATTTTGACGTTTCCTAATCAAAATGATGTCGATTATGAAATCGCTCATCATATAAGAGATATTCCATCTCTTTAGCACATAATGTACGTTTTAATGTACTTACGTAACGTAAGTTACATTGTTACTAAACGTACTACGTCACATGGATCACGTATTATCGAATTTCGTGCGATTTGACCTTGGTCAACGTTTTTGGTCAATGATTTTGACTTGGTCAACATTTAGTCAACATTTTGACTTTTTAATACTATATATGTATTTTCGATATTTTATGTATAATTCTTGTTTCAAAAATTCTCATAAAATCATAATATGTCTAAAACATCATTTTAGAACAATTATGCAATTATACTTGATAAAATAAATTTATAACATCATTATCCTTAATCTATGGTTTTCGAAAATTTTAATTTAACTAGGTAAACATTTTTCAAAAATTCCAAATAAATCACATAACATCTATTTATCCTTAAGTATCCTTACTATAACATTATTTTTATTTATTATGAATCATTCAATTAAATCTTCCTAAGTCATATTCGAAAATTTGGACTTAGGTCCAAATAATTTTTAACAAATCCAATAAATTCATAAAACACTATATTATGAATCTACACTATCAATATGTTATGATAACACTTAAACATGAAATATATCTCAACATGTTATCATATTCTAAAATTTTCGAAAATCATACACTTAGGTACTAAAGTTTTCCAAAAATTCTATATAAAATCATACAAGCATAATTAATACCCTAGATCATTATTTCATACTCAAATCAACAATTATAAATCATAATCATCAACATATGGCAAGCTCAAGTTTTCGGTCCATATATAGGTTTTAATAATATGCTTAATTTTGTAATATAAACTTAATAACATAATATAAACATGATATCTAATCATTTTAGCATATAACCAAAATTTCGAAAATTACATAAATGAACTAAGCTTATAACATGAATTCTAACGGATGAAATTTGAAAATTCTAGCATGTATACGAAGCTCGGAAGAATTCTAACCTTTTAATCGGTGTCGATTCTTAACGGCAACGTTTTCCTATCTAAAATTTGGGACGAACAAACGATGGACTCTCTCAATTTCCTCTCAATATTTTCGGTGCCTAAGAGTGCAAAAATGAGAAATGGTGGAGTTTATCTTATATTTATAGAACTAATCCACTTGTATGTAATAATTACATAAAATGACAACTATACACTTGTATATTATTTCAACATTTTCGTCCCACTTGGCTTAGCTTAGGGACAAAGTTTTACTTTTATTCATGTCATACTTTATCACATTAATTATTACACATATTACTCTCATAATTATATTCACAAGTTGAGAAAATTCCTTTTCTTTCCGCTTTTGCAAGTCCACGGTATTTCACCATTTATTGGGAATGATTCATTTAATTATCCTTAAGTATCTAGTTGTAGGTCAAACTTTTACACCTAATGTACAAATCATAACATACCAATCCTTGTCAACTTAAACAAATTCCCTCACGGCACTTTATCAAGAATTAAAAACAATATCTTCTTTTCTTATTTTTCTATAGTGTTCGGCCACTTGAAATTAATTATAAATGATTTCAAATTTTTTTTTATACTATCATATACTTTATTATCACTATAGGATAATGACATATTTGAAAAGTCAAATATTTCAACTAGGATATATGTCATTATCATAAGGTAAGAAAAATTATTTTCTCACCTTTAAAAGTCCACAATTTCGGCTATAATAAGATAGGGATCATAGATTACTTGTTCAATTTGAGTACTTAGTCTATCTTATCTTATAATAATACCTTATCAACATCATGATAACATAGCATGATATTTTCTTTCTTTTCACACTTAAGGTCCATATTTTCGGCCACTAGTGTACAAAGGTGTAGGTTACTTGATCAAATTGATAACTATCTCTAATTTATACCTAATATCATGCTAATATCATAATCTTATCTTCACATTAATTAAAGCATGATATGAATCAATTTTTGTCACATAAAATGACACAATTTTCGCCACTTTTGGTACAAGTGGTCTCCCACTTGTGCAAATTGATAATACACCTCATATTATCCTTAATAATATCATACTAATATAATAATTATCATGTATTATTAATTGGATAAGAATTAAATTTAATTTCTCACATATAGAAATTTTTGAAAACAATATATAGCCATAATGCTATATATTTTATTTTCTTGTAACAAATAGCTAATATATAGCTATGTGACATATTATAAGTCCTAATTGATTATTTAAATCATAGGAAAATATTTAGAACAATTTTATTTTACAAAACCCTAATTTCGATTTTTAGGGTTTTCGAAAATTGCTAAATAACTAAATTTTGATTCCTTAATTCTCTAGCATTATTTTGATGATAAATAATGCTCTTATATCATAAAATAATCATAGGAATTTAAATAATATAATTCCATGATCATTTGACTAAGTTTTCGAATTATCTCTAAACGTAGACGTTTAAAACGTCTCAACACGTTAATAGTTGATTCTTCTCTAAAACGTTCGTAAATAAGTTGGAATCACCTTATTCACTTCTATAATGGTAGAGAATTAGAATTCTAAGTCTTATTGCTTAGAAAATATCGTAGAGCTTAATTGTCGAATTTTATCGACGTTAGAATAATATGTTCGAAGGAATAGCATGTCGCATTCCTTAATTCACTATCGCCACCGAATATCACACGTAAATTATCAATTATGCTTAGTCAAAGTCGAGCATCGATGATTAAGATTTTAATTATCGAACTAAAACCCTAATTACGATTTATATTATCGTAATTAAGTGTTAAAAATACGGGATATTACATTCTACCCCCCTTAAAATAAATTTCGTCCTCGAAATTTGTATACCTTAGAAAAGTATGGGGTATCTTTCCATCGTAACACTTAAGTTTCCTATGTGGCTTTCTCTTATCCATGGTTTCTCCTTTGGACATTTATCCAAAGTATAACTTGATTCTCAACTGTTGAACCTTACGATCAAAATAGTCGTAAGTTCTTTCTCATAACTCATCTTTGTTCATGAATAACATCCTCATGATGAATTTTTTGTTATGAATCATTCACGCACTTTCTCAAATATGCCACGTAGAAACATTCTGTACATTCCCCAAACTTGGTGGAAGTACTAGTCTATAGTTACTGGGTCTATTATCTCTAGGATCTCGTAAGGTCCTATAAAACGTAATCTCAACTTTCTTTTTCTCCAAACATTGAAATTCTTTTCAATGAAGTAACATAAATAACACTTTATCTCTGCATTTAAAAATGCAGCTCATGTCTACGCATATCAGCGTAAGACTTTTGTCTATTATGAGCTTCTTTCTTTCTTTGCCTAATTTGGCAAACATCTCATTCATTCCTTTCACAGAATTGACTTTAAAATTTTCCTCTTACTTTCTTCATCTCAATAAGGAGATAATCGATGCTTTCTTTTATACTATGCCTCACATGGGCTATGTTGCTCGACAGTTATTGTCGTAGGTAAACTTAATAAGTGGAAAAGTACGTTTCCAACTTATACCTCAATTCTTTTTATAAGCCAATTCATAATCTGAGGGTAACCCTAGAATCTTTATATGATGTGAGACGCACAATTTCCTTTGTAATTAATCGGGCTAACTCATTAGACCCATGTGTAGCCTAAATAGGCATGAACTGAACATATTTGGTAAGTCGATACACTACTACCCATATAGCGGTGTTATCTTTCGACTTTGGTAATTCTATCTCGTAATCTATTGTTACGTCATCCCATAGGATTATTGATACAATGTCTTCACTTATAGGCAATCGAAACAACGTTCGACAATTTCTATTTTCATTCTCTTAAACTCTTTGATGAGTTTTTCCTTTTCTGCAAGGATCTATCATCACTTAGACTGATCTTTACAGCATAGAGCATTAGTTACTATATTACCCTTTCATAGGTGATAATTTATATCGCCTTCGTAATCTTTTACTAATCCGAGCCATTTTTTCCACTTTATTTCCAAGTCTCTTTGCTCGGAGAAGTATTTTAAACTCTTATGATCTATGAAGATCTCATACCTCACTTTATGGAGGTGATGTTCTTAAAATCTTAATTCGTTTTACTGCTGCTAGTTCTAAGTCGTTGTGATGCATGGCTTATTATCTTCCCCACTTTAGCACGCGACATCACATTTATTGGTCCATGTAAGTTTGATTTCTATTTGGAGTAGCTGCATTATCGACCTTATTATCTTAGAGAGTCTTCAATGAATCTCCGATTACAGTCAACAAATTCTATAAAACTCTCAATCTCATTTGGTTCGTTGATTGCTTCCAACCTTGCATTGCTTTTAACTTTTGCCGGATCCACATGGATTCCTTCTGAAGACACAATGTGTCTAAGGAATATTACCTCTTTAGGCCGAATTCACCTTAAATAAACTTGGTGAAAATCTATTCGACTCTTAATGTCAGTAAGATAGTTTCTCATGAGTTCTTCATATTCTTTTCTTACCCTTTGAATAGGTGGGGATATCATCTATGAGGATTTAAGACAATTTGTCTTAGTATGCGCGGAACACTCGATTTTTCGAGATTCATGAACACGGTCAAGATTTGTTAGTCCGAACGGCACAACTACAAACTCGTAGGGCCATAACTTGTTCGGAATGAGGTTTAGGATGATCCTCCGGGTCGCACCTTAAGTTAATAATAATTCGAACTATGATTGATTTTTGAGAATATGCTCGCTTCCTTCCATCGATCGAACCAATCGCTCCTCAAGGTCGATGGATCCTATTTAATCCTCGCTTTTATTTCAACTTTCGCTTTCGCTTAGTTAGACAATAAGTGCTCACCAACCTTTGTTGTTCATCCTTCTTTACTTACGGTGTGGATATTATTGAGATTTTCTTTCTCATGTAAATTCAATGGAACTGGTAGCTCCTTGCCTTGACAATGGAATGAAAATTTCCCTTCCTTGTACGAGATTGTGGAATGGTTTTCGGTTTAACCAATCTATTCCTAAAATTATGTCTACATTCCTCATAGCTATAATGTTCAAGCGATTCGCTAGATCTTGAGTGATTCTAGGTTCAAGTCTAAGTTCGAGCAAATATGCCTAACAATCATGATTTCTCCTATGGTAAAAGATTCTTTTTCCTTATTTGCCTATTCAGACTTGGGTTCTAACATATCCACGCATGCTTTTGCGATGAAAAATTATAAAGTACTTTTTCCGAACTAAGGTACTATAGGTACGTTGAGAAGTTTTTCATACTTGCCAAGTTTCCCTGGGTTTGATCGTTCCGTCCTTGATTTAACGCATAGGCTCTTGCCTGAGCTGGTTGTTGTTGGCGGGGTGCTTGTCGCTATTGGTATTGCCTTCGTCTTTGCGCCTCATCTTGGCCGGTAATCAGATAGCTTTGAGTTGCTGGATTTGGCCTTGTTGATTTGGCCTTACCATTCTTACCGGGTGTACTCTGGGGCATTCATTCGCATAGTGGCCCTTCATGCCACATTTATAGCACCAAACGTTGCCCCATAGACATATACCCATGTGCATCCTATTGCATTTTGCGCAGGGAGTTGTCCTTATCTGTTCTGGTGGACCTCCCGTGGGTGGAGAGAACACTGGTCTCTTCCAGCCTTGTCCTTGGGGTGCCATGTTACCTTGCCATGGCCTTTGATTATTTGTGTTGCCAAAATTTCCCCGGTTGAAGTTATCCTTAAAATTTTCTTCCCATTTCTCTTTCCTTGTCACCAACATTCGCGGATCGAGGGGTGTAGTTTGTCTTCGTGCATCGCGCTCAATATCCGAGCTCGACTAAGAGCTTGCAGTAAGTTAAGTCGCCATGACTTGCCGTAGACATCTTTATCTCATGTCTCAATCCAGATCTAAATTTTATGCCATTTTCATGTCGTAAGATTTACTAGATCCGGGCGCATTTGACATATCGCAAAATGCGATCGCACTGCTATGCACTTTCTTTCTTGTTTTAAGTTGAAGAATTCAACTCTTTCTTCTTTCTATAGCTCTTCGGAATGTATTTCATACATTTCGCCTTAAAATCTTCCCATGTGAAATATTCTATTTGCCTGGGTAATAGTCTTTTTCTTGCTTCCCACCGAAACCGCCGGTCCAGGTGAGTTGGAAGGTGACACAAGATAATCTTTTTCATACAGTAATGGAGGAAATCGAAAATCCTCTCTATTGCTCTAACCCACCGCCAAAGATCTTCTGGATTTCCTTCCGTTAAAAGATGGTGGTTTTGCCTAAGGAACAATTCCTCTATTCTTCGATCGGGTAGAGTGGGGTGGTCTTGGTATCTCTTCACTTTCGGCCCGTGGAATACGGCCTCTTCCCTACCTTGTCCCTTCCGCGACCTTGAATACCTTGTTCGTGTTCACGTCTGGCGCATTCGATAATGCAAGAATGTAGTTAGCATTTGCGTAACGCTTATCGCATTTATTTAACATCTTTATGCAATCTCAAAGATAAAATAACCTTAATAAAACCATTCACTCTTTTCATGCTTATCTTGTCACAAAACCCATCTAGGGTCGTCATATGGGACAATACGCTTGTTCCCTTTATCTTAATTTCCAGCATAAGCGCCTTCTTACTATATCTCGACTTTGGGTATCTTTTCCATACCTTGTTTAAGCACTAGGGATAGCCTAGCTGTTCGCACATCTCATTGATTATGATTCATCGATTCTTACTATCATTGGTTTAACCAACGCCTCGAATATTCGAATTAGATCCGCCAAGCATAATCTTATTGATTTAGGAATAAAACGAGAGGCTTATTAATGGAGATGCTTTCATTCCTCAGATACTCCTAAAATGAGTTTCATCTACCTCCATACTTTAGACATGTCCAACCTACTAACGAGGTCTTAAAGACAAACAACTATCTCTCAGATAAGTTATAATCTTTCTCGTTATGACGTAAATAGGAGGGGGTTATATCTCAAGGATATCATATACTTTCCTTTACTTCTACTCTTGCAATCAATGCTAAAGAGTATCTCGCTTATGACTTAATCATCATAACCCTCACATGGAGGTATAACTTTATTGTTATCAATACTGGGAAAGCCCATCATGGTCGATCTACCTATGTGTATCGTAAAATATATCTCGCCTCATTGAGATCTTCTTTACATCATATCTTGATGTCTATCACTTCATCGATCTCGAAATTTTAGGTGACAAGATACGTCAACCTACGTCAAACTTATTGGCTTCATGGATTGAAGAAAATTTCATTATAACAACTTTCAAGAGGTATGGTTTCATAATTCAAGACGACAACTTGAAGGTTTGAATCAACATGTTCTTTGAACCTGAATAATTGGGAGATAGGGTCCAAGACCGTAATAACGAGTACCGAGATTTCTTTGGTCATATGGGGTGGCAGGGCCCGTCACAAATACTTTCTCACCACATGAAGGTTTAATTTCAAAAGAACACCGATAAACTTTTCGGTTTGCAAACTTCTTTCGAGAAAAGTGAGAAACACAAGCGATTTCTCAATTGAACTAGGTCATAGAGTTAAACTCAATGACGTAAATCGATAATGAATAGAACTGAAACCTTATACACTCGTAATAGGTCATCAACAAAAGTTCTCATGTACGCTATAGCTCTTCTTATACTCATCGAGAATCTTACTTTCTAGTAGCATTCTAAGATTCCCGCCACATCGTAGAGTTCTCGCTCTATATACGCCGCAAGATCAAGATCAACTGCTTCTTTGATCACATTCTTATTTCGCTTCTACGAGAAAGTCATAGTCAATTGGATTTCCACACGTGAACATCCAAACAAAGACTATACTCATGTCACCGGAGTATAGTGACATTCATTATCTCTAAATCATCATCCTCATCTTTGCTCTTCGACTTTCGCTCTTTGTTCTCGTCATTCATTTCGAGATTCTCATTTCGATCTCGTTTACGTCTCATGACGGACTAAAATTCTCATAGTTCTCTTCCTATGTTCTTTCAAAAAGGATCATGCGACTTAAACAGCCTATGTTCTTTGGGATAACATATCCATCATCAAAATAACTGAAATTTCGTAATCGTAAACATTCATAACATAACTCTTTCATAATAATCATGCTCATCAATTTCATGAATTCAAAGATTTCACTTTGATATTTCTATATCAACACTTTCTCATATAACATCGTCATAACATAATCATATGTTGGTAATGAACCAACAACTTTCATAGCATAAATTCTCATCGAATTCCATGAATTCAAAGATTTTCTTCGACATATCAATGTCAATATTTTCTTATATAACTTTTCTCTTTCGTAACACCTTCTTGGTGTAATATAAAACATCTTTACCGTACTTTCATAACTATCATTCTCAACTCTTCTCAAAACATTATTTGCAATATTTGCAAAATTTTTCTTTCAACAATTTCTCATAAATTTCATCTATTTGGAAATATCATTTTCCATGTTCAAACTTCTCACTTCTAAATTTTGAAAAATGGGCATTTACTTTTAACTTTTCACTTTCAAAACTGAGAAAATCATCTACTCAACGACATCAAATCTTTTTTGTTTTCCATGAATATACGCCTCATACCAGATATCCTCGAATCCTTTGCTTTCTCAATATGCATCTCATACCGCATATTCTCGAATCTCTTTTATTTCAAAACTTTCATTTTCTTTCACTTTAATAACTTTCACTTTCAAACTTCTCATTCTCATTCTCAAAACTTTGTAGAAGTCATTTACCTCTTTCCCGGTTGAGCTTGATGTGATGGAGTGTTGAGCATAGTCAGTTGGTCTCTAGAAGTCTAGTGACTCAATCTAGACTTAACTTTGAAGGAAATTTGGGTTCAAGGAACGAACGGCTCTGATACCACTTTGTAACAGCCCGCCAACCCTAAGTACGGCTTAGCAGGGACTGTTACTAATAAACGGGATTAAGTAATGAATAATGACATGGAACACTGGATGGTGTGACATATATTGAGAATATTTCTAAAGCTTCAAGTGTTTGAGGTTCGACAAAACTTAACATACATAAGACTTCATAATCTAGCAGCGGAAAACGTGTGAAGTACACATGTGACGATGTGTATTCAAGGTTCTACTATCAACAACAAATGACCTGACTGCTCAACACTGCTCCATCCCATCGATCAGCTCAACCTGCACATTTAAAAACAAACATGCAGGGCTGAGTACAAATAATGCACTCAGTGGGCTCATTGCCAAAACATTTTATCAACTTTAAATTACATCGCCCTTCCGAGTAAGACGCAAGTGGTTTTATCAAAAGGCCTTACACTTACTAAAACATTTTCTCATTTTCAAAAGTCGTCTCGCCAGACATATTTTCTGTCTGTATGATCCATATCGCTCATATATTATTATCATTACATCATCACATGTTGGTAGCGAACCAACAACTATAATCTCTTTATAACATCATCATACGTTGGTAGCGAACCAACAACTATAATCTCTTTATAACATCATCATACGTTGGTAGCGAACCAACAATTTTAACTATCATCATACCACCCATCTCCACACATAACATGATCACATACGCTGGTAATAACCAACAATTTTCACTATCATCATACCAACCATCTCCACACATAACATGATCGTCATACGTTGGTAGCGAACCAACAACTTTCACTATCATCATACCAGCCATCTCCACACATAACATGATCGTCATACGTTGGTAGCGAACCAACAACTTTCAATATCATCATACCATCCATCTCCACACATATCAATATCATTATACCATCCATCTCCACACATATAACTTTATCATATCAATTTAATCCTAGCTGTATTCTCGATCCGCTTAGGAATGACATTAATTTTCTTAAGTCGGGAGTGACCCAACAACCGATTTACTTTCATAGTTGGTTTCGCTTAACAACATGATAGGATCATACATAAAACATAAACACTTTGGGTGTAATCATCATTTCTCAAACAGAATATCAGAATAAATACTCTTAATTTGCGATGCACAATAAATAAAAGAGTTTTCGAATAAAGCCCACCGGCACGTAGCTTTTCAATAAAGTTCCTTTCTAACGCCACGCCAAGTCCACGCCCCACCTTAACGTAAGAACTATTTTAGTACATTGGTCACGTTTCGACAGAGACGAACATCGTCTAACGCCCCGTGAATCAAATTAGCTAACGCCGGACTTATTTCGACGTTTCTTAATCAAAATGATGTCGATTATGAAATCGCCATCATATAAGAGATATTCCATCTCTTTAGCACATAATGTACGCTTTAATGTACTTACGTAACGTAAGTTACATTGTTACTAAACGCACTACGCCACATGGATCACGACATCGAATTTCGTGCGATTTGACCTTGGTCAACGTTTTTGGTCAATGATTTTGACTTGTCAACATTTAGTCAACATTTGACTTTTTAATACTATATATGTATTTTCGATATTTTATGTATAATTTTGTTTCAAAAATTTATAAAATCATAATATGTCTAAAACATCATTTTAGAACATATTATGCAATTATACTTGATAAAATAAATTTATAACATCATTATCCTTAATCTATGGTTTTCTAAAATTTTAATTTAACTAGTAAACATTTTTCAAAATTCCAAATAAATCACATAACATCTATTTATCCTTAAGTATCCTTACTATAACATTATTTTTATTTATTATGAATCATTCAATTAAATCTTCCTAAGTCATATTCAAAATTCGACTTAGGTCCAAATAATTTTAATAAATCCAATAAATTCATAAAACACTATATTATGAATCTACACTATCAATATGTTATGATAACACTTAAACATGAAATATATCTCAACATGTTATCATATTCTAAAATTTTCAAAATCATACACTTAGTACTAAAGTTTTCCAAAATTTATATAAAATCATACAAGCATAATTAATACCCTAGATCATTATTTCATACTCAAATCAACAATTATAAATCATAATCATCAACATATGGCAAGCTCAAGTTTTCGGTCCATATATAGGTTTTAATAATATGCTTAATTTTGTAATATAAACTTAATAACATAATATAAACATGATATCTAATCATTTTAGCATATAACCAAAATTTCGAAAATTACATAAATGAACTAAGCTTATAACATGAATTCTAACGGATGAAATTTGAAAATTCTAGCATGTATACGAAGCTCGGAAGAATTCTAACCTTTTAATCGGTGTCGATTCTTAACGGCAACGTTTTCCTATCTAAAATTTGGGACGAACAAATGATGGACTCTCTCAATTTCCTCTCAATATTTTCGGTGCCTAAGAGTGCAAAAATGAGAAATGGTGGAGTTTATCTTATATTTATAGAACTAATCCACTTGTATGTAATAATTACATAAAATGACAACTATACACTTGTATATTATTTCAACATTTTCGTCCCACTGGCTTAGCTTAGGGACAAAGTTTTACTTTTATTCATGTCATACTTTATCACATTAATTATTACATATATTACTCTCATAATTATATTCACAAGTTGAGAAAATTCCTTTTCTTTCCCCTTTTGCAAGTCCACGGTATTTCACCATTTATTGGGAATGATTCATTTAATTATCCTTAAGTATCTAGTTGTAGGTCAAACTTTACACCTAATGTACAAATCATAACATACCAATCCTTGTCAACTTAAACAAATTCCTCACTCAAGCACTTTATCAAGAATTAAAACAATATCTTCTTTTCTTATTTTTCTATAGTGTTCGCCACTTGAAATTAATTATAAATGATTTCAAATTTTTTTTTATACTATCATATACTTTATTATCACTATAGATAACGACATATTTGAAAAGTCAAATATTTCAACTAGATATATGTTATTATCATAAGGTAAGAAAATTATTTTCTCACCTTTAAAAGTCCACAATTTCGCTATAATAAGATAGGATCATAGATTACTTGTTCAATTTGAGTACTTAGTCTATCTTATCTTATAATAATACCTTATCAACATCATGATAACATAGCATGATATTTTCTTTCTTTTCACACTTAAGGTCCATATTTTCGGCCACTAGTGTACAAAGGTGTAGGTTACTTGATCAAATTGATAACTATCTCTACTTTACACCCAATATCATGCTAATATCATAATCTTATCTTCACATTAATTAAAGCATGATATGAATCAATTTTTGTCACATAAAATGACACAATTTTCGCCACTTTTGGTACAAGTGGTCTCCCACTTGTGCAAGTTGATAATACACCCCATATTATCCTTAATAATATCATACTAATATAATAATTATCATTTATTATTAATTGGATAAGAATCAAATTTAATTTCTCACATATAGAAATTTTCGGAAACAATATATAGCCATAATGCTATATATTTTATTTTCTTGTAATAAATAGCTAATATATAGCTATGTGACATATTATAAGTCCCAATTGATGATTTAAATCATAGGAAAATATTTAGAACAATTTTATTTTACAAAACCCTAATTTCGATTTTTGTGGTTTCAAAATTGCTAAATAACTAAATTTTGATTCCTTAATTTCTAGCATTATTTTGATGATAAATAATGCTTTATATCATAAAATAATCATAGGAATTTAAATAATATAATTCCATGATCATTTGACTAAGTTTTCGAATTATCTCTAAACGAGACGCTTAAAACGCCTCAACACGTTAATAGTCGATTCTTCTAAAACGCTCAGTAAATAAGTTGGAATCACCTTATTCACTTCTATAATGGTAGGGAATTCAATTCTAAGTCTTATTGCTTAGAAAATATCGAGAGCTTAACCGCTTTAATTTTATCGACGTTAGAATAATATGTTCAAGGAATAGCATAAGTCGATTCCTTAATTCACTAAGCGCGATGAATATCACACAGAAATTATCAAATTATGCTTAGTCAAAGTCGAGCATGACTGATTAAGATTTTAATTATCAAAACTAAAACCCTAATTAAGATTTATATTATCGTAATTAAGTGTTAAAAATACGGGATATTACAAATATGTCTCATTACAAACCATCAGAAAATAGAGAATGCAACAAAAAGAGAATAACAAACTAAGCTATCTCTAAGCAAAAGGGTCTTGATCCTCGAAAGATTTTTGAGCTGCCTTCAAAAGAGACTCCGAAGTCTTCAGATTCTCCAGTACTTCATCATCAATAGGGACATCCTTGAGTCTGATGATTTCTCCCTCAAAATCCTTGATTTCTCCACGAATAGTCTGAAGAGATGCACGATCTTCCTCCAAGGACAATGTCAACTCCTCCATCCGCTGGAAGCCTGGAAATGAAGTGAAGATCCCATAATAAGATTGAGAGTTCACCCGAAGAAGTGATCAAAGTATTCGTCGACGGACACCAAGCCTCACAGAGCGCCTTGACTATTTCGGTATTGTGGTCGTAAAATAAGTGAGCATACACCGGATCGTAAATGCCGATGCTGTGAAGCTCCTCTCTAAATCGCTCACGACGCCTTCACCCATTCCCAATAATTTCTGGATGTAGCGAAATTCTCCAAGAAATTCACAGTCTTTCCACATTTGGCATGACCCTCAGCAATACGTCGACTTAAAGTCAACAATAAATCAGGTTCTTTATCTAGCCGATGATGAGCCGACTGTAGGGTCCAAGCTGTAGATGATTTGTTCGTGTTGATCTTGCTAGTCCATAACGACTTGTGAAGAGGATTTGACAGCTTAGGCCAGAGACTTGCAAAACGACCCGTCAACGGTTTCAAAATCCTGAGACATGTGCCTTTCTCATGCTCTCCATCATTCGAAATCAGCAAATAGTCTTGTTGAGAAATGGTAATATCTTTAAGATGAACCATGCCTCTCTCTCCTTCAAGAATTAAAAAATGAAAAATAAATTTTTTTATTATTACCAAAGTAGGCATATAAAAAAAATGAACACACCCTCCCTAAACACACACGCATACACGCATTTCATGCAAAGCCCATATGATAAGCCCATGTTTAAAGAAAAAAGAAAAAAAACCACCGGCCCACTTAAAAAGTGAATCGACCCACGTTTTTAAAAAAAAAACTAAGCCCAATCTCCTTTTCTCCCTAGCCTTTTTCTGGTCTCTCTTTTAAACTCTCTCTAAACCCATACGCATACACTAAACCCATGCACACACCCACAAACCAATATATCACGATAAAAAAAAATTTAAAATAAGAAGAGAGCATGCACACCGCCTCCTCGCTACACTTAACACATACATCTCTCCACCAAACCGCCTAAAATCTTTTAAAGGGATCGAAACTATTCTCTCCCTATGACGATCCAAACAAGAGACTAACGACCGCTTCGCCAACGCGCTCGCGAGAATGATAGGAACCGGATCCACTTCTACACCGCCTCCACCACCGTGATCCAGATCTATTCCGTGGCGAATCGCCCAGCCGCCATTTTTCACCGCAGTGCAGAGCACCGTCAAGATCCGCCTCCCCGTGATGCCCCATCAACTCTTCACTCTTCAACCTCCGCCCCGCGAACAACAATGCATGTCGTCCCACAGCTGTCAGGCTGCCTTCATCCGCAGATTCCGCACCTTCCTTCTCGCACCGATGACTGACAAAGACTTAGCCTGCGGTGTCGTCTCTCTCGGCCTCTTCAAGCTCATGCATCATGCCACTTCAGCCTCTTGCTGCTCTTGCTCGCTGCCGTCGTCTTCACCAGAGATTCCCAAGACCTCCTTCTCGCACCGACGACTCGACAAAGACTTAGCCCACATGGCGACGGCGGCGTCTCTCGACCTCTTCAAGCTCGTGCATCATGCCACTTCAGTCTCCAGCCTCTTACTCTCGCAGTGCCGTCGTCGTCTATAGCCCTCAACTCGCGCCATCTCCCTTCTCGTACCAATGATGTCACAGCCCGATTCGGCTTATCCTTATCGGACCGTGACTTGGGGTTCGGTTTGAGTGAATATAAAAGAATAAGGGTTTCAACTCATTTCATATGTGAAGAAATATGAAATTCCAAGTGTAAACGAGATCAAGGATAGAGCAAAATAACTTGTATAAAGAGTCGATACGAAGGTTCGGACAAAACAAAGAATTTTACAAACTTTCAACAGAATATCAAGACTTAACATAGTATCAAACTATAATGAGTTCAAGAGTTTGGCAATGAACGAAACGTGAGACATGCATATGGTGAAGCATTCTCAAGGCGAACCAAAAATACTTTATACTACTCGACAAAATATTCCGCTCAACTCCCGCCTGCTCCATCATCGCTCAACTCGCACATTTAAAAACAATATGTGGTTGAGTACAAAGATGCACTCAGGACACATGCCAAAATATTTTATCATTTTACTAAATATCAGGTCGCTTACTTCACAAGAAGACACAAGGATTTTATTTGGGAAAAGGACTTGTTCTTACAAAATACATTTTCTCATTTCTCAAAATCATCGCCGCCGAGCATTTTCACATCACTACAACGATATTCCAAGTCGGCCATGGATAAACGCTACGGAAGTGAGGCCTCCCTACACGGACGCAACTAACCGCCCAAATGGTTAAGAGCATGACCACCCTACGGCTCGTAGGCCCTACACGTACACAATCCTAGCTAGGCTTTCTCCCTTACTCCTCTAGCATAGACCCGACCAGAATCTCCTCGCTGCCCCGCAACCCGAATGGACATATATAAAACACAAAACATTTTCTCGCGCATAATATCGTATCTCAAAATTTGCAAAGAAAATAGTACAAGAATAATAAAGAAATCATTTTCCAAAAGTCGAATTAGTTTTGGTAAGAAAGCCACCCGAGAACTTAAAAGTTCTTAGGTCACTTAGTGGTTTTACTTTCCGCTTCTCTCTCCTTCGAGTTAAACCTTATCAACGAAGAAACGAAGTTTTAAAGATATCATGTCGCGTAAGAATCATCAATCCGAACCAACGACGCATTATCCTTCCATTCATTCCTTAGTTCAAATCGCTCGACGATCGCATAAATCTTAATTTCATAACTAACGCCGCCACGCATCGACTTTACTTTATCTTACGATATACTCAAATTCTACGTATTCACGCACATATTTCCCCACGCCTCAACTTTTTCACATATCATATCATATGATCCACATATCTCGTATCTCGAGACGCCATAATCTTTTATTTTCACAATTTTTAAAATTCCATATATATATATATATATATATATATTTAAAATTTTATTTTAATCACATAATATATATTGTTATCATATATTAATAATATGTCATAATATTCATCATGTACAACTTGTACATCACTATTTCATTCTTTTGTGATTTTCAAAATTATTATCTCATACTATTTCATATTTTTCCAAAGAATTCCACATAAAATCATAAAACTTTAAACATGATTAATCATCATTATTTCATGTTCAAAACAACAATTAAAATTCATGTATATCAACATATAATTCTTAATCAATTTCGGTCACAACATAGTATTTTTAATTCATGCTTAACTTTGTTTTAAAATCATAATACATGCTTATAAACGCTATATGAACATATTTAATTCATAACTCGACGATAACATAAATTTCACGATTTCACATAATTTTCGAAAGATGTAACAAAACACATCACATATGATTTTCTAATATTTTACATAAAATAATAAGAAGTGTAGAGTTTCTAACCTTCTATTTGATTTTGATCGATGTTTACGACGTTGAACTACGATCTAGAGAACTTTCGGGAACACTCTCTATTTTTTTCTCTCTATTTTCTCTCCTATTTCCTCTCTATTTTCGGTTATGATGCTACGGGAGGGTAACCTCCTATTTATGTGGATTTACGGATGATTATAATCATTACTTTATAAAATATCTTAAGGTAAAGTCAAAATTGCAACCCTAATTATCTTCTTAATTTTCGAACCTAGCAAGTTGTATAAGGGACAAATTTGATCTTATCTTATACATTAATGAATCATCATATCTTATCTTCTTAAAATTATAACATATCTAGTTGTAAAAATCAAAATACAACTCATACCTTATTCTAGAAATTTTCGCCACCTTCAATTTGTACATGAGACAATTATTTTATTTTATTCTATAGTTTATTATGTTATTATAATCATTTAATTAAGGTTTCTTATAATTATTAAAGAATAAAGAAATTAATACTTTGTGTAGTGTGTGTGTGTGTTTCGGCCCTCTCTCTAACCTTAGGATAAATTTTTATTTTTTTCCATATCATATACTATAATATTATCTTATAATAATATCATATTTGAAAAGTCAAAGTTTTCAACTTAGGATAAGATGTCATTATCAAAGAGTTTCAAAAATATTTCCAACCTTATTTTAAGTCCAAATTTTCAGCTATTAGAGGACAAAACTATAGGTTACTTGTTTAATTTGATAACCATCTCTAATTTACACCTAATATACCTTATCTTTATAATTATGACCCCTCATTAATTAAAGCATGATATTTATATTCATTTCACACCTAAAATTCAAATATTTCGGCTCTTATTAAAATATTGTGCCAAATATTTTATTTTTCTTCATTTAATAACTATATGACATAATAATAATCTTAGATGATAAAATAAATCATAGAAAAATTAATTAAGGTCATTTCTATGTACTATAGCAAAGTTATCGGCAAATAATTCGAAATTAAGGATAAATTATCAAACTATTATTCTTTTTATAACCAATATTATTTTCATGATGAATTACATAAATATAATGATATTATATCATAAAATAAATTTTTGGAATAATTCTAAGCATTTTCCCTAATTTTTCGAAAATTAGGGTTTCTTATGAACTAATTTTTATAAAATTCCATTCTTATCCTATTTTAATAATTTCGAAATTTTTATAACTTCTAGGAGATAAGATTGATCTAGAATCATGATATTTATCAAGTATTAAAGTTTGTGCAATTAAATAAATTATTTGATACAAATATCTCACATGAAATCATGATTTTCGAAATTACATAAAATCATAGACAAATTTCAAAAATTTCATACACTAAGGACAAGATTTTATGTCTTATGATGTTTATCATATTACTACACATTTCTAAGAGATAACATGACCTTATCTTATTTCTAAATAAAATATCTTAGTAATGCTTATCCTAAAACGCCATTTTCATAACCTTATCTTATCACTTAGCGGTCATTATCAAACCTTATCATATAAAATAAATATCTTTCATATACAAACAAGAAATAACAACTCATCACATATTATCACTTTAATAAAGTGATCATAATTAAATCATAATTTACTCATATTTATCCATAATTTTCGAAAATTATAGAACTTTCATAGGGAGATATAATTTTTTCTTTATTTGAGAAATACTTATTTAATTAATATCCTATATATACAAAATATCATCTTATCACATAAAAAAGGTGATATTGATCATAATTTAATCATATAGTCACATATGTTTCAAAATAATGAACAAATAGAGAAAACATTTCTTTTTCTTCCTTAGTGTAATAATATCCCACATATACTTAAAACATATTTATTTATATTAAAATTTGTTTCATGTGAAAAGATTAAGAAATTTTCGATTTTATTCAAAATCGATAACCACCGACGCTCATTTTCATTCTCGCTTTTATCGTAATATTCCTTCGTCAAATTTTTAGACTCGTAAATTGGTATTACAAATGACCGGTGGCAGCAGCTCCTAACCCGGCGACGCCGACGCTGCCCTCACCCGGCTCACGCCTCTCTCCTTTCGCCGACGACATGCCTCTTCTAGCTCGATGTCATCCTCGCCATGCCGCCCAAGCTTGCCATGCCTCTTCAAGCTCGCTATGCCGCCCAAGCTCTATCACGCACATGTTGTTGGAATAAGTAAATAAACTTGATTTGAATGGATATTTTGTAAGAATACTCTAGAATTCAAAAGAAAAGAAAAGAAAATAGAAGAGAATTCTAGAGCTAGAAGAAAGAAATTAGTAGAATATTCTAGTTAGAAATTAGTTCACCACTAATGTCGGCTATAGCATAGTGACCGACATTAAATTCTATAAATATGTATTCTATGGTCCCACCCATAGTAGCAAGTGGAATTGAAAAGAAAAATCCTGTTATGATTGTTCCTGACTCCCTACTACTAGTTAGCTATCATTTGCTTTCTCTCCAAAACACACGCCCACACACACACTACTTTCATTCACACACATTTCCTCCTCCAATAAAGTTTAAGTTTTCACCATATTTTTTCTATTTCCAACAAAGTGGTATCGAGCTACAAGGTTCTACCCGTGGTTATGGCGAATTTACAATCGTTTCAAGTCCCCATGCTCAACAAGAGCAACTTCGACAATTGGAGTATCAAGACGAAGGCACTTTTGGGAGCCCACGACGATGGGAGATCGTGGAAAGCGGTTATGAGGAGTCATGGAAGATGAGGCGACGCTATCCCAACAACAAAGGGATAGGTTACTAGATGCAAGAAAGAGGATAAGAAAGCTCTCTATCTCATTTATCGTCACTGGGGACGACGATTTTGAAAGAATTTCAAGTGCAAGCACCGCCAAACAAGCATGGGAGAAACTTCAAATTTCCGTAAAGGAGCCGAGCAAGTAAAGAAGGTACGCCCAAACCTTAAGAGGTGAATTCAATCATTGCATATGAAAGAGTCGAGTCGATTTCGGATTATTTTACAAGAGTCTTGCAAGGTCAAATCAAATGAAAAGAAATGGTGAAAAATTAGAAGATGTAAGAATTATGGAGAAAATTTTACTCGTTAACTTCAAAGTTTGAGCATATAGTGGTAACTATCAAGAAACAAAAATTTGGATGAAATGAGTATTGATCATTTGTTGGGGTCATCAAAGCATACGAGGAAAAGCAAAAGAAAAAGCAAGATATTGCAGAGCATTTTTCAAAATGCAAGTAAGCCCTAAAGATAATGACGAAGGATCGAGCAACAATAATGGAAGAAATATGCCTAGTGGACAATTCGGAAGAGGACGTGGCAAAGTCACGATCGAGGGAGGCAGGACACGGACGTGGACGAGGAGGTTTCACAACAATAATGGAAGAAATATGCCTAGTGGTCGGGGAGGAGCAATCCACAATCGAGGTAACGACAAATCTTCAATCAAGTGTTATAATTGTAATAAGTTTGGGCATTATGCTCCGAGTGCGAGGAGCAAAATAAGTTTTGAAGAAAAGGCCAATTTGCGAAAATATTGGTCAAGGAAATGCCAAGGTGCTTCCGCATATAAAGGAGAGGATGGAAGACAAGATAACACTTGGTACTCGATACGGGCGCGAGCAATCACATGTGCGGAAAAGAAAATGTTCGTAGAGTCGATGAATCGGTAAGTGGAAATGTTTCATTTGGTGATGAATCAAAAGTCCCGTAAAAGGAAAAGGAAAATTTTAATCCGCCTAAAGAATGGAGATCATGAATACATCTCAAATGTTTATTATGTGCCCAATATGAAAAATAATATATTAAGTTTGGGATAACTCTTAGAGAAAGGTTATGATATTCACGTGAAGGATTATAACCTTCAATAAGAGATGGCAAAATAATCTTATAGCCAAGTGCCGATGTCAAGAATAGAATGTTTCTATTAAATATTCGAATGACATGGCAAAATGTCTCAAGACTTGTTATAAAGATTCATCTTGGCTATGGCATCTTCGATATGGGCACTTAAACTTTGGTGGCCTAGAGTTGCTATCAAAGAAAGAGATGGCGAGGGATCGCCATCCATCGACATCCGCACCAACTCAGAAGGATGTTTGGTTGGGAAGCAACCAAAGCCGCTCCCAAAGGAGTCCAATTCAAAAGCTCGAAGCCGTTGAATTAATTCACGCAGACGTGCGGGCCAATCAAGCCAAGCTCTCTCGGTAAAAATAATTATTTTCTACTTTTCATTGATGATTTTCAAGAAAGACGGGTATATTTCTTGAAGCGTAAATCAAGTATTTGAAGCTTTCAAGAAGTTTAAAGCTATCGTCGAAAGGGAGAGCGGATTAAAAATCAAGGCGCTGAGGACCGACCGAGGAGAGAGTTCACATCTAAGGAGTTTTAGAATTTCGCAAGCAAACGGAATTCGGAGGCCTCTTCTGAGCACCAAGATCTCCCCAAAGAAATGGGTGGCGTAAAGAAAAAGCAGAACAATCATGGAGATGGCAAGAAGCATGCTAAAGACGAAGAATCGCTTAATGAATTCAGGCGTAAGAAGTATGCAATGGTATACTTATCAAATAGGAGCCCAACAAGGAGTGTATGGGAAAAACTCCACAAGAAGCCCGAGCCGAAAAGCTCGAATCTCCCACCTCAAGGTGTTTGGCAAGAAAGCTTATGTGCACGCACTGCATTTAGAGGAGAAAGAAGCTCGATGATAAAAGTGAAACGCTCATCTTTATCGGCACGACTTAACTCTAAAGGTTATAAATTATATAACCCAAACTCCAAGAAAATAGTAATAAGTCGAGATGTGGAGTTCGATGAAGAAGGAGTATGGGATTTCGACTCAACAAAGTGAATTTACCTTCGCTCCACAAATCGAAGACCACAAGACGATCGAGCAAGTTCAAGAAGCCCCAAGACCGGTGACTCCACCTACTGCTCGCGCCAAATGCTGCAAATTCACCACCATCGCCTCCGGATGAAAGAGCAAAGATCGCGAGAAAGAAGCTTACAAGAGATCTACGACAACACCGAAGGTTAGAAGATCTCACCTTATTCCGCCTATTCACGATCGTGAGCCCTGTTAGTTTTGAAGAAGTTGAACAACATAAAGTATGGCAAGACGAATGAATGAAGAAATAAGAGCCATAGAGAAAATGATACATGGAGCTCACAACACCGCCAAAAGGACATAAGGCAATTGAGTCAAATGGGTACAAGGCAAGAAGAATTCCAAAGGCGAGATTGAAAGATATAAAGCAAAGCTTGTCGCAAAAGGATATAGCCAAAGAGCTGGAATCGACTATGATGATCTATTTGCTCCGCCGCACTTGAAACTATTAGACTAATCATTTCTCTTGCAGCCCAACATAGTTGGAAGATTTATCGATGGATGTCAAGTCGGCCTTCTTGAATGGTATTATTAACAAAGAAGTCTACATCAAGCAACCAATGGGTTATGAGGTGAAAGGGCAAGAAGACAAAGTCTTAAAGTTAAAAAGCCCTATACGGATTGAAGCAAGCACCAAGGGCATGGAACAAGCAGGATTGATAAGTATCTCGAGTGAGAACGGTTTCACCAAATGCCCACACGAGCATGCACTCTATGTCAAACACAAAGAGGTGATATTCTAATTGTGTGTTTGTATGTAGATGACATGATTTTTACAGAAATAATCAAAAGATGTTCGAGGAATTTAAGAAGGCCATGACCAAAGAGTTCGAGATGACCGATATTCGATTGATGGCATACTACCCGGTGTGGAAGTAAAGCAACTCAAAGAAGGAATCTTCATCACGTAAGAAAATTATACAAAGGAAATCCTCAAGAAGTTCAAGATGGAGGATTGCAAAGCAATCAACACACCGGTGGAGTGCGGAATCAAATTATCCAAGGACGATGGAGGAGAAAAGTGGACCCGACATTATTCAAGAGTCTCGTTGAAGTCTTGGTACTTAACTTGCACAAGGCGGACATACTTTATGCCACGGGCTTGTTAGTCGCTATATGGAGAATCCAACCACTATACATCCGAAATCACCAAAAGAATTCTTGGTATCTCAAAGGTACGATCAACTATGGCTTGTTCTATTCAAGTACTAATCAATATAAACATCTGCACAAAGGATGTTGATTGGGCTAGAGATAATGATGATCGAAAAGCACAAGTGGCTTCAGATTTTCATGGAGATACCGCGTTTACTTGATGTCAAGAAACAGCCCATAGTTACTCTATCAACATGTGAAGTGAATATGTGGCTGCAACATCCGGTGTTTGTCATGCAACTGCAAGAAGCTTCCTGGAAGAGCTTCGATGGCCTCAAAGGAGCCAACGACAATATGCGTGGATAATAAATCGGCGATCGCGCTAGCAAAGAATCCAAGATTCCACAATCGAAGCAAGCATATCGACACTCGCCCATTACATCGTAGAATGCATCACAAAGAATGAAGTTCAGTGGAGTACACGAAGACACAAGATCAAATTGTCGATATCTTTACTAAGCCACCAAGTTCAAGATTTCAACAAGTTCGTAATTTTGCTCGGAATGACAAATCAAGTTTAAGTGAGTGTTGGAATAAGTAAATAAACTTGATTTGAATGGATATTTTGTAAGAATACTCTAGAATTCAAAAGAAAAGAAAATAGAAGAGAATTCTAGAGCTAGAAGAAAGAAATTAGTAGAATATTCTAGTTAGAAATTAGTCTACCACTAATGTCGGCTATAGGATAGTGACCGACATTAAATTCTATAAATATGTATTCTATGGTCCTACCCATAGTAGTAGTGGAATTGAAAAGAAAAAATCCTAATATGATTGTTCCTAGACTCCCTACTACTAGTTAGCTATCATTTGAATTCTCTCTCCAAAAACACACGTCCACACACACACTACTTTCATTCACACACACATTTCCTCCTCTAATAAAGTTTAAGTTTTTCACCATATTTCTGTAAGGATTCGTTCTTGACAACATCTAATGCGCAGCGGAATATAACATCAAGACAGATCTAGATCTATAATTAAAGCATACGATGAGCCCTAGAACACAAAGATCAAGACTTACGTGTTTATTACGCTTGTGTAGTAGTAAAGCTTCCAAGGAATCCTTCGAGAGCGCTTCCACTACTATGGTATCCACGTATCTTTAATCACCGCAGAACAATTTTTCAGAGCCAAAATTCAACGAGAGAAGCCAAGAATCTCCTATTGAATTTTGCGATGCGTATTCAGTGTGGTGGTTTCACGCTAATCTCAAAGATTAACTTCCCATATAAAAGATAACTACTCACTAATAGATTGTATGGGCTTTAGGCTTAATTAACTAATGTCCAACAATTAATAATTAGGCCCATATCTAATATCTAGTCCATTTAACTTTCAATCTCCCACTGACCAAGATTAGACAACATACCGTGCACTATGCATATACCCTCGAAGCGATTAACAATACACTTGATAGTGTGACCCAATAGGCCCCATTACCGACGATGATCTAATCAAAGTCTCGCACAAAACTCTCGATTGCGTTGTGCAAATAACTCGATATATGACGGACGTTTACGTGGAAACGAAGAACTAACCTTTACATGAAGTTTATGTAATATCCTATCATTCATGACGCACTCGATTGAGCCTAGGATTTTGCTATGTGTCTATCCCAATAGCTCAATCATTTTTCTCATCTTTATTATAAGACCCATATGATCATATTCAATTACTTTAATCAATATATCTCTTCATCGCCAATGACTTTATGGTCGAATAATATAGAGAAAATGAGTGCTCACTCGAAAATCTAATCGAGGAATGAATCTCATTCTTGGCTCAACTACCATTTTCATTTGTCTCATGATGCACCCAATCCAAGCCGTGTCTTGCCACTTGCAAGCGTTGCCTTGGTCAAAGCACAAGACTCAACAAACAAAATGTGTAATGACCTCAAGTCTAAGGACTATTACATACTCCACACACTAAGAAATCGTAGACATCAAACAAACGATTTAATAGTTGGGTATACCAATACTCTCCAAAGTATTCATGTGTCCATCACGGATATCAAATATCTCGTAGTTGCGAGAACCACTACATTCTCTAAGAATGTGATGCACCACATGCTAACCTATAACATATCATCAATATCCCATTCTTGATGATCATTGGTTAGGCTATTTTAATTATACTATATCATTGATGTCTCACAAGAAAATGACGGTGATAATTCAAGGAACAAATAAGAGAATAACGACAAACATCAAAATAATTATTCCATTAAATGTACAAAACCCATAGATAAAACCTTATCTTCGATTGTGATCAAAAGTAAGTATGTCTCAACAAAGGAGTTTCTAAACATACAAACTTTAAACTCCCACCGAATCAAAACCAACATCCCACATGTTCAACACACAAGCTCTCACAACTTGGTAAAAGGGTCACTAAGATATCATCGGTGGGTACTCTTTCTAATTTTACATTGTTCATTTCTATTATTTCTCTAATCGATGATATCGCCTTGAAATATGTTTGTTTCTGTTTGAAACTAGCATCGATGTACCTAGTCACCGATAGCTTGATGTCCACCATAGTCCCAACAATCTATTAGGTCTATCCCGATAGATCTTGATCCCAAGGATATAGGAGGCCTCACCAAGATCCTTCATCATAAAGGATTTAGGCGATTCGGTCTTTCACGGATTGCATCATGGATCGGTCGCCCCCATAATTAGAATGTCATCGACATATATCACAAGGTAGACAACGCTTCCATTCTCGCTTACTATAAACGCAAGGGTCCTCTTTTACTCGACAAAATCAAACAATTTGATAGCTCACAAAGCAAATATTCCAACTCCTCGATGCTTGCTTGAGTCCATAAATGGACTTCTTTAGCCTACATCTTGCGATTCGCTCTCTTTGGATACAAAACCTTCAGGCTGAGTCATGTAGACATCACTTTCTATTTCTCCATTGAGAAACGCGGTTTTGACATCCATTTGCCAAATATAAAAATTGTAGTATGCAGCTATTGCAAGTAAGATCGTAATGGACTTGATTTTGGCAACTGGCGAAAAGGTCTCATCATAGTCAATGCCTTCACGTTGACTATAACCCTTTGCCACCAACCTAGCCTTGTAGGTTTGTATCTTACCATCTGCATCTCTCTTCTTTTTGAAGATCCATTTGCAGCCTATGGGGTAAACCTCATCCGTAAGTCATCAACTTGTTCCTGCACTAGATTGAAATACATCGAGTCCATTTCAGATATTAAGGCTTCAAGCCACATCTTTGAATCGGTGCCAGACACCGCTTCATTATAGGTCTTAGGTTCATCATCATCCGATTCGACTTCATCATCTTGGTTCTCAACCATTAGATTCAATCTTTCGATGCACGACGAGTCCTCGTGGCCTATTGAGTTGGGTTGTTTGCGAGTTCAGTCGTATTCATTACGAACGTGAGTAGGTTCTTCCGTGTTGATCCGATCAACATTTCGATATTCTCAAGAATTTAATCATGATTTTCTTGAGGTGGAGGTGGCACAACTATTGTGTCATCTTGTATTTGATGAGTCTCATTGTCTCTCGAGATGGTGGTGGCCCCAAGAGTCATTTCCTCCCAATAGATCATCAAATACTCCCACGAATTCTTGTTTACACCATTAAACAATCCTTCGTCCTCCGTGGTCGTTTTGTGGTTCTCGAATTGCTTCAAGATCTACCTCGTTGTGACCTTGTTCCTGGAAACATAAGAGTCTTCAAGAAAGCGTCACATTCCTAGAAATGATCACCTTGTGATCTCCGGTGAGTAGAATTCATATCTTTTGTTTCCTTGGATATCCCACAAAATAACATTTCTCACTTTTGATTCCAACTTATCGATCTGCATCTTTTAACAAAAGCAGACAACCCTGTGTCCGATATGTTTAAGACTTGCCATTTTACCACACCATAGTTCATATGGCGTTTTCGATCGATTTAGATGGAACCCTATTCGTAATATAAACAAGATTAGTAAGGCATGGCCCCAAAGGAATAAAGGAGACTTGCGAAACTCATCATGGATTGAACCATATCTAATAAAGTTCGATTTCTTCTCTCGGATACACCATTTAGTCGTGGTGTTCCCGGAGGTGTCGGGCCCGACCGATTCCATGTGATTTCAAGTAATCAAGAAATTCTCGGCTTAAGTATTCCTCCTCGATCCGATCAAGACTCTTAATACTTTTACCAAGTTGTTTCTAGACTTTAACTTAAACTCTTTAAATTTATCAAGAGCTTCATATTTGTGTTTCATCAGATACACATACCCAAACCTTGAATAATCATCGATAAAAGTAATGAAGCACGAATATCCACCTTTGCTTGAGTTGAAACGTCCACACACATATGAGTGGATCAACTCTAGCAATTCTTCGCACGTAACCCTTTCCCGTAAAGTGGTTTCTTAGTCATCTTTCCTTTGAGACAAGATTCACAAGTACCATATGATTCGAAATCAAATGGTGTGAGATAATCTAATTTTCTCAACCTTGCTATCCTTTTCTCATTAATATGACCAAGTCTACAATGCTAAAGATAAGTAACATTATTCAGACACTTAGCTTATGTCGTTTGTTTTGTACATTGAGAATATCTCGCTCACATTCAAGCATATATAAACCATTCGAAAGAAAGGTTTTCCATAAGACACTCGTTAAGAGAAAACGAGCATCTACCGTTTCCAAATGGAAGGAAAACCTTCAATGTCCAACATAGGAATGGAAATAATATTCTTTGAAATCGCAGAACGAAATAACAATCATGTAAATCTAGTCTATAACCGAAGGAAGATCCAATCTATAAGTCCCCACGCTGCTCGGCAACTCTTGCTCCATTTCCTACGCCAGAGATCAACCTCCCAGATTCACCTTCCTGTTGTCACAAAGCCCTCCACATTATTACAAATATGTGAGCCACAATGTATCTAATACCCAAGAATGTGAATTGTTTATAGACATATTTATCTCAACGACAAATTTACCCGAGCTATCACCCATTGCACCTTGTGCCTTAAATTTTAGTGCGCTCTCTTCCAAAGGCCCTTCTCATGAAGCGTGCTCTTGAGAGATCTCGAGTATCTCATACTCCAAGGCTTGTGCCTCGAGGCAAACAAACTCTCCAAGTGTGAATCATTTCATAGGGTAGATGCATTCATGTTGCCTTTGGAGTTCTAAACTCATAGAAGTCAACACATAATGCTCTGAGCCGATATAGCATCCTCAACATGCTTCTCATGAGCAGCCCTGTCAAACAAGGCTTACTCAGGAGAACGCACATCGGGGATGATACTGATTGGTTTGTCCAAGACATACTCAATCTTTTCCGTCCTCAATACCAAACGCAGGCAATGTAGCCAATCCGTATAGTTCGACCCAGTTAACAAATTTGTTTCCATCAAACAATTATACAACTTAGACGACATCGTAACTGAACGAAAAATTTACAGAAATTAGAACAAAATTAGAACAAAGTAAACACAGATCACAATCGTATCACTAATCAAACAAGGGTTTATTGTATTGATTAGCTCCCACTAATTTTAACATATATTGCATCCCCAAATACAAAATACGGATTTATAACAAATATATAAATCTTAGTAGTCCAAGATCCAAGTCAATTTTATTGTAGCCTCTGCGGTGATGACTACAAATAATATCACCAAGAGCCTCAAAGCCAATTGCAAGAAGCATTTTGCATCGATTAAGTCTGCATTATTGCAGCTCTGCGGTCGATGACCACACTAATGACACTTGGTCGGTTTTGAATCCGAATGCAACAACGATCCTCAATTCTTGGTTTATTAATCCAATTAATATGTGTCCACTAATTATCTTGATCACGAGGGCAATACAAAATAATTAAGCAAGTCAACCCCATCACACGATGCTAACCATACATCTATGAGTGAGCCTGGCCTTGTAGATTTGGGAGTAAACACGAGGTGTAAAACTCTTGGTCGAAAAGGTTATCGACTCAAACAATTATGATGGATTTACACGCTTTGTTTCAAAGAAACAAGACTTGTATTTTAATGGGGATAAAACATGTGATACTAATTGTATATTTAATATCCAATATTAAATTCAAAATAATTATGGGTGCCACCCAGGGCATAGAAATCGGACCACATATATTGGCCGCCACCCAAACATAGTAACAGGACTACAAAATTGGGCGCCGCCACCCAAACATAAGAGCGGTCTCTAACTACTATAGTTAAAATAAGCATAAAATCAAATAGCATGCTTATCACAGAAAACATCAAATAGGGCTCAACGAATAAATTCATTAATCCAATTAATAATTTAATTTCTAATTTAAAAGTGGATTTAAGCATTTATATTAATTCTAAATTAATATAAATATTCATTCAAAGATTATTATTTCTAAAATAATAATCTAATAAGATATATTAATCTAATTAATAAATCAATTCTCTAATATATGAACATAAGCAAATTATATTAATTCTAAATTAAT
This sequence comes from Salvia rosmarinus, assembly GCA_036937905.1. Classification (NCBI taxonomy): domain Eukaryota; kingdom Viridiplantae; phylum Streptophyta; class Magnoliopsida; order Lamiales; family Lamiaceae; genus Salvia; species Salvia rosmarinus. The sequence goes on from CM072820.1 coordinate 13,063,431, forward strand.
ATAAAACAAACTTTATACTATTATTTCAAAATAATAATAAAGTCAAAATTTATTAATCTAATTAATAAATTAATGTCCAAAATAGTGATTAGATTTATTAATTCCAAATTAATAAAATTAATCCATGTACATTTGTAACTTATATTAATTCTAAATTAATATAAAATTAAACTTTATACTATTATTTCAAAAATAATAATAAAGTTTAAATTTATTAATCTAATTAATAAATTAATTTCTAAAATTATGATTATATTTATTAATTCTAAATTAATAAATTGAATTCATGTACATAAGTAGATTGTATTAATTCCAAATTAATACAAAATTAAAATTAATGTTATTATTTCAAAATAATAATATTAAACAAAACTTATTAATCCAATTAATAAATTAATTTGTGTAATTGGAAATTAAATTTTATTAATTCAAAATTAACAAATGAAAACTTTTTTTTTTTTATCTTGTTAACAGCCCAAGTGGCTGTCACACACAATTAAAATAGCCCAATTTGGGCTCCCTTTATTCAACCCAAAACGCGTGAAAACGCCCGAAGCATTGCTCCAAGCTTGCGCCCACTCGTAAAATTGGAGGCGCCCAGGCCCGCAAGAGCCGCCTCCCACCAAGCCCACCACGGATTGGACGCACCACACGCAGTGGGGTTTCTTGTAGCGTTGTCGCGCGCCGCCTGCTCGCCGCCTTGCCGCCGCCTTTCCCGACCTCAGACTTCGTCGACGATGACGTCGCCCTCGCTGGAAAGTCCAATGACGGCCATCGCAAGACGCCCAGTGCGACGCGGAAGCCTAGCGCCTTCGGTGCGCTCAGATCTTCTCCTCCGTCGCGACGGCGAGACTAAAACATAGCGCTGACGGCGGCGACAAGCGGGCGCTTAGCGCCGTCGTCGACCGCCGTCCGTGAGAACTCGAAGCCTCGCGGTGAAGATGGAGTCCCGGAGGTGCGAACAACGTGAAGGTAGGGAGGCTTCCGTGAAACAATTTCAATTTCAATTCTGTATTCTAATTCCTTAATTTCGATTTCGATTTTCAATTCAGAATTGAAGTGTTCGACGGCGGTCGTGAGACGCCAGATCTCGACAGTGAAGAAGAAGAGTCCCGTGGCACCAATTTCAAAAATCAATTGCCGGAATCCAGTTTTCAATTTCTTTTCCGCTTTTCCAAAAATTAAAATTAATATCTGATTTCAAAAATCAGATTATCAAAATTCCAAAATTTTAAAATCCACAATTAAATTAGTAAGAATTAATTATAGATCGAGCCCTGCCTCGATACCATCAGAAGGATTCGCTCTTGACAACATCTAATGCGCAATGAATATAACATCAAGAATGATCTAGATCTATAATTAAAGCATACGATGAGCCCTAGAACACGAAGATCAAGACTTACGTGTTTATTACAACTTCGTGTAGTAGTAAAGCTTCAAGGAATCCTTCGAGGCGTTTCCACTACTATGGTATCCACGTGTCTTTAATCACCGCAGAACAATTTTCGGAGCCAAAATTCAACGAGAAGCCAAGAATCTCCTATTGAATTTTGCAAGACGTATTCAAATGTGTGTTCTCTGTTTTACGGTTTCACGTTAATCTCAAAGATTAACTTCCCATATAAAAGATAACTACTCACTAATAGATTGTATGGGCTTTAGGCTTAATTAACTAATGTCCAACAATTAATAATTAGCCCATATCTAATATCTAGTCCATTTAACTTTCAATTTCCTTTCTATTTCCAACACATGTCTCGTCGCTCTCACAATCTTCGCCGCATCGTCGTCTTTATCCTTGCCGCATCGCATGCCTTCTCGCCGATCACACCGCGTACGCCCGCATGGCTCACTTCACGCCCCTTGATATGACCACACGAACGCCGCCGCCAAAGAACCTCCGCTCATCCATCTTCTTTCCATATCTCGCTCGCTGCCGGCGCTTGACGAATTCGACGGTGTTGCCATTGCTTCGTGCGGACCGTGCGCTTCGTCAATGATGAACGCAGCCGATGACTCCACCACGCGCAGCAGCCTCGTAGCACCTCACCGCGCCATCTCCTTCCACCTGCCGCTACGCCGAACCACCGCTTGCTTCGTCGTCGTCCACTCCCGGCTCGCCGAGTCTTCCATGAATAGTTCACAGCTCAGCGTCGCCGCTCAGACGTCCGTCCGTGCCGCCTTGCCTTGATGGTTCGCGACGACATCTCCCCCCGTCTGCGGCAAAGTCTTCACGCCGTCTCCATCGTTGTGCGGTTGCTTTGAGCTCACATCGACATCTCACCGTCTGCAGCAAAGTCTTCACGCCTTCATGCCATCTCCATCGTTGTGCGGCTGCTTCGAGCTCGCGTCGGCATCTCCCCGTCTGCGGCAAAGTCTTCACGCCATCACGCCCGCACGATCGCTTCGAGCTCGCATCGGCATCTCCGGTCGCAGACTTCTAGCTCGTGCATCATACTATCTCCGCCATAACTCGAGCTCACCCGCGATCATCCGTTCTTTAGCTCATCGCGTCGACTATCGTCTCGGTGGTGATCAAATCATCCTCTGCGATGCCGCCTCAAGATCGGTAAAACATTTGTTCGAAGTTACCAAAAGCCGTGAATGCCAAGTCCAGCCCAACTACAATGGATTTTCAACAACAAGCAGATACCAAAAAGGGTGACCGACCCCTCACGCATCTCATTCGTTCCAACAAGTTCAATCATAGCAATAATACAATTCATGAATACACGTAGAGAAAACTATATGCAAACGGCTTACAAACGTGAAACAAAGAAATCATTTTCTCACTTCAATAATCGGCATGATAGCGAAATGAGACGCTCATAACTTGCTTTGAAAAAAAAAAAACGAAAATAAAAACAAAAAAATTCACCACAAATGAGGACGGTGTACGTAAATTGAACGAACTCCTAAATGAGTAGAATTACCTCTACGATGTCGGCAAGCGCTCCCGTGGATGATTTATGAAGAGATAAATGGAATCCACCTCCGTTTTGCCAAACTATCAAAAAGTAACAAAAGCGTGAGTGAGATATCAAGTTAGAAAGGAAGGGTCCACCTCACAATAATGGATAAAACAAGAGTTGATCACCTTGAAACTCTAGAGAGAAGTCTCGGCGAGCCTTTGCGATCGCGAAAGGATTAGCAAAGACATATTTGTGATTGATCGTGGTAACACCGCACTCACCGCAACAAAAGAAGAAGATGAAGCCGCTCCGCCGCTATCGACGTCGAAACCCCGTTCTCGCTGCACTCCCATTCAAAGACGAGAAAATATGAAGATGGAAAGAAGGGATAGGTAAAGATCGATGATGCGAATATCATAAAAGGGCCTAATATGGGAATGGAAGTAGCAAAGTCAAGAATTTATAGTGGATAATCGCATATCAATTCTTTTTCCGAGAGAGTTCAAAGATGGCGTTGCTTGTATGATTGAAAGTTGTTAATTCTGGATAACTTGTTGGGTGTGTGCAAACCCAATTCCCACATCGAAGATAGAAGGAAAAATTGTCTTCTATATATTAAGAAACCCACCACAAATTAGTATGAGGCCTTTTGGGTAGTTGAGCCCAAAAACAAATCCATGCGGGCTTGTGGCCCAAAGTGGACAATATCATACTAATTGGATGGAGTGGTGGCGGCAGCAGTCCACAACAGTGGTATCAGAGCCGACGGTTCGGTTGGGCCCAATATGTGGGCAGGACGAGGTTGCTTTCCCGATGATGGAGGAACCCCCAGTGAACTCACGATTGAATCCGTGGTTCCGTGTCGAAAGTCTTCACGATAGTGTGGTCAGGCAACGAGTCCCGTGGTGGTAACGGCGGTGCAAGATGTACGGATTATCGCTCGGGGAGGACAATGATGTGGTCCTTGGTTTGAGGGGAGGATTGTTGGGTGTGTGCAAACCCAATTCCCACATCGAAGATAGAAGGAAAAATTGTCTTCTATATATTAAGAAACCCACCACAAATTAGTATGAGGCCTTTTGGGTAGTTGAGCCCAAAAACAAATCCATGCGGGCTTGTGGCCCAAAGTGGACAATATCATATTCAGTGCAATAACTGCGGCAAATTTGGGCACATAAAAGCTGAGTGTTGGTCCAAGGAGAAGCAACTCAATTATGCTCAAGAAGATGAGGAGGAGAGCAAGCTCTTCATGGCGTGTGCAGATAGCGTCAATATGCCAAGTGACGTTTGGTTCGTGGACAGTGGGTGCTCGAACCATATGTGTGCCAGCAAGGAGATATTTAAAGAGCTTGATGAATCTCACAAGATTCAAGTCAAGCTAGGTGACAACAAGGCAATTCAAGTAGAAGGAAAGAATGCATTGCGGTAAGAAAGAATAGTCATGGTAAAACCAAACTCATTTATGATGTCTATTTTGTTCCAAATTTGGCACATAATTTATTGAGTGTTGGGCAACTTATGACTAGTGGATATGTGATATTATTTGATGATGGACTGTGTGTTATCAAAGAAAAGAAATCTCAGCAAACTGTTGCAGAAGTTTGCATGACAGAAAGCAGAATGTTTCCGCTGCGGGTGTCGAGTATAGACGAGTATGCTCTTGTTTCTGGTACACAAGATGATTCCAGATTGTGGCATTTGAGATATGGACATCTCAATATCAAGGGGTTAAAGCTTCTAAGTCAGAAAGGTATGGTTCTTGGACTGCCTACTATTAATTCCTTTGATATATGTGAAGGATGTATCTATGGGAAACAAGCAAGGAGATCGTTTCCTAGTGGCGCATCTTGGAGGGCGTCGAAATGTCTTGAATTGATTCATGCAGATTTATGCGGGCCTATGCACACCGAATCGATTGGTGGGAGTCGATATTTTTATTATTTCTCGATGATTTCACCGCATGAGTCGGGTTTATTTTCTCAAAATAAATCGAGGCCTTTGAGAACTTCAAGAGTTTTAAGGCCATGGTTGAAAAGCGGTTAAGCGACCATCAAAATTCTTCGCATGAGATAGAGGTGGTGAGTTTTGTTCTAATGGCTTTAACCATTTTGTGAAGCTAATGGCATACGCAGAGTTGATGCACCATATACACCTCAACAAAATGGTGTCTCGGAAAGGAAGAATCGCACGTTGTTGAAATGACGAAGCATTGTTGAAGCGAAAAAGCTCCCAAACTCATTCTCGGGTGAAGTTGCCGTGTTCTGTTGAATATATCACCCACTAAGGCGGTTCAATCGCACTCCATATGAAGCGTGGAGGTACAAAGCCAATGGTGAGCTACTTGAAGATCTTCTTGTGTAGCTTGTCCGATAAGCTCTCGAATCGCGAAGCTCGATGAGAAATCGAGAGAAGTGCATCTTCATCGGGTATTCTTCTCAATCAAAAGCATATAGTCGATAATCCACTTAATGGCAAGATTATTATCGCTAGGATGTGATCTTCCATGAAGATGCAAGTTGGGATTGGGAGAGCAAGCAAGACACACAAATTCAATTTGATCCCACATCTAATATTTTGATTCTTCTTCAAATTCCTCACAAAGCAGCCCATCAGATTCACCACAAAACAGCCCCCCAAACACACCAAATACTAACCCAGTAAATTCTCCTAAAACAAGTCCGATTCATACCCGAACACCAATATATCCTCTTCATCATCAAATGAAACATCTCTCCACGGGATATAGATCTCGCGAAATCTATGAGAGATGTACTTTTGCTCTTATGGTTGTAGATCCGAGTCGCTTTAATGATGCGGTTGGAGACGAAATGGTGCAAAGCAATGGAGGAGAAATGATGGCAATTGAAAAGAACTCAACTTGGGAACTTGCAGATTTGCGAGAATAAAATTGCCATTGGTTTGAAGTGGGTGTTCAAGACAAAGTATAACGTGGATGGGGCGTCTGAAACACAAGGCTCGTTTAGTGGCCAAGGGTTATCTTGTGATTACAAGGCGTTGATTTCGAGGAAACGTTCTCTCGGTTGCACACTTTGAAGCGGTGAGAATATTTCTAACTTTAGCTGCATATCTAAAGTGGCCTATTTATCAACTCGATGTCAAATCTGCGTTTCTAAGCGGAGAGTTGGAGGAGGAAGTTTATGTCGAGCACCGCAAGGATTTGTTGTTGAAAGCATGGCGATAAGGTGTATAGATTGAAGAAAGCATTATATGGCTCAAGCAAGCTCAGAGGCGTGATGCAAAGAAGCTCGATTCATTCTTTGTGGCAAATGGATTTCAAAAGAGTGGTCATGAGGCTACGTTGTACACAAAGAAGGAGGTAACAATAGTCTCACGCTAGTTTGTGTTTATGTCGATGATATAATTTATATGGGATCATCTCACCTCTTACTATCGAGTTCAAAGAGAGTATGATGAACATGTTTGAGATAATGATTTGGGCTGTTGAATTACTTTCTTGGGTTAGAAATCAAGCAAGGAGAAGATGGTGTGTTTGTCTACCAAAGAAAGTATCTGAGAAGATCTTCTTAAGCGCTTCAACATGCAAAATTGCAAAGTCGCAATCACTCAGATGAATATCGATGAAAAGTTGCGACTTGAAGATGGTCTTGAGAAGGCGGATGCAAGGAGCTTTAGAAGTCTAGTTGGAGGTTTGATTTATTTAACACATACCAGCCCGATATTGCTTTTACATTGGTATGGTATCCGTGTTTATGCATAATCCGACGAGGCAACATTTTGGTCGCCGCAAAGAGAATTCTTCGCTACATAGCCGGAACTAAAGATTATGGGATTTGGTATTCAAATGTTGATGAGTTCAAACCGATTGGCTTTCTTGATAGCGATTGGGCGAGTTCGTTGGATGATAGGAAAAGCACCTCGGTTTTGTTTTCAACTTGGATCGGGAGCGACAACATGGAGCTCAAGAAACAAGGAGTGACGGCACTTTCATTGCGAGGCGGTAATATGTTGCGGTTGCGTCTTGACGTGTCAAGTGATGTGGCTTAGAAGGCTATTAGTCGATATCGGTCAAGAACAGAAAGAAGGCAAATCGATATATTGCATGACAATCGATCCGCTATTGCGATCACAAAGAATCCGGTTCGACATGGAAGGACAAAGCACATCGATATCGAGTTTCGTTTTATACGAGACTTGGTGAGTGATGCTTCCATCTCTCTCGGTTTTGCAACGGTGAGCGACTCATGAGATATCTTCACGAAGTCGCCGTCCGAGAAACATGTCAAGTTGAACTCAACTTGGAGTCGCAATTATGAATCGAGGGAGTGTTGAATGAAGTTGGTGATTCAAATTGCCAACTCATCCTTATCTAGTTATATGAGTCATTGTTAGTTTTTCCTGTTTTTAGCTCTTTAGTTAGCTTCGCACGATGAGTTGTTGCTAAGATTACGATATTCGTTGAGTCTTTGTTTCATTGTAACGAGGGCTATAAATAACCTTCAGAAAGATCAATATATTAACAAGCTTTGGAGTTCCTCTCACATATATTGCATAAGTTTTTCTCTTTCTTGTTCTACGCTCGGTTCCAACATAAGCGCATGATAATAAAAGAAGGTTTAGCCAAGAACTGTTGTGCTCATTTTGGAAAGAAGGAGCGGTCCAATTTATAGAACAAGGCTAAAGCTAAACCTAGCAAGTCGCTTGCTGCGTGTACTTGCACGAAGACAAAAAAAAAAAAAAACTTGGCTAAATCTCGCATCCGGATCAACCCTACGACAGCGTACCTTCATGATGCGTGGCTATTGCGGGTTGTGGTGAAACCAGCTACAGAGTTTGTTGAAGCAAGAGACTCTCTTACACAGCTGCAGGGTAATTAAATGAAGTTTGTTTGAGTTCGAGTTTTTTTTGTTGGTTTGTCGGCGGAAACATAATGCACAAGTTTGGGAGCTCCCAAACAAAACTCATTAATGCAACATGTACTTATTTGTGCTTAGACACACAATCTCGCCAATAAATACGGTGGGCTTTGGATTGCCCAAATACAATGGGCTGCAAATTAAAATTTGAGAGAGGCCCAGTGTCAAAATCGCGAATGGGCTCCCAAGAATTGTTGAAATGGGCCACATTTTAGAGATAAGTTCAAATTTGAAGGAAAAGAAATGTGAGTAAATTAAAATGGCCCAATCGGTAATTTCATACGTGAGCTTCCAAATTATGACAAGTATATGGGCCAATTACATGATCCAAAATATTTGGGCCTCATTGAAATCACGTGATACGTATGGTTGGGCTATCAATTAAGGATTGATTTGGGCTGACAAATAATGGCAATTATATGGGTCCAATTTTGGAGGCAAACTCACGAAGTCCAAATGCAAAATCAATCCAAGTCCAAGTTAAAAAAAAAAAAAAAAACAAATTCAAAGTCAAGAACTCCTAAATACGAGTATAAACTGTTTACAAATTCAAATCAAATTGACGGACTCCTAAATATGAGTATAAACTATTTACAAATTAAAATTCAAGAACTCATCGACAAGAGTCTAAACTATCAAAATGAATTTCGAGACTCGTCCATGAACAAGTCTCGATGGGGCAATTTGTAGACAATTAAAAATTATTAGCAAATTATATTACGCCACGTGTAAATTATGAATTAAATAATTGATTATACTTCTATTTTATTAATGGAATTTATTCCAAAATTAAATAGATATGTAATTAATATTTAATTTTATCGACAAATAAGAGAATGACATGTGGCGACGACATCGGAGAGGAATAATCGCTCAAATTGTGCCAAATGAGCCATAAAAGGCCCATAAGCTCAAGCCCATAAGCTAAAGCCCAAGCTCAAGCCCATAAGCTCAAGCCCAAGCTCAAGCCCATAAGCTCAAGCCCAAGCTCAAACCCATAGTTTAGAGGCCCAAGGCCCATAAAGCCCAAAAGCCCACTACCTTAAATCTATAAATAGGGGTGTTGGGCTTCATAATGAAAAAGAGTGAAGTGAAGTGAAGAAATCGAAGATTTGAAGAGCTCAAGACACTCGAAGAATCTCTCTGAAGCATTCTCAGACATTCAAAGTCTTCTTGAGCATTGAGGCATTCTTCGTGCAAATCATCGCGTTCATCCTCCAAATCATTCCAAAGTTGAAGATCTTCAAGTGGATTCTTCAACATTTGAATCAAATCCGACGTCCGATCCGAAACAAGATGAAGTCCTTGGATCGACATCGTCAAGTTCAACCTTCAAGTTCAAGGAGATCAAAGAACTACATCCCCTCCAAACAACTCGAAGAAAATTCGAAGATCGTTCAAGAAATCCATATCGAAGAAGAAGAATCAGAGGATAGATAGAGATCGAATCCACTCAAATACATCAAATCCAAATTCAATTAATTTTTGTATACAATTTTGTATTTATAAAATTTAAATACAAAAATTTGTGTTACACTCTCTCATGACTGAGAGTTTATTAGAGTTCTTTTACAAACAATCTCTTAGAAACTCAGTTGATTTATGTAAATATGTTGTAATTCTTTTTTTCTTTTGGAAGGAAATAATATTATTTATCTTCAAGCAACATCAAAAAGCACAAGTTCCCTCAATCAAGTAGGAAAATCCTCAGTCCAAATCGTTGGATTCGAAGTATGCACAAGAGATTGTGCTAATTGGTGTTCACCACCCTATTCATGATCTATATAAACATGAAAAACACCAATAACGAATCCGTCACAAATAGTATTCAAAATATCTTTGATCTTCTCGAGTAGGAGCTCATCGTCTTCATTGTTTGGAAAATATATCTTGCATCTAGTCCCCCAACACTTCAAATTCAACATGTCTCCAGTGGTGACAACTCACATATAAAAATGACTTCACATACATATGTACACACATATAAATACATACGTTGGAATTTCCTAATATTAAAATAAAAGAGTCATGTCTCACATTGATTTTGTAAACAAAGTGAGGAGCCCCTTAGTGTTATATAAGGAGAATAAAGTTCTTTGTTACAAGCGCACCAATTACTATATTATACTCTTGTGATTAAATTCTAGTTTAAATTCATTTTTTAGTTTCTCTTGTGAGAATCTTGATAGAAGGTGAGAGCTTGTCAAATGCTTGTAATAGTGTAGGGGGGGTCGAGAGGGAGATGTAGACTGTGTGATTGTAGAAATTTATCATATAGTGAATTTTCCTATGTGGGTCGTGGTTTTTCTCCTGTTTTAGAGTTTTTCACGTTAAATTCTTGTGTTGAGATTGTTGTTCTTTTTCTTCCCAATTTTTCGTTTCTTTACTACTAAGTATGAATGGAGACCTGATGTCCCAACAGTGGTATCAGAGCTTGGTCTAGGTCTCTTGATATTCTGAGTATGCTCTGTGGTTGCAGTGTTATCTGATCTTCCACATCAGAAAGGATTTCTTGAGAAAAGTCTGGGTCTCTCTTGTGAGGCTACTATTCATTTAGAAGGTGGAGAAAATTATGTCGAGGGCTTGAGTTCAATGAAGTTTGGCGTGATGAAATTTGATGGAAGAATCAATTTTGGCTTGTAGCAAGTGCAAGTCGAGGATGTGTTGATACAAACGGTGTGCACAAGGCTTTAAAGGTAGGTCGAGTTCAGCGAAGATACAAACAAAAGTTACGTATCGATGATGAAGATTGAGAGGATGCGGATGCAGGGCGACAACAAGTACAATTCGTCTATGTTTGGCCAAGAATGTTCTTGCAAATGTACATGGGATTTCGAGTGCCAAAGAGCTGTGGGAAAAGTTGGAAGCTCTGTACCAAGCAAAGGGCATCTCAAATCGATTGTACCTGAAGGAATAATTTCACACCCTGCAGATGGATGAAGGTAAAAAAATTTCATATCATTTGAATACTCTTAATGGTGTTATCTTTGAACTAAAAGCAATTGGAGTGAAAATTGATAATGAGGACAAGGCGTTAAGGTTCATCTTGTCTCTTCCTCATTCCTACGAGCACATGAAGCCAATCCTGATGTATGGGAATGAATCATTGATTTTTGCTGAAGTCACGGGAAAACTTCTTTCCGATGAGAGAAGGCTGGCGAGTGAAGTGCTAAATTCAATGAAAAATTTGGCAATGGTGGCTTTTAGCAAAGGGAGGAAGAAGGACTACAAATGTATTGTTTATTGGAAGTGTGGAAGAACCGGACATACGAAACGAAACTATCCAGGTGGAGCTGATCAAGGTGGAGCGGATCCGGTAAATAGCTCCGACCATGAAGCTGACATTGTGATAGAAGATCTCTTTTGAAGAGATGAACATCCTTATGGCATGTCCAACTACCATGAACGAGGATGTGATGATGTTAGTTGGACCGCATGTGCATTGGTTTGGCATGGATGCAATGTGTGTGGTGAAAGTTATGTAGATGGTTGAAGAACTTCTAGGATGGCCAAAAGCTAGAAGTTGCACCATATTTTTTGTCAGCAAGTTTCGACATGTGCCGAATGAAATTTTAGAATGGTTGATTCTAAGTGTTCTACTCATATGGTAGAGTAGGTTTATTCTCTTTTTTTTGAGGATGATGGTTCTTTGGGTTAAGAATCATGATTGTCGGTGAAGTATTCTTTTATTTTAACAAGGTGGAGTCTTGTCCGTTGATTTTGTAAGCAAAGTGAGGAGCCCCTTAGTGTTATATAAGGAGCATAAATTTCTTTGTTACAAGCGCACCAATCACTACATTATAGTCTTGTGATTAAATTCTAGTTTAAATTCATTTCTTTGTTTCTCTTGTGAGAATCTTGATAGAAGGGTGAGAGTTTGTCAAAGGCTTGTAATAGTATAGGGGGTCGAGAGGGAAAGGTATACTGTGTGATTGTAAAATTTATCATATAGTGAATTTTCCTATTGTTGAATTTGTATACTGGAAGCAGTTTTGGTTGAGCTTGTATACAATGTTTCCTGTTACCACTATTACAATCTCCAATCTGAATTGTTTACTTGATTGCATATATATGTCCCTTTATGTCATATATAAGTTAGATCATACGATGTGTTGTAGATCACGTAAGTCTGTATGATTGGTCGAGCTTAATGAGATATAAAAGTATCATGGTTGAGACAACTTGAGGACGAGTTGTTGGTATGGGTGCGGTATAGATAAGAAGTGACTTGACTTAGTTGCTTGTCTATCTTGATGCGTCTCGGCGTATTGATGGATCACGGTGAGATCGGTTCTTCTATCGACCGTCGTGAAGAACCTAGATCTCGGTGACTTCGATGATCTAAACCTCGATAAGGTATTAGGTGAGTATGAGTTCTTGACCATCACTTTGACTTGTTATGGGTGAGGTTACATCGGTTAACCAGGACTCTCTGCATCTTGGGTGGTGGCGGTGCTTGTATGTCATGCTAGTTACGTATCGAGTCACCGTATCCGTTTAGGATGATGGCGTCCCATAAGGAGTTCAAAGGTTTATTGTACTAAACCCGCGGTTGAGTTATCTCAAGTACAATAATAAGGTTGAGTGGTACTTAAGGAATTAAAGATATTAATTATTTTAAGTAGTCGGGAATGACGTAAATAATTAATGGACGTCTGATATCTTAAATCGAGGATTAAGTAAAGTCTAAGTGCAAGCCGACTCAACTTCGAAAATAAAGGGGTAAGTCAACATTTATTCTCAGTGGCATGAATAAATGTTTATGAATTAATTTATATTACGAAATGAACATAAGATAATTAATTTATTTGAGGCTATCTTTATTCCTTTCATTTGATCCTGGTGGCCCGTCCGGCCTGGAGCTTGTGAAAATCGTCCATCTCTCCCGATCCTCATGGGACTCTAACTTGATCCTCTCTATCCTAAAGGATATTATTATATTTATTAGATATGCATAGATCCTATCTAGATAGGATTTAGGAGTACATTATAAATATAAGGTGAGAGAAAATCGAGGCTAATCCTCAGTGATAATTTTAGAAATTACTATTTCTACATAGTGAGAATTTTTGAAAATTGAGAGAAAGTAGAGGCGTTTTCTATAGCATTCTCCATAGATTGTCCTCACTCGACATTGGAGTTTAGGCAATGGGATCAGATCGAAGATCAAAGCACGAGTCTTGATCCATTCTACCTCGATAGATTCGCGGGTAAACACGAGAAAACCCTACGTGTTGCAATTAATTATATAGGTGCATGCTGGGCATATAATCAATGTATGGGAATTAAACATCCAAGATAGATCCTCGGGAGAGGTTAAAATCAATTTCCCTACAATTGGTATCGGGCGGTACGATATCTTGGCTCATTGGATTAATTCACGTTTGATTATAACGTGCGCAATTAATTAATTGTAAATTTGTCGTTCATCGTGGCTCGTTTCATTTTTTGTCGGATTTTGTTTTTTCATCACGAGAAAATCCGTGGTTAGATTAGATTTTTTCATGTAAATCTTATCTGTAAAAGAAGAACAAAGATGAAAGCACGAAGAAACGAGATGACGGAGGTCATAGGAAAAACGGACGCCTGCCGAGGGTGTGCGGCGCGGCGGCGGACGTGCTCGATGCTCATGGCGCACCGCCGCCGCGTAGACACGTTTCTCTGAGCATCGGTGACCGGGCGGGGAGTGATGGTATCGGCGTGCATGGGTCGTCGGTAGAGCCGGCGGGTAGACCTCGGCGGTCTCGGCATACTGGCGGGTCGCGTGGCGGCGGCAGCGGCGCGGGACCGCCTCACGTAGATGGCGCGAAATCGTCGGCGGAATAGGGCGGACAACACGCGTCTGGGGCGGCGGCAGCGTGCGAGGCAGCGACGTTACGCCTGAGATGCCTCGGCATGCCTCGGTGGTCACGCTCGGCATCTGGCTCGGCGCGCCGGGGCGCCTTGGCGGTGCGCTTCGGCGGCCTTCGGGCGGACAAGCGGAAACCTCGGCGACGCTCGGCAATACAGTGCCTCGGCGGCCTCGGCGGGTCGCATGAGACGCCAGCAGGAGTGCCTCGACGGGCAGCAGCGGCGTGGCGGCTCGGACCGGGCGGCGGCGGGCGACGATTTCGTGCGGAAACCTCAATGCCGGTTTCGGCGTATGGGTGAGGTGGCGGGCGCGATTCTGAGCGGATGTCCCGCCGATTCTCGGCGATCCTCGGCGATGCTCGCCGGCGACTCTCGGCGAGCCGTGGGTGACGGTCTTGCGGTGGGTGGCGGAAGCTGGCATGGCGCGCATGGGGCATGCCCAGCCAGCCCAGCTCTTTGTGCAACCCGACCCGGTTGTGTTTGGGCCGACCCGACCGGTTCGGCCCGCGAATTCGGCCCGGATCAAAATTTTGATCCGGTTCAAGTTTTTCAACCCGGTTCGTCCGTTCGATGATCCGACCCATTTTCAATTTTTCGTTAAATCCGGTTTGTGAATCCGGTCCGTGTCGTACGCTACGTCCGTTTTAAAGATTTTGAAGATCATGCTTTGCAAATTTATGTAATAAATTAGGCGAAATCTGAGGATCACAGTGGGCCGTGATGAGCGATTTTATTTTATTTTGTCGTTCAAAGCATGTAGTGGATGTTTAAATTATGAAGCATGCTATGTATGTTTAAATTACGTGAATAAACATGTTATATGTTTTCGTGATTGGATCGCATAGTAAGCATGCTAGGTTTATCACGTTTTCAAGCATATTTTAGAATTCTCTGAGCATGTTTTACATGTTGAGTTCTATAGAAAAGCATGCTAGGATTACGTGATGCGCATGGACAAACCTTTTGAAACAAAAGACTAATCAAGTAACCCGACATATTAATTTTAAATTAAAATGTCAAGACCTCCACTTTTGATCTCTAAACAAAGTGATACGCTTTGTGAGTGGCGCCCACACTCGTGGCTTGCTTGCACCTTGTTTGTCATAAGTTTGTTAGATGAGATTTCTAAATAAAACATTTTAATCTATTGAGAGTGGGAGTTTCATGTGTAGCGCCCACACGCGTGGCTTGCATATCGATTTTCATAAGTTCTCTAGAGATAGATTTAAAATGAGATAACAAAGGAATTTGGATTGGGCGGTATGGTCTAGTGAGTATGCCGATTCTAAGAATTCATTTTACGATGTTAAAGCTGTGGTCATTGCTTAGACATCACCTCAAGTACAACTTCCATGAAGTCCTTCTTGCGATAGTGATGTGGTCTAGTAAGGTCGATCATTAATTTCATTTGTCGTAAGGATAAGTTGACATGGATTGAAATTAAGCGACTAAAGGTATATTTTAGTGCGATCGAGGTGTTTATGTGTAGCGTCCACGCGTGCGTGGCTTGCATGTGGGATTCCTTGGGCGATTGGAGGTTTCAATTAATATTGTTTTATCAAAAGGTTACAATATTATTATTCACAATTATGTGCGATCGTATGCTTATGTGTTTACATTACTTTTCGAGATATGTCTCTTACACCAATTATCAATATGCTCGCAAAATCCTCTATCCGGTCCAAATTTTATCGAGTGGAAACAAAACATGGAATATGTTCTTATCATTGAAGAACACATGTTTGTTCTCACTTCTCCCAAACCCGATGCCACTCTTGAGCATCGACTAATGAGCAGCGAGAGTCAAGCGGACTTTGGCATAAGTCGAACAATATGGCCAAGTGCTATATGATGACTACAATGTCCAAAGGCTTTTGGTACCTGCACATCAATCGATGGTGAGCGGTGAAATATGGTCAAGTCTCGAGAGTAAGTTTGGGCGATCGGATCGGACGATCGCTTCCACACAATGAGAGAAATCTTGGCGTGTAAGATGGAAGAAGGAAGTTCGGTCCATGAACATATCTCCCACATGACTCATCTCATGGATAGTCTTGATCGGTTGGGAGGAGGTATTGACGGAAGCCAAGGTCGATATCATCCTCAACACCTTGCCCAAGTCTTTGAGAACTTTCGCGTGAATGCGATCATGAACAAGACCGAGTATACACTTAGTCGTTGTTTAATGATCTCGTGACCGCGGAAGGAGTCATGGGTAAATGAGCACATGCCTTGCTAGCACATCTAGGGCCCAAATTTTCCGTTGAAAATGGAAGAAAGCAGGGCACCAAAGATGGTAGAGGCAAAGGAAACGATGAAAGCGATGGGAGCAAGAACTTGCGCACACGGAGGCTTGAAAAGCGAAGGAGAGGGCAAGTGCTTCAAGTGCGGCAAGCCCGGGCATTGGAGGCCAAGTGCCCTATGCTCAAGGCACAAGGTCGCCATTTGCTTTAATAACGGAAACATGTTTAGCGACTTGTTCTACTCATTCATGGGTAGTAGATCTGGTCTGATCGATCATGTTTGTTACACCTTGCGGGGTTCCTGTGGACAAGGGGCTGTGTGATGGAGATATAACGATCTCCATGGGCACGCGGCGAAAGTCGAGGCCGTTGCGATCGGAGATGTTACTTTATGTTTGATAGAACAGTTTAGTATTAAAAGGCGTTGTATATGTGTGCGAGTTTGGAGGAACCTTATTCCGTTTGAAACTATTTATTCATGGATATTCGATTGTTTTTGATAGTGGTGTATCTATCATAAGAAATGACGAGTTATCGTGGTGGCATTTTATATAATTAAGCTTTATACTATTTACGCGAACATAATACCTTTAACTATGTTGCATCTACATCAAACCTTAAGAGAAAGTTTTCTTCAAGATGACACCAAATTTCTCGGCATCTTAGATTAGGTCACATCAATCTAAATAGGATCCAAGGCGGCTAAGAATGGGCGTTGGGTGATCTCACGATTACTCTGTTCTAGTGCGAATCTGTATAGAAGGAAAGATGTCGACCCGGACCTTGGCGAAGGGTTATAGAGCAAAGAAGTGTTGGAACTAGTCCATTCGACTGTGTGGACCTATGTCAACACAAGCTCGTGGAAGATGCAGTATTTTGTCACTTTCATTGGCGATTACTCAAGGTGCGGATACATATATAACCGCATCACCGCAGTGCAGATGCTTTGAGAAATTCAAAGAATTTAAGGCGGAAGTGAAAGCGAAGCTTGGTAAAAGTATCAAGTCATCTGTGATGCGATCGCGGTGGCGAATACCTCGATAACGAGTTTATGGACTATTTGGTGCGGTGTGGGATTACCTCCCACTCACACAAGCACACCACAACAAAATGGTGTGTCGAGCGAAAATATGACTCTCTTAGAAATGGTTAGATCAATGATGAGTTATGCAACATTGCCTATTTCGTTCACGGGGTATGCCTTAGAAACAACGGCATACTTGCTAAATCTAGTACCATCAAGTCGATCGAAAGACCCCTTCGAGTTGTGGTTTGGGAGCAAGCCTAGTTTAAGCCACATAAGGATATGGGGCGATCCGGTACATGTCTTGAACAAGAAAGGTGACAAGTTGGAGTCAGATCGAAGCAAGGCATTTATTGGCTATCCTAGAGGAGCGAATGGTGGTTATTTCTATATTCTAAGGATCGGAAGGTCATTATTAGCACTAATGCCGATTCTTAGAAGAGGATTATATGAAAACCATAAATCAAAGTTGAAATCATTCTTCAAAATTAGAAGATGATCGTATTTCACCACCGATTAAGCGAAAGTGCGAGATGTGGTGTCTCAGTGGTAGGGATCGACACGGATACTTGAAATTGAAGTGGGTGAGTTCCACTAGAGATACCGACCGTCAAGTGGCTCTATCCGACAAGTTGTGCAAGATAGAGAACCACAAGTTCTTGAACCCACCGTTGCCATTGTGCAGTGGCGCCTCGTCGTAGTGGGAGGTTGTTTGTTGTGGTTAAATGTATGCAACACAATTAAATGTACGCAAGTGCACATAATCAACAAGTAATATCGAAAATATTCGAGATCGAATCCACGTGGAGCACTTTTGGAACCACGTCGAAGACAATTTGTTTGTGATTATGAGAGAAACAACTTAAGAAATATAACACCGAGGCGAGGTGGACTTTTATACAAATTATGGTTAACAAACCGATATTAAGAGGAAAATAGACTTGACCACTTGATTCCACCCATGCTCCGTACTACTATGCGCTTGACATTATCTTTGCCTCGTTATTATGACATGAAATCTTCCAACTCTTAGTATTTTCCAAATCTAAGATTATACCCTCTAAGCTCGTCAATATATTCCTATACGAAGTGCTTTAAGAGTATCTCTACTATTCCATTCATTTATGTCACATAGAAAGCGAACACATATTCTATCTATTCACACATAATACTTAAATCATGTTCTTGCGTCGACTTTCTTGTTTTCCACTCTGTGAGAACTTCCCATAAATCATTGAGCTAAATCTCACCCATGGTGATCAATCACAAGCAAGATAAATAATCCCCAAAGCGATAATAACTTGACAAAATAAGCAGAACGCGGCTCGTCACACGAGCATGGGTTTCGTCAAAAGATCAAGTCTAAAATTTAGCTCATGGCGAGTCATTCAGCGAAATTCAAATACGCAAATGCCATAGCAAAGTCGAAAGAGTTCGAGATTCAAAGTTAACACTCGTCGTGGGAATCACGTGATCCTCCTTGGATCGTCGCCTCTCCGATAGCTTCTTCTCCAAGGTGTTGCCTCTCGATTCCTTCTTTCGGATCTTGGACAATGAAATCTCGATTGTCGCCTCTTTAATAACCAACTCGAAACTTTTGGGTGTCTGGACTAGGCACTGCAAACCCTTCATCTCTCGATCCTTTCTTTTCCGTTGGCTCGGCAAAGCGCGTCCTTTATCTTTGTCGTGGCCAGCCGCCCGCGTGGTACGTGGTCTGCGGATCTCTTCATTTCTTTCATAAGCACGGCCGATGCGCTGTCTGAGCTCCTCTATTCGGTTTGCACGGGCCTGGCTCGTCCTCACGATGAAGATCTCGCATCCGAACTCAACCCCTTACAAACTCGACCTCACTTAAAGGTCCGTCCTCACGTCTGAGCTCGGCGTCGTGACATCGCCTGCTTTTCTTTCCTTTCTTTTGAGCTCGACCTTTGAACGGGCCTGACTTCGTTCATGAATCCGATCTTAGATGCGGTCATCATTCTCGAGCTCGGCATAGAGTCCGACCTCGCTTGTAAGTCCGGCCTCGCTTATAAGTTTTAGTATCGAGGTCGTCTTCATACTTGTGACTTTTCATTTGAGCTCGGCTTAGGTTGTGTAATATCCCGCAGTTTTAACGCTTAATTACGATAATATAAATCGTAATTAGGGTTTTAGTTTCGATAATTAAAATCTTAATTAGTCAACGCTCGACTTTGACTAAGCATAATTTGATAATTTCTGTGTGATATTCACCGACGCTTAGTGAATTAAGGAATGCAGCTTATTCTATTCCTTCGAACGTATATTCTAATGTCGATAAAATTCGACAGTTAAGCTTTACGATATTTTCTAAGCATTAAGACTTAGAATTCGAGTTCCTTACCATTATAGAAGTGAATTAAGGTGATTTCAACTTATTCACAAACATTTTAGAGAAGACTCAACTATTAACGTTTTGAGTCGTTTCAAACGTCTACGTTCAAAACGTTTAGAGATAATTCCATAACTTGGTCTAATGATCATGGAATTATATTATTCAAAATTCCTATGATTATTTTATGATATAAAGCATTATTTACCATCAAAATAATGCTATAGAAATAAGAATAAAATGTACCAAATTTTAAGAATTTTGAAAACCACAATTTCAAAAACTAGATTTTGTGAATTAAAATTGTTCTAAATATTTTCTATGATTAAATTCATCATCTATGATTTATTATATGTCACATAACTATGTATTAGCTATTTAATACAAGAAAATAAAATATTTGGAATATCCTATAGTTTTCGAAAAATTAGGGTTTCAAAGTGTGAAATTTAATTTAATTCTATCCAATTGATGATGTATCATATTTATTATATTAATATGAGTTGTATTAGCAACTTGTGCAAGTTGGATGTCAATGGAGCCAAAAGTGCGAAAATGTGGACTATTTTATGTGATTAAATTGTTTTATGTCATGTTTTGAATTGTGTGAAGACAAGATAAGATCTATCATGTTATTAGGTGTAAAGTAGAGGTGGTATCTAATTCAAACAAGTAACCTAAGGTTGCATTAATATAGGGGCGAAATTTTAGAAAATTAAGGTTGGAAAAAAATGGTTTATACCTTATAATAGTGCCGCTATCTAGTTGAAATATTTGACTTTTCAAATGTTACTTTATTATATAATAATATTATAGTATATGATAGTATGAAAATAAAATTATTCCCCTACTCTATGAGATTGCGAAAACTATGTATATAGTATAAAGTATTGAATTTTCATTATCTTATGACAAGTAATGAAAATCAAATGACATGTATTAATTATGAGATGATATGATACATTAAGATATGATAGAATATAATTTTGTTGTCTCTCTTGAACGAATGGCGAAAACTATATGAATAAAGCAAGTGTGCAACTTGTTGAAATAAATGTAAGTTGTATTAATTAAGTGATAAGGTATCATATTAAAGTGTATGTGATAAGATTAAAATTTTGTCCTTTGCTAAAGGAGGTGGCGATTTTATGACTTTAGTTAAAGATGAAATAATCATCATTTATGTAATAATTACACAACAAGTGGACTAAGTCTATAAATATAAGATGTGATCAACCATTTCCCATTTTTGCTCCCATAGTACCAAAAATATTAGGAAATTGAGAGGGAGAGTTCATCATCTTGTTCATCCCAAACTTAGTTCAAATAAACCTTCGCCGATTAAATCGACTCGGATTAAAAGGTTAGAAATCTTACGAGCTTCGTACACATGCTAGAATTTTTGATTTTCATCCGTTAGAATTCATGTTATAAGCTTATGTTGTTTATGACATTTTCGAAAATTATAGAACTTATGCTAAGATGTTTAGATATTGTGTTTATATGATGTTATTAAGCATGTATTATAATTATATCATAAAATTAAGCATGTTATTAAATTCTATATGTGGATCGAAAATATGTGAGTGTGATATGTTGATGATTATGATTTTTAATTGTTGATTTGAGCATGAAATAATGATCTAGGGTATTAAATATGCTTGTATGATTTTATGTAGAATTTTTGGAAAACTATAGTATATAAGTCTATGATTTTCGAAAAAATTATAGTATGATAACATGTTGTGATATAATCCATGTTTAAGTGTTATCATAGCATATTGATAGTGTAGATTCATAATATAGTGTGGTATGAATTTATTGGATTTGTTAAAAATTATTTTGACCTAAGTCAAAATTTTCGAAACATGACTTAGGAAAATTTTATTGAATAGTTCATAATAAATAAAAATTATGTTATAGCCAGAATGCTTATAGATGATTATGTGTTATATGATTTAATTGGAATTTTTGAAAAATGTTTGCTTAGTTAAATTAAATTTTTGAAAACCATGGATTAAGGATAATAATGTTATAAATTTATTTTATCAAGTATAATTGCATAATATGTTCTAAAATGATGTTTTAGACATATTATGATTTTATGAGAATTTTTGGAACAAGAATTATACATAAAATATCGAAAATACATATATAGTATTAAAAAGTCAAAATGTTGACTAAAATGTTGACCAAAGTCAAATTGTTGACTAAAAGTCAAAATGTTGACCAAAAACGTTGACCAAGGTCAAAAGGCACGAAATTCGATAATACGTGATCTATGTGACGTAGTACGTTTAGTAACAATGTAACTTACGTTACGTAAGTACATTAAAGCGTCATTATGTGCTAAAGAGATAGAATACCTCTTATATGATGAGTAATTTCGTAATCGACATCATTGTAATTAGGAAGCGTCAAAATAAGTTCGGCGTTAGCCTTATTTGATGCATAGGGCGTTATAGGCGATGATCGTCTCTGTCGAAGCGTGACGATGTACTAAAATAGTTCTTACGTTAAGGTGGGGCGTGGACTTGAGCTTTCGACTTAGAAAGGAACTTTATTGAAAAGCTACGTACCAGGTGGGCTTTATTCGAAAACCCTTTTATTTACTTGCTTTCCGCAAATGAAAAGTATTTATTCTGATCTTACATTGAGAAATGATATGATTACACCGCCCAAAGTGTTTATGTTTTATGTATGATCTAATCGGTTGTTAGGCAAACCAACTATGAAAGTAAATCGGTTGTTGGGTGGCTCACGACTTAATAGAAATTAATGATTGTTCCTAAGCCGGATCGAGAATACACCGCTAGGATTAAATTGATATGATAAAGTTATATGTGGAGAATGATGGTATGATGATATTGATATATGTGGAGAAGGATGGTATGATGATATTGAAAGTTGTTGGTTATTTACCAGCGTATGGCGATCATGTTATGTGTGGAGATGGATGGTATGATGATAGTGAAAGTTGTTGGTTCGCTACCAGCGTATGATGATGTTATAATGAGATTTATAGTTGTTGGATTATTACAATCGATTGATGTTATGATATTAATAGTTGTTGGTTATTTACCAACATGTGTGATGATATGATAATAATATATGAGAAGCGATATGGATCATACGGATAGAAAATATATGCGGCGGACGACTTTTGAAAATAAAAGAAAATGTTTTAGTAAGCACGAGCATTTGATAAAACCTCGTGTGTTACTTAAAGGCGATGTAATTTGAGAAAATGTTTTGCCATGAGCCCACTAAGTGCATTCTTGTACTTAGCCACGCATATTGTTTTAAATGTGCGGGTTGAGCGATTGATGTGGATGTTGAAGTGTTGAGCGGTTGAAGTCTTTTGTGATTAGTAGTACCTTGATTACACATCGTCGTATGTGTAATCACATGTCTTTCATTGCAAAGTTATATAAGTTATGTTTTGAGTTGAACCCTTTGATAAAAGTCTAAATGATCCGGTTTCATTATATACGATATATGTGTCACTTTAAATGGTATGAAGTTTTGGGAATTTGTCTATCATATACCTCACGGTTCCATAATTAGTTTTGTTCATGTTGTTAATCCCGTCATTAGTATCACTCTGTTAATCCATACTTTGGTTGGCGGTTTGTTACAAAGTGGTATCGAGCGGTTTGTTCCTTGAACCCAAATTCCTTTTCACGAGTTAAGTCAGATTGAGTCACTAGACTCTAGAGATCAATGACTATACTCAACACTCCATCACATCAAGCTCAATAGGAAAGAGGTAAATGACTTTCTCAAAGTTTTGAGAATGAGAATGAGAAGTTTGAAAGTGAAAATTATTAAAATGAAATGATTTTCCAAGAAAATAAAAGTTTGAAATAGGATGATTCTAAGAATATGCGGTATGGAATTGCATATTGAGGAAAACTCAAAGGATTCAAGAATAAGGTATGGGACTGCATATTCATGGAAAACTTAAAAGAATTGATATGCATTAGGAAAATGATTTTCTCAGTTTTAAAATTTAAAAGTTGAAAGTAAATGCCCCTTTCTCAAAATTTTGAAATGAATAGTTTGAACATGGAAAATGATATTTTCCAAAGAGATGAAAGTTATGAAAGATATTTGAGAATAAAAGTAGTGAATGATGATTGAAATGATTTTTCAAGAGAAATGAAAGTTATGAGGATTGTTGAAAGTGAAAGTAATTGCAAATGTTGCAATGATGTTTTATGTTGTGAAGAGTTGAAAGTGATATGAGACGACATTGACATTGATATGTCAAAGAGAAACCTTTGAATTCATGGAATTGATGAGAATTTATGTTATGAAAGTTGTTGGTTCATTACCAACATATGATTATGTTATGATGATATTATATGAGAAAGTGTTGACATAGATATGTCAGTGAAATCTTTGAATTCGTGAAATTGATGAGCATTATTGTTATGAGCGGAGTTATGATATGTTTGGCGTTGAAATGTCGAAAGTTAGATGTTGAATTTTGAAATTCAAAGAGGTACATGAATACAAATGAGTTATGCTACGAATATTTAAGATTTTATTTCAAATTTCAAAGTCGATTATGATGGATATGTTATCCCAAAAGAACATAGGCGTGATAAGAAGCATGATCACTATCGCGAGAACATAGAAGTAAGAATCGGAGAACTTTAGTTACTCTCGAGAATGAAAGCATGTATCGACATGCAAACGAGCGAAGATTAAGCGAAAACAATACGAGTTTTCAAAGCGAGAAGAAAGAAGTATAAAGTGAATCATGTCGGCATTTTATGCCCGACTTGACATCGACCTTACCAACTTCGACTTTGGCGTCGACCTCTTTGATTTAGACCTTAGCGATTCGGTCGACTTTGGCTGCCCAATCTCGGCGCCACAAAACTTTCTTGTCGAGTGTTTTGAATTTGGCTCGTTCTCTCTCGTTTGAACTCCGATTCATGAGCGATTTTCGCCACGTACTCCTATAACAGAGTACTATATTTCTTATGAAGGACAGAATCCTTAGATCCTTCTCCGAATTCGTGAGAATCAGTTAAAGACTAGTTCTATGATGTGCATAGAGCGAGAACTTTATAGTATAACAAGAATTTTAGAGTGATACTAGAAAGTAAGATTTCGATGTCTGAGAAGAGTAATGACATACATGAGAACCTTTATTGATGACCTATTACGAGTTAAAAGGTTTTCAAGTTCTATTCATTATCGATTTACGTCATTGAGTTTAACTACATGACCTAGTTTCAATTGAGAAATCACTTGCGTTTCTCACTTTTCTCTGAAAGGAGTTTACAAAACCAAAAATTTTATACAGTGTTCTTTGAAACCAAGCCTTGTGTAAGTGAGAAAGTATTTGTGACGGGTTTGGCCACCCCATATGACCAAAAATATCTCGATGGTCGTCATTCGGTCTTGGACCCTATATCCTAAATATTCAGTTCAAAGAGCATATTGATTCACACCTTAAAGGTTGTCATCATGAGTTGTAAACCCATACTTCTTTTAAATTGTCATGATGAATTTTTCTTCAAGCTTGAAACCAGTAAGTATGAGACAGGTTGACTTATACGTCACCTAAGTTTTCAAATCGGTAAAGTGATAGACATCAAGTTATGATGTAAAGAAGTTCTCAAAGGGACGAGATATATTCTCTCCTATGGTGCACATTGATGCAATGACCCTTAATGGGCTTACTAGAGTTGATGATAACAATAAAGTTATACCTCCATGTGAGGGTTATGATGATTAAGTCGTAAGTGAGATACTCTTTAGCATTGATTGCAGAGTAGAAGTAAAAGAAAGTATATGATATCCTTGAGATATAACCCTCCTATTTCGTCATAATGAGAAAGATTATAACTTATCGAGAGATAGTTGTTTGTCCTTAAGACCTCGTTAGTAGGTTGGACATGTCTAAAGTATGGAGGTAGATGAAACTCGTTTATGAGTATCAAGGAATGAAAGCATCTCCATTAATAAGCCTCTCGTTTTATCCCTAAATCAATAAGATTATGCTTGGCGGATCTAATTCGAATATTTGAGGCGTTGGTTAAACCAATGATAGTAAGAATCGATGAATCATAATCAATGAGATGTCGAACAGCTAGGCTACCCTAATGCTTAAACAAGGTATGGGAAAGATACCCAAAGTTGAGATATAGTAAGGCGCCTATCTTGGAAATTAAGATAAATGGAACAAGCGTATTGCCCTATATGACGACCCTGGGTGGGTTTTGAGACAAGACAAGCATGAAAAAGAGTGAATGTTTTTACTAAAGTTATTTTATGCTAAGATTGCAAAAAGATGTTTTATAGATTGCGATAAACGTTACGCAAATGCTAACTACATTCTTGCATTATCAGAATGCCGCCCAGACGCGAACCTGAACAAGGTATTCAAGGGCGGAAGGTGACGAGGTAGGGAAGAGGCCGTATTCCACGGGCGAAAGTGAAGAGATACCGATTACCCCACCTCCTCCTTGAGGCAGAAGAATAGAGGAATTGTTCCTTAGGCAAAACCCACCATGTTTTAACGGAAGGAAGTCCCGAAGATCTTTGAGCAATGGGTTAGAGCAATAGAGAGATTTTCGATTTCCTCCATTGCACTGTATGAAAGATTATCTTGTGTCACCTTCAACTCACGGACCGGCGATTTACGGTGGGAAGCGAGGAAAAGACTATTACCCGAGCAAATGGAATATTTCATATGAGAAGACTTTAAGGCGGAAATGTATGAGAAATACATTCAGAAGCTATAGAAAGAAGAAAGAAGTTGAATTCTTCAACTTAAAACAAGAAAGAAAGTCTGTAACAGAGTACGATCGCATTTTCTGCGATATGTCGAGGTACGCCCCAGACCTAGTAAATACTGATATGAAAATGGCAGAAAAGTTTAGATCTGGATGAGACATGAGATAAAGATGTCTCTGGCAAGTCATGGCGACTTAACCTACACTGAAGCTCTTAGTCGAGCTTTGGATATTGAGGCAGCGATGCCTGAAGACAAGCCTACACCCCCTCAGTCACAGAATGTTGGTGACAAAGGAAAGAGGAAATGGGAAAGCAATTTTAAGAATAACTTCAACCGGGGAAATTTTAGCAACACAAATAATCAAAGGCCATGGCACCCCAAGGACAAGGTTGGAAGACACTAGTGTTTTCTCCACCCACGGGAGGTCCACCAGATCAGATAAGGACAACTCCCTGCCCAAAATGCAATAGGATGCGCAGGGATATATGCCTATGGGGCAATGTTAGTTGCTATAAATGTGGCGTGAAGGGCCACTATGTGAATGAATGCCCCGGAGTACGTCCGGTAAGAATGGTGAGGCCAAATCAACAAGGTCAAACCCAGCAACTCAAAGCAATACAGTACCAGCCCCAGTATGAGCCGCGGCAACCAAGGCAATACCAACAGCGGCAAGCACCCCGCCAACAACAACCAGCCCAGGCAAGAGCCTATGCATTAAATCAAGGACGGAACGAACAAACCCAGGGAAACTTGGCAGGTACGAAAAACTTCTCAGCGTACCTATAGTACCTTAGTTCGAAAAACGTACTTTATAATTTTTCATCGCAAAAGCATGCGTGGATATGTTAGAACCTAAGTCTGAATAGGCGAATCAGGAAAAAGAATCTTTTACCATAGGAGAAATCATGATTGTCAGGCATATTTGCTTGAACTTAGACTTGAACCTAGAATCACTCGAGATCTAGCGAATCGCTTGAACATTATAGCTATGAGGAATATAGACATAATTTTAAGAATAGATTGGTTAGTTGAAAACCATTCTACAATCCTGTACAAGGAAAGGGAAGTTTCGAGCCATATCTTCGAGCAAGAATTTACGAGTTTCTATGGAATCCACAGGGGGAAGGAAATTCCGACCATACCCACACTACAAATAAGGGGATTATTAAACAAGAAGGGATGTCGAGCATTCCCTGTTTATCTAAGCAGAAAATGAAAAGCAGAAATGAAGATAGAGGGTGTGGAAATTGTTCGAGAATTTCTAAGATATATCCTGACAACTTAGCAAGATTACCCCTGATAAGCAACTAGAGCTCCACTATCGAGTTAGAACCATTATTAAACCATGTCAAAAGTACCTTTATCAAATGGATTCAAGGAAAGTGATAGGATAAGGATTCAAATTTAAAGACTATAAAATCTAAGTTTCATCAGACCTAGAGTATCACCTTAAGAAGCACCCAATTTGCTTGTCAAAAGAGAAAGACAGCCCATTAAGAAAGTGTATAGATTATCGAGAGTGAATAATCCATTACCGAGGACAACTGAGTATTCGGTCAGTGGAAAAGAACAAGAGTAGTCCTGAGAACCGACCTCAATTGGACTATAATCAATTTAAGGCACGAGCTAAAAATGTACCCAAAATGGCTTTCCGAACAAGATATGGCTACTATGAGTTTATAGTTATGCCGTTCGGACCAACTAATCATGACCGTGTTCATAAAATTCAAAATTGAGTGTTCCATGCATGCTAAGACAAATTGTCTTAAACCTTCATAAATGATATTCTCATCTATTTGAAGGGCAAGAAAGAGTATAAAGAGCTCTTAAGAATTATCTTGCAGACATCAAAGTCAAAAAAATTTCACCAAGGTTATTTAAGGCGGATTCGGTTTAAAGAAATAATATTCCTTAGATACGTTGTGTCTTCCGAAGAAATCCATATGAATCTGGCAAAAGGTTAAAACAGCACAAGGATAGAGAAACTCACCGAAGAGTTTAAAGGAATGAAAATAGAGATGGTTGAACAACCAGAAGTGATCATGAGTTGTATTGCTACACTCACTCTGACGTCTAATGTAAGAAAAATGATAATAGACAAACAGAGGAAAGATGTCAAAGTCGAGAAAGGTAACATTGCTATATGGGTAGTAGAGGATTGACTTACTAAGAAGCTTATTTTCTGCCTATGCGAATTACTCATGAATCTGATAAGTTAGTTTCAAAAGAGATCGTACGTTTATATGAGTACCAAAATCTATTATATCTAATAGAGATTCTAAGTTTGTTATGGATTAACCTACAAATGAGACACGAGATTGAACTATAGCATAACTTTCGCTCACAGACAATTGAACAGTTAGAAAAGAACGATATGAACATTCTATGAAATGTTGAGGATATTAGAGCCAAAATGAAAGTACAAATTGGAAATACGTTTTTCCATTTATTAAGATCACCTGCGACAATAGCTGTTGAGCGACGATTGATATGACCCATATGAGGTATAGTACAAAAGAAAATGTCGATCACCTTTTTATGGTGATAATGAAAGAAAGAAGAAAGTTTTAAAAGCTGATTTTGTGAGGGAAATAATTAAGATGATTGCCAATTTGGGCAAAGAATGAAAGAAGCTTATGATAAATAAAATTCTTACGCCGATGTGCGTGGATATGGACTGCATTTTGAATGCAGAGATAAAGCTTTCTTAAAAGTTTCCTCCATTTAAAGGAAATATAATGTGTATAAAGAAAGGAATGTGAGATCACGCTTTATAGGACCTTACGAGATCCTAGAGATAATAGACCCAGTAATCTATAGATTGGTAATTCCACCAAGTTTGGGGAATGTACAGAACGTTTCCACGTGACACAGTTGAGAAAATGCGTGTATGATTCAAAACACGAGATTCATCATGAGGATGTTATCCTTGAACCAAGATATGAGTTATGAGAAAGAACCTACGACTATTTTGATCGTAAGATTCAACAGTCAAGAATCAAGTTTATACTCTGAAAAGATGTCCAATGGAGAAACCATGGATAAGAGAAAGCCACGTAGGAAACTTGAGAATATTACAATAGAGAGATACCCCATACCTTTCTAAAGTATGCAAATTTCGAGGACGAAATTTATTTTAAGGGGGGTAGAATGTAATATCCAGCAGTTTTAACGCTTAATTACGATAATATAAATCGTAATTAGGGTTTTAGTTTCGATAATTAAAATCTTAATTAGTCAACGCTCGACTTTGACTAAGCATAATTTGATAATTTCTGTGTGATATTCACTGACGCTTAGTGAATTAAGGAATGCAGCTTATGCTATTCCTTCGAACGTATATTCTAACGTCGATAAAATTCGACAGTTAAGCTTTACGATATTTTCAAAGCATTAAGACTTAGAATTCGAGTTCCTTACCATTATAGAAGTGAATTAAGGTGATTTCAACTTATTCACGAACATTTTAGAGAAGACTCAACTATTAACATTTTGAGACGTTTCAAACGTCTATGTTTAGAGATAATTCCATAACTTGGTCTAATGATCATGGAATTATATTATTCAAATTCCTATGATTATTTTATGATATAAAAGCATTATTTACCATCAAAATAATGCTATAGAAGTAAGGAATAAAATGTACCAAATTTTAAGAATTTTGAAAACCCTAATTTCCAAAACTAGGGTTTTGTGAATTAAAATTGTTCTATGATTAAATTCATCATCTATGATTTATTATATGTCACATAACTATGTATTAGCTATTTAATACAAGAAAATAAAATATTTGGAATATCCCTATAGTTTTCGAAAAATTAGGGTTTCAAAGTGTGAAATTTAATTTAATTCCTTTCCAATTGATGATGTATCATATTTATTATATTAATATGAGTTGTATTAGCAACTTGTGCAAGTTGGATGTCAATGGAGCCAAAAGTGCCGAAAATGTGGACTATTTTATGTGATTAAATTGTTTTATGTCATGTTTTGAATTGTGTGAAGACAAGATAAGATCCTATCATGTTATTAGGTGTAAAGTAGAGGTGGTATCTAATTCAAACAAGTAACCTAAGGTTGCATTAATATAGGGGCCGAAATTTTAGAAAATTAAGGTTGGAAAAAAATGGTTTTATACCTTATAATAGTGCCACCTATCCTAGTTGAAATATTTGACTTTTCAAATGTTACTTTATTATATAATAATATTATAGTATATGATAGTATGAAAATAAAATTATTCCCCTACTCTATGAGATTGCCGAAAACTATGTATATAGTATAAAGTATTGAATTTTCATTATCTTATCACAAGTAATGAAAATGAAAATGACATGTATTAATTATGAGATGATATGATACATTAAGATATGATAGAATATAATTTATGTCTCCTCTTGAACCAAATGGCCGAAAACTATATGAATAAAGCAAGAAGTGTGCAACTTGTTGAAATAAATGTAAGTTGTATTAATTAAGTGATAAGGTATCATATTAAAGTGTATGTGATAAGATTAAAATTTTTGTCCTTTGCTAAAGGAGGTGGCCGATTTTTATGACTTTAGTTAAAGATGAAATAATCATCATTTTATGTAATAATTACACAACAAGTGGACTAAGTCTATAAATATAAGATGTGATCAACCATTTCCTATTTTTGCTCCCATAGTACCGAAAATATTAGGAAATTGAGAGGAGAGTTCATCATCTTGTTCATCCCAAACTTAGTTCAAATAAACCTTCGCCGATTAAATCGACACCGATTAAAAGGTTAGAAATCTTACGAGCTTCGCACACATGCTAGAATTTTCGATTTTCATCCGTTAGAATTCATGTTATAAGCTTATGTTGTTTATACCATTTTCGAAAATTATATAACTTTTGCTAAGATGTTTAGATATTGTGTTTATATGATGTTATTAAGCATGTATTATAATTATATCATAAAATTAAGCATGTTATTAAATTCTATATGTGGACCGAAAATATGTGAGTGTGATATGTTGATGATTATGATTTTTAATTGTTGATTTGAGCATGAAATAATGATCTAGGGTATTAAATATGCTTGTATGATTTTATGTAGAATTTTTGGAAAACTATAGTATATAAGTCTATGATTTTGAAAAATTATAGTATGATAACATGTTGTGATATAATCCATGTTTAAGTGTTATCATAGCATATTGATAGTGTAGATTCATAATATAGTGTGGTATGAATTTATTGGATTTGTTAAAAATTATTTTGACCTAAGTCAAAATTTTGAAACTCGACTTAGGAAAATTTTATTGAATAGTTCATAATAAATAAAAATTATGTTATAACAAGAATGCTTATAGATGATTATGTGTTATATGATTTAATTGGAATTTTGAAAAATGTTTGTAGTTAAATTAAATTTTTGAAAACCATGGATTAAGGATAATAATGTTATAAATTTATTTTATCAGTATAATTGCATAATATGTTCTAAAATGATGTTTTAGACATATTATGATTTTATGAAATTTTGGAACAAGAAATATACATAAAATATCGAAAATACATATATAGTATTAAAAAGTCAAAATGTTGACTTTAGTCAAAATGTTGACTAAAATGTTGACCAAAATCAAATTGTTGACTAAAAGTCAATATGGTGACCAAAAACGTTGACCAAGGTCAAAAGGCACGAAATTCGATAATACGTGATCTATGTGACATAGTACGTTTAGTAACAATGTAACTTACGTTACGTAATTACATTAAAACGTACATTATGTGCTAAAGAGATAGAATACCTCTTATATGATGAGTAATTTCGTAATCGACATCATTGTAATTAGGAAGCGTCGAAATAAGTTCGACGTTAGCCTTATTTGATGTATAGGGCGTTATAGGCGATGATCGTCTCTGTCGGCGTGACGATGTACTAAAATAGTTCTTACATTAAGGTGGGGCGTGGACTTGAGCTTTCGACTTAGAAAGGAACTTTATTGAAAAGCTACGTGCCGGTGGGCTTTATTCGAAAACCACTTTTATTTACTTGCTACGCAAATGAAAAGTATTTATTCTGATCTTACATTGAGAAATGATATGATTACCTGCCCAAAGTGTTTATGTTTTTATGTATGATCCTAATCAGTTGTTGGGCAAACCAACTATGAAAGTAAATCAGTTGTTGGGTCGTTCCCGACTTAATAGAAATTAATGATTGTTCCTAAGCCGGATGCAGAATACCTGGCTAGGATTAAATTGATATGATAAAGTTATATGTGGAGAAGAATGGTATGATGATATTGATATATGTGGAGAAGGATGGTATGATGATATTGAAAGTTGTTGGTTCGCTACCAACGTATGACGATCATGTTATGTGTGGAGATGGATGGTATGATGATAGTGAAAGTTGTTGGTTCGCTACCAACGTATGATGATGTTATAATGAGATTTATAGTTGTTGGATTATTATCAATACAGTTGATGTTATGATATTAATAGTTGTTGGTTCGCTACCAACATGTGATGATGATATGATAATAATATATGAGAACTGATATGGATCATACAGACAGAAAATATGTCTGGCCAGACGACTTTTGAAAATAAAAGAAAATGTTTTAGTAAGCACGAGCATTTCAATAAAACCTCGTGTGTTACTTAAGGGGCAGTGTAATTTGAGAAAATGTTTTGGCATGAGCCC
This sequence comes from Salvia rosmarinus, assembly GCA_036937905.1. Classification (NCBI taxonomy): domain Eukaryota; kingdom Viridiplantae; phylum Streptophyta; class Magnoliopsida; order Lamiales; family Lamiaceae; genus Salvia; species Salvia rosmarinus. Next base: position 13,096,150 of record CM072820.1, read on the forward strand.
ACTAAGTGCATTCTTGTACTTAGCCCTGCATATTTGTTTTTAAATGTGTAGGTTGAGCAGTTGATATGGATGTTGAAGTGTTGAGCAGTTGAAGTCTTTTGTCGCTGATTAGTAGTACCTTGATTACACATCGTCATATGTGTAATCACATGTCTTTCCGCTGCAAAGTTATATAAGTTATGTTTTGAGTTGAACCCTTTTGATAAGAGTCTAAATGATCCAGTTTCGTATGTACGATATATGTGTCACTTTAAATGGTATGAAGTTTTGGGAATTTGTCTATCATATACCTCACAGTTCCATAATTAGTTTTTGTTCCTGTTGTTAATCCCCTTCATTAGTATCAGCCTCTGTTAATCCGTACTTTGGGTTGGCGGGCTGTTACAAAGTGGTATCAGAGCAGTTCGTTCCTTGAACCCAAATTCCTTTTCACAGTTAAGTCTAGATTGAGTCACTAGACTCCTAGCGATCAGCTGACTATGCTCAACACTCCATCACATCAAGCTCAACCGGGAAAGAGGTAAATGACTTTCTCAAAGTTTTGAGAATGAGAATGAGAAGTTTGAAAGTGAAAATTATTAAAATGAAATGATTTTCCAAGAAAATAAAAGTTTTGAAATAGGAGAGATTCTAAGAATATGCAGGTATGGGACTGCATATTCAAGGAAAGCTCAAAGGATTCCAAGAATATGCAAGTATGGGACTGCATATTCATGGAAAACTTAAAAGAATTGATATGCATTAGGAAAATGATTTTCTCAGTTTTAAAATTTAAAAGTTGGAAGTAAATGCCCCTTTCTCAAAATTTTGAAATGAAAAGTTTGAACATGGAAAATGATATTTTCCAAAGAGTTGAAAGTTATGAAAGATATTTGAGAATAAAAGTAGTGAATGATGATTGAAATGATTTTTCAAGAGAAATGAAAGTTGTGAGGATTGTTGAAAGTGAAAGTAATTGCAAATGTTGCAATGATGTTTTATGTTGTGAAGAGTTGAAAGTGATATGAGGCGGCATTGACATTGATATGTCAAAGAGAAACCTTTGAATTCATGGAATTGATGAGAATTTATGTTATGAAAGTTGTTGGTTCATTTCAACATATGATTATGTTATGATGATATTATATGAGAAAGTGTTGACATAGATATGTCAGTGAAATCTTTAATTTGTGAAATTCAATGAGCGTTATTGTTATGAACAGAGTTATGATATGTTTGGCATTGAAATGTCAAAAGTTAGATGTTGAATTTTTGAAATTCAAAGAGGTACATGAATACAAATGAGTTATGTTACGAATATTTAAGATTTTATTTCAAATTTCAAAGCTGATTATGATGGATATGTTATCCCAAAAGAACATAGACGTGATAAGAAGCATGATCACTTATCGCGAGAACATAGAAGTAAGAATCAGAGAACTTTAGTTACTCTCAAGAATGAAAGCATGTATCGACATGCAAACGAGAACGAAGATTAACTGAAAACAATACGAGTTTTCAAAACGAGAAGAAAGAAGTATAAAGTGAATCATGTCGGCATTTTTATGCCCGACTTCAGCATCGACCTTGCCAACTTCGACTTTGGCGTCGACCTCTTTGATTTAGACCTTAGCAGTTCAGTCTGACTTTGGCTGCCCAATCTCGGCGCCAGCAAAACTTTCTTGTGCAGTGTTTTGAATTTGGCTCGTTCTCTCTCGTTTGAACTCCGATTCACGAACGGTTTTCGCCTACGTACTCCTATAACAGAGTACTATATTTCTTATGAAGGACAGAATCCTTAGATCCTTCTCCAGAATTCGTGAGAATCAGTTAAAGACTAGTTCTATGATGTGCATAGAACGAGAACTTTATAGTATAACAAGAATTTTAGAGTGATACTAGAAAGTAAGATTTCGATGTCTGAGAAGAGTAATGACATACATGAGAACCTTTATTGATGACCTATTACGAGTTAAAAAGGTTTTCAAGTTCTATTCATTATCCAATTTCTGTCATTGAGTTTAACTCTATGACCTAGTTTCAATTGAGAAATCACTTGCGTTTCTCACTTTTCTCTGAAAGGAGTTTACAAAACCAAAAATTTTATACAGTGTTCTTTGAAACCAAGCCTTGTGTAACTGAGAAAGTATTTGTGACGGGTTTGGCCACCCCATATGACCAAAAATATCTCAGTAGTCGTCATTCTGGTCTTCGGACCCTATATCCTAAATATTCAGTTCAAAGAGCATATTGATTCACACCTTAAAGGTTGTCATCATGAGTTGTAAACCCATACTTCTTTTAAATTGTCATGATGAATTTTCTTCAAGCTTGAAACCGATAAGTATGAGACAGTTGACTTATTACATCACCTAAGTTTTCAAATCAAGAAAGTGATAGACATCAAGTTATGATGTAAAGAAGTTCTCAAAGGACGAGATATATTCTCCTATGGTGCACATTGATCGCAATGACCCTTAATGGGCTTACTAGAGATTGATGATAACGATAAAGTTATACCTCCATGTGAGGGTTATGATGATTAAGTCATAAGCGAGATACTCTTTAGCATTGATTGCAAGAGTAGAAGTAAAAGAAAGTATATGATATCCTTGAGATATAACCCCCTCCTATTTACGTCATAACGAGAAAGATTATAACTTATCTGAGAGATAGTTGTTTGTCCTTAAGACCTCGTTAGTAGGTTGGACATGTCTAAAGTATGGAGGTAGATGAAACTCATTTTATGAGTATACAAGGAATGAAAGCATCTCCATTAATAAGCCTCTCGTTTTATCCCTAAATCAATAAGATTATGCTTGAGCGGATCTAATTCCAAATATTTGAGACGTTGGTTAAACCAATGATAGTAAGAATCGATGAATCATAATCAATGAGATGTGCGAACAGCTATGCTACCCCTAATGCTTAAACAAGGTATGGGAAAGATACCCAAAGTTGAGATATAGTAAGGAGGCGCCTATGCTGTAAATTAAGATAAAGGGAACAAGCGTATTGCCCTATATGACGACCCTGGATGGGTTTTGAGACAAGACAAGCATGAAAAAGAGTGAATGTTTTTACTAAAGTTATTTTATGCTAAGATTGCAAAAAGATGTTTTATAGATTGCGATAAACGTTACGCAAATGCTAACTACATTCTTGCATTATCAGAATGCCGCCCAGACGCGAACCTGAACAAGGTATTCAATGGCGCAGAAGGGGATGAGGTAGGGGAAGAGGCCGTATTCCACGGGCCGGTAGTCTGCTCATGAGCTCGAAAGTCTTGAGCTCGGTAGTCTTGAGCTCGGTAGTCTTGAGCTCGGCTTCCCAGACTTCGCTCCAGCCTCTTCGGTTTTCACTTTTCCTGAGCTTTGACTTAGTTTTGTAGTTCGACTATGCTCCCGTATTTTTCCAGCATTATCCGTTCAATCCTTCCTCGTACATCGAAGTCAAGCTCGCTCACGAGTTCGGCCTTGCTTGTGCGTTCAACCTGGAGCTTGACTTTGACTCAGCGGACTTCAGCCTCGTCTTCACTGCCGTTCTTCCTGCTTCATGTCATAACTAATAACGCATAAATGCCATTAAAAACCCTTTAAATTCACCTGACTCAATCCTTCACACAAACACACGCAAACATAACATAAACATATAACATAACAGCAAACTAACGAACAGAACCCGTTAAACTCAAGGATATTATCATCAAAAAGGTAATATAATAACTCTTTTATAAGAGTTATCATTGTTCGTCAACCCGAGCGATTTATGTTCATGGGTGAATCTTGATTTAGTCGTGAAGCGAGCAAGCAATAATCGACCCATGGACATACGGTGAGGCGATACAAGACATTGATGCAAGATCATGGCACACCGCTATGGACTTAGAAATTGAGTCCATAACGACTATGGATGTATCTGAAAGACACCTCTACCGGATGGCAATGAAGCCATAGGTAGTAAGTGGGTATCAAGAGGAAGAGATTTAGATGGAGAGGTTTGACTTTCAAAGCCGGGCTTGTGGCGATAGAGTACACTCATATTGAGGCATCGATTTCGATGAGACCTTTTCGCAGTAATGCTCAAGTCCATCGTAATTCTTACGCCATAGCAGCCCACTTAAACCTTGAGGTTTGGCAAATGGATGTGAAACCGCTTTCCTAAGCGGTTACCTTGAAGAAGGTAGAGACATCTATATGCAGCGAACCGAAGGTTATGCGGTGAAGGGTGAAGAGCATCTAGTATGGAAGCTTAAGATGTCCATTTATGGACTTAAGCAAACTTCACGATCCCGGAACTTACGCTATGACGAGGTGGTAAAGTCCCATGGATTTACCCGTTGCTCAGCAAAAGTTGTGTGTATCGTTTAGGTGTCGATGGTGATGTGGTATTTCTTGCACTTTACGTAGATGACATTCTTCTACTTGGCAAGAATGTGAAGTTGTTATCAGACGTAAAGAGTTGGTTATCCGATCAGTTTCAAATGAAAGACTTAGGAGATGCAGCGTACATTCTTGGGATCAAGGTTTACCGAGATCACAAGAGGAAAATATTGAGCTTATCTCAGGCGTCTTACATTGATACTATGATTACTCGTTTTAGTATGCAGACCGCCAAGAAAGGATTGCTACCTTTCAGACATGGTGTTCCTTTATCTAAGGAGCAATCACCTATGACTGCAAAGGAGATTGAGGAAATGAGACAAGTTCCTTACGCCCGCCGTAGGAAGTCTCATGTACGTAATCTTATGCACGAGGCCCGATATCTGCTATGCGGTAGGCATAGTAGCTAGATATCAGTCTAACCCTGGACAAGCTCATTGGACTGCGGTAAAGCATATACTCAAGTACCTGAAAATGACTCGAGATTATAGGCTAGTTTACCATGCAGATAGTCTAATGCCTTTGGGTTATTCAGACTCGGATTTCCAAGCTGACCGTGATGAGAAGTCTACCTCGGGCTATGTGTTTACCTTGGGAGGAGGCCGTATCTGGCGGAGTGCAAAGCGGCGATGCATTGCGGACTCCACCATGGAAGCGAATATGTAGCCGCCGGAGGCTAAAGAGGTTGTATGGTTCAAGAACTACCTCATGGATCTAGATGTGGTACTGGTTTGCCCAAGAGTATCATAGTTTCTTGTGATAACTCGGTGCGATGGCTAACTCGAAGGAACCACGGACCCACAAGGTAACCAAACACATAGAGAGAAAGTACCATGTCATACGAGAAATCGTTAGGCAGTGGATGTGCTGATTGAGAAGATTGGTGCTGCATGGATAACCTAGCTGATCCATTCACGAAGAGTCCGCGCAAAAGTCTCGAAGAGCATATTCGAGGACTTGGATTGCGAAGATGGCATCCACTTAGAAAGGAAACTTTTGTATAAGTGGGAGAAGCAAAGTGATGGTGTTGTTTGTAACGACTAGTAGAGAGCGCATTGTATACTAAAAGTTTGCTTTAGTATAAGTGGGAGATTGTTGAATTTGTATCTTTGGGAAGTTTTGGTTGAGCTTGTATCTGATGTTTCTGTTACCACTATTACAATCTCCTATCTCGAATAGTTTACTTGATTGCATATATATGTCCCTTTATCTCGTATATAAGTTAGATCATACGATTGTGTTGTAGATCACGTAAGTCTGTATGATTGGTCAAGCTTAATGAGATATAAAAAGTATCACAGATGAGATAACTTGAGGACGAGTTGTCGGTATAGGCTGCGGTATAGATAAGAAGTGACTTGACTTAGTTGCTTGTCTATCTTTGATGCGTCTCGACGTATTGATGGATCACGATGAGATGAGTTCTTCTATCGACCGTCGTGAAGAACCTAGATCCCGTGACTTACGATGACCTAAACCTCGATAAGGTATTAGGTGAGTATGAGTTGCTGACCATCACTTTGACTTGTTATGGGTGAGGGTTACATGAGTTAACCCAAGAATCTCTACATCTTGGGTGGTGGCAGTGCTTGTATGTCATGCTAGTTACCTGTGTCGAGTCACCATATCCGTTTAGGATGATGACGTCCCGTTAAGGAGCTCAAAAGGTTTATTATTCTAAACCCTACAGGTTGAGTTATCTCAAGTACAATAATAAGGTTGAGTGGTACTACTTAAGGAATTAAAGATATTAATTATTTTAAGTAGTCAGAACGCTGTAAATAATTAATGGACGTATGATATCTTAAATACGGGGATTCGTAAAATCTAAGTGCAAGCCCGACTCAACTTCGGAAATAAAGGGGTAAGTCAGCATTTATTCTCTAGTGGCATGAATAAATGTTTATGAATTAGTTTATGTTCTGGGCTGAACATAAGATAATTAATTTATTTGAGGCCCATCTTTATTCCTTGCATTTGATCCCTGGGCTGGCCCATCCAGGCCTGGAGCTTGTGAAAATCGTTCATCTCTCTCCCAGTCCTACTGGGACTCTAACTTGATCCTCTCTATCCTAAAGGATATTATTATATTTATTAGATATGCATAGATCCTATCTAGATAGGATTTAGGAGTGCATTATAAATATAAGGTGAGAGAGAAAATCAAGGCTAATCCTCAAGTGATAATTTTCGAGAATTACTATTTCTACATAGTGAGAATTTTCGAAAATTGAGAAGTAGAGACGTTTTTCTATAGCATTCTCCATAGATTGTCCTCACTCGACATTGGAGTTTAGGCAATCGGGATACAGTCCAGAAGATCAAAGCACGAGTCTTGATCCATTCTACCTCGACAGATTCGCAGGTAAACACGAGAAAACCCCTACGTGTTGCAATTAATTATATAGGTGCATGCTAGGCATATAATCAATGTATGGTGAATTAAACATCCAAGATAGATCATCGGGAAAGGGTTAAAATCAGATTTCCCTACACCTCTGTGGGTCGTGGTTTTCTCCGGTTTTAGAGTTTTTCACGTTAAATTCTTGTGTTGAGAAGATTGTTCATTTTCTTCCTAATTTTTCTTTTCTTTCCTAAGTATGAATGAGGACCTGATATCCCAACATATCTAAATATATTGGAAATCGCATTTAATAAAGTGAATTGCATCTTGTGTTGACTAAACTTTGTCATGACTATACATTTAATTTTACGGGCTTAAATGGCATATGATCAAGATCTACGTTCTGAGTAGATGATCGTGGTATATTCGCTTTCTCAAATTCGAGTCCTAACGAATGAGAAATATTGATTTAAAGTTGGTCGCTTGAGAAAAGAAATTATGGGATAAAATGGATAAGCATAATTCATTTAACGCTTATCCTAGATTAATTAACATTAACTAATCTTACATGTAACTTGTTACATTAATGCTTGTAATAAGTATGAGTATGAGTGAAGGGGCATGAAGCCCACACGCGCAACGCGCCCGGAGACTTGATCTTAGCGAGTCGTTGGGCTTGGCGTAAATATATTTTGGACCATCGATTTCTTACTAGAGCTCCCCACAATAGTCGAGCAACATCCCAACGATGATACACATGTAGGAGACTTGGACAATGGTCGGTAACGTCCATGTCAACCCTTAGGCTCCTTAGTATTGGTTCAGTAATGTCCCAATAGTGATGGGAAACTTAACTCTATTAGAATTCCCATTTCCCATGCAGTGGTTGTACCTATAAATATGACAGTCTGCACTTGCATTCCATGAAATTGAAAAAACACTTTGCATACGAAATTTTTTCATATCATCATAAGTCGGTTGAAGCTCGGTTTTGCCTTATTCTAGTTCGACAGAGCTCATTGGTGTTTGTGGTACTGCTACCCTCAAGATGAAGTCGCTTCATCATTGAAGAAGACACGCCAAACCGAGGGCCTATCGGAACACATCTCATCTTGCTCCTCGACTTGGTTGTCTGTACTAGTTAACGAGTTTGTCTCACATACAACTTGTTCAATTAGTTCTTTGTAATTATCATCTTCTACCTGATGGACGTCGTTTACAACCAAATAATTCATGCAATCCTGCTTAGAATTAAAATTAGTATAGTAATAAGCAACGTCGAACCAAGTGAATGGATTACTGAATTCAATTTTCTAAAGATCGAGTTCGGTGTAGCCACCACACCTTAAATTGGAGAGAATGATAATTAACTAATAAACAATTAAATAACTAAAATGGAAAATACGAAATAAATCAAGATAAAAGGGACTCAGTAGGAATAAATCCATATTAATCACTACCTCTATTCATTGAAGCAAATATATATAATTCTCAAGGACCAAGAGCCTTTTTTTTACCTACTGCCGCCGCCAACTAGGATTATTATGTGGTAATCCCTAATTCCACCCTCTTGTATGCTGCCTTTAGGATAGACACCGACGACAAATAAGACCCATTAATCTTCTCTAGTGGCTGAGAAAAAGATTTGGCCCTAAAGAATAATCAAAAACCCATTCCTCCAAATTGAAACCGGGGCGCAATCATATTTGGTTAATAAATTCTTGCATCTTTGCTTCTTCAATAATAGCATCAAAAATCTTTTCTTCTCGTCTTTCTTCTATTTGACTTCACTATTTCAATTTCTCTAATTTCTGTACCAAAAATACTTAAATGTGTACGTAAAATCCAATAAAGCATAAAGAAAAATCAAATAATATGAACAACAAATTACACACATCACTATCTTTCTGCTCTCAAGTTGTAATTATACGTGTTGTAACGGATTATTGAGCAATAAGAAACAGAAAACGTAAAGAAAATACAGATTTAAGTGGTTCACTAACAATGAATTGGCTACGTACACGGACAGAAAATGAGAGCAGATGTTATTCAGTGGTTAAGGTTTTTTAGATTACAATTACAGCGAGACCCCCGACTAACTATTAGAAGCGTAAAATAGTTTTAAGGCATATCAACAATACGGGCAAGTGTATTCGTATTTTCAACAATACCATGGAGTTAAAATGGGATATATCAATTTTCGTATAATTAAAACAAAATATACAAAATTATCATAAGAATATACATAAAATGGAGGAAAAACGGCGGTGACTTGACTTGGAATAAGGAGGACACGATGGAGAGAGAGAGAGAGAGAGATTTTGATCTATTTTTGTTAATTTTTTAGTGATAAAAATAGTTTACATAAAAAGTGGATGTATTTTATATATTTCTTTTGTGTTGAATATATTTTGTCTTTTCTTTATCAAAGTGGGTATAGTGTGAGATTTTCACGATCCCAATTTCGATTCGAACCAGTCTGGAACTGACGATTCACGGTTTCAGATTGTTAGTACTAAAATTGGATCATGAAGAAATATAGGCGGACATGTTCCACCCCTTGGACCGGCAATCCGGAGATCAATACAATGATTGCTGATTTCGATAAATCTTTTTGAGGTATTAGAATAAAAAATAGAAAAATATATATATATAATGTGAACTAAAATATCGGTCACTCACAAAATGTGCTCTTATATGGTGATCGATATTTTAATTTTCTCTCTGTGTAAGTATATACATTGGTGGATCCACGAAGACTGAATAGACTGAAAATTCGAAAGCTTTTTTTTTTACCTATAGGCTTATGTTGGAGTATGGAACATGAATGATTGTACACTCAATATAATCTGTATCCAAAAAACATATAGTGAAATCTTTGGTTTGGTATCGTCCCCAGATATAGTTACAAGATAAATTGGGTAAACAATTAACGTGTTCTTTATTTTTCTGTCGTGTTTGTGGTGTGTGTTTTTCGTAACAACTTAAACCCCCAAATAAATTCATCCACGGTTAAAGGTTATAAAGACATCATGTGCACATTTTTAACATAGTTTTTCAAGTCTGGAAAATAGAAAAACAAATAGTTAATTTTGTGACTTTTTTGAATTAAAAACTGAAAACCATGAGAAATTAACTCGAAAAGAAAAGAAAATAGGTAAAAAGTAGCTAACGATGAGAGTAACTAACTATTTATTTCATCTATCAAGGGCTCCTATATTCTCGTTTGAAATTTTTCTCAGTTGTGAATCTAACTGACGAAATAGAGGGCGAGGGATGACGTCATCACCGCCGTGAACTGATCTCCGGCAACCGCCTGCTCAGCCGCCACCCGCAGCCTGCGGCCTCGCTTCCTCTACCTTGTCAGTCAGCAAGCGCCATTCCTCAAACAGCTTCGTAGCTTAACAATGAGAACGAGCCTCTTCAGCCGTCGGACGATAAGGCAGGGAGCGATGTCCGCTGTCGGATCGGCGAAGATGAAGCTAATGATTGGCTGCTGCGTGCTGTTGACACTGATCGCGCTCGGTAGCCGCACGGCGTCGTATGGGGGATGGAAGCAATACGCTGTTTATCCGCGTGGATCCTCTCTGCCTCGGTGAGATATATGGCAAATCGCCGCGATTTTTGTGTGATTTTTGGCCGTCCTTCAGTTTAAACTCGGTCTTAGTTGGCATTAGAGATTACTAATTATTGAATTAGTCTATTTAATGCTCTAAGTTCTATTGTTCTATTCCAAATTATTGATATAGTTTCTTAAATATGGAAGTATTTCCTCATTGTTTTTTTGTTTGGAAATTATTGATCTAGATTTTTGCTCGTGTAAATGTAAACATATCCTAATTATTCCCAGGAAAGAGTAATATGAGGCTTTTAGGTTTCATTATGTTTCTAGATCTGACTATCGTTGGCTCGACTGAAGTAAAATCACCGGGTTGCCTTCTTTTATGAGTATAGAATTGGGGTGGAATCTTTTTCAGTTAAACTCTCTGTAAATAAGATCTTCCTAATGCCTATTGATTAATGGTAAAGTGCGAATAATTATTGGGAACTTCCTAATTTGCAATATTTGCACTTTTGTCTATACTTTATTGTTGCAGATAATGTTTAAGTACTTTACTATCTATGCAAGCATAAAGAAAATGGTAATTTGTCATGAAGCAAAGTTCAACACTTGGACATTTTCTTGTGGTTCTACAGACTAGAGATATTTCTTGACAATGCTCTCTGCAATTTTAATTTTGATAGAAAATATCAGTGTCCATGCTTGTTTACTGTATTTGGTGGCTTGAAGTTGTTATTGACACTTCATTAATAATGTGGTCAGCACATTTGCTTATTTTGGGTTGTTTGTTTAGATCTGAATTTGCATCACTGGGCATCTTTTCTTTTTCCAAGATTTATATATTCCATGTATTAAATTTAAAAAGTAATAGCGCTTTGTACTTTTCAGGTGATTACTTTAGACCCTCACCTCTTATATTCTGGCATTTTGTTCATCTCAACCTTTGTTTTTCTCCTTTTAAATAATAGTGGGAATTTTATAATTCCTTAAAACTCATGATATGTAAAATTTGGTATTTTTGTTTATAAGTTTTCCACTAATATGTTATCAAGCAAGAAATGTGTTGAAATTTGGATATAGCTTGTATGCATGAGCAGACATGTTCCCATGTCGATACCAGTGCATGCATCTAAAAGGTTATTGTTCTTTTCTGCTAATGCTAACTTATGTGTCTTGCAGGAAAGGGTACACCTTACTGATTAACACATGGAAAAGAAATGATCTTCTGAAGCAATCCATATCCCATTATGCATCTTGTCCTGGGCTTGATTCTATACATATTGTCTGGAGCGAACCCAACCCTCCTTCAGAATCTCTTATCAACTTTCTAGATCATGTTCTAAAGTTAAATTCCAAAGATGGTCGGGAAATTGAATTGAGATTTGATATTAATAAGGAAGACAGCTTAAATAACAGATTCAAAGAAATCAAGGATTTGAAGTCTGATGTGGTCTTCTCAATTGATGATGACATTATATTCCCCTGCACGACTGTAGACTTTGCTTTCAATGTTTGGCAAAGTGCACCTGATACAATGGTGGGATTTGTTCCTCGTATTCACTGGGTTGACAAAACGGTATGTATTGGCATTCTGAACATAAAAAATAGTGGGAAAAATGTCTAGGTTTGAGGATCTGCATAATAAGTCACCTGCCTACTATTTATCATTAGTGTTTCATGAAGAGTTTATCTTTCTAAATTTCCTCACCGAATCTGATCACTCTCTTTTTCTAATCATTTTCCTATTACTGTATGGACTTTTTCCTTTTTTTGTTGCATTTGATGTAATTCTTGCACTCACTAATAAAACATTCAGCTATTTTTATTTTTATTTTCACATTCATTGTCTTATTCATCATGTCTGGGACTTGAAATAATCCATTATAATGGCACACTTAACTCTTAGTCATATACATATCTTGATTGCTTCATCATGAAGTTGAGATCCTCAACTCTGAATCTGATACTAGTATATCTTGTAAGTTTGTAACCTAGTTCTGGAACTAAGTATAAGTCAAAGGATATGAAATCTATGGTTCTAATTGACTCTTTATAGGTGACATCTTTAAATTTAAGTTGCACATGTCCTTACTTCAACTTTTTAAGATTGGATGTGATATTTGTTGGTACTGGATCAAGAGATATTAACTGATCACTTCACTTACCTATGATATGATGTTTGTATTCGTGTTTCTTTCTTAGAATTGGTCCAATCCTCTTTGGTTGTTTCAGAATGATGGTCAAGACAAGTTCATCTATAGTGGATGGTGGTCTGTCTGGTGGACAGGATCATATAGCATGATTCTCTCCAAGGCTGCCTTCTTTCATAAGAAATATCTCAGTATGTACACTTATGAGATGCCATCATCCATTCAACAATATGTGACCAAGAACAGGTACTTCTCGATGTGATACTTGCATTGATATCCATCTTGTTCGGTTTCAATTTTTTCATTCAGTCCTTTCTTTTCCAATTATCAAATATTTTCCTAATCACTATGCATATACCAGGAATTGTGAAGATATTGCTATGTCTTTCCTTGTCGCAAATGCAACTGGTGCTCCTCCTATTTGGGTGAAAGGTATATTTGTTCAGTCAACCTTCTTCTCTCTTCAATAAAAATATACATTACCTAAGTTTAGTTATGTTCACCTGGTCTTCTACCTGTTATAGTTAGGATCTGAAAACTTTATTTCTCTGAATTATCCTTTTACATAAGTTTCTCTCTTTCGTTCCTTTTATCTTAATCAAATATATCTCCAGGTTGAGAGGTTTAGAAGGTCTAAATAATGTACATGGAGTACATATTTTATATGTGATTTCTGCCTCCAGAGTATCTTTTCTTTAGTGCCATTTTTCTCAATCATGCACAACCTATTGTGTCTCACTTGAGTTTACTTTGAAAGCTTCCACCTTGGTTCTAAAGTTATGAAATTTCAGTGATTGAAGACAATGTTTTGCAGTCAATTTATGTGCTCCAACAACCGAGTTACCAACCTTAAAATGTTTGTGTAGGTAACATTTTTGAGATCGGTTCTAGTGGAATTAGTAGCTTGGGCGGGCACACCGAAAGAAGAAGCGACTGCGTGAACCATTTTGTGGCTGAATATGGGGGCATGCCCTTGGTATCGACTTCAGTGAAGGCGGTAGATAGCCGTTTTTGCTGGTTTTGGTGATGCTGCAGACCATTTTTCTCTCAATTTCTGCATATGTGCTGATTCTTGCTAGTTCCCACGCTTGTAGTCTTGTATTCCTCAGTGATTGTTGTCAACCGATGATAGAAGCAGAATGGTCATATTTATCCTAGAAAAAAAAATGTTGTATCAATGTAGTTTGTGGGTTGCAAATCAACCTTTTGTAGGTTTACTTGTAGAGCCTTGAGTGAATCGAGTTCAAAATTGGGGTATTTTTAGGATAAGTCCAATGTACAATTTTTTTGATTCATTTCGCTTATATAAAGTTTCTATTTATTATCGAAGTACAAAGCAGTGTTTTGGAATTACATTCAAGATCAAAATCCGCTAAATATTTTAGTTGCTTAAAATGGGCTTTTCTGTGGCATCACTCCTTATAATCTTGTTTCCTCAATATGGAATGTTTGTCAAGTAAATCAAATGAACCTGCGCGCACTATTGCTTATAAGGAATATGATATTTATAATCCATCGACGGGATGGGTTCCGTTTGGTTCTTTTGGGATGTCCATCCCCGTTTGGTTCTTTTGGGATGATACAGCAGGGCTCGAAAATTGATGTGTATTCGAATCCTAGGAGCTAGTAATCCACATCTCAGGGTCAGGCGCCGATGAGCACATTGAACTATCCATGTGGCTGAGAGCCCTCACAGCCCAGGCACAACGACGCAATTATCCAACCGCACCTTCCAGTACGGCTACCTTGTTACGACTTCACTCCAGTCACTAGCCCTGCGAGACCACTTCATTAATTAATTAATATTATTAAATTACTTTAATTAAAATTAATTAATTTAATAAACCTTAATTATAAATTAATAAAATCATAATTATGAATTAATAAATAATAATTTTGAATTAATAAACCATAATTTTGAATAATAAATCCTAATTTTGAATTAATAAATCCTAATTTGAATAATAAACTCTAATTTTGAATTAATAAACCCTAATTAGAATTAATAAACCCTAATTTTGAATAATAAACCCTAATTTTGAATTAATAAACCCTACTTGTGAATTAATAAACCATAATTTGAATAATAAACCCTAATTTTGAATTAATAAACCCTAATTATGAATTAATAAACCCTAATTTTGAATAATAAACCCTAATTATGAATTAATAAACCTTACTTGTGAATTAATAAACCATAATTATGAATTAATAAATTCTAATTTTGAATTAAAAATTAATAAATTTAATTATAAATTAACAAAATCTAATTATTCTTACTTACTATAATTAATATATAATTATTTTAACAAAAAAAAGGGTGAGCTCACGGTGAGGCGGAGCTCACCCAAGTTTTGTGTTTTATGGTGGTCTCTCATGTGCGCGCGAGACCACCCTTAATTAATTAATTAATTAATTAACCTTAATTAATCCTAATTAATTAATTAAATCAATTCTAATTAATTAATTACATTAATTCTAATTAAAATTAATTAATTTAATAAAATTTAATTGTAAATTAATAAATAATAATTTTGAATTAATATATCTTAATTTTGAATTAATAAACTCTAATCATGAATTAATAAACCCTACTTGAAATAATAAACCCTAATTTTGAATTAATAAACATTAATTGAAAATAATAAACCCTAACTTTGAATTAATAAATCCTAATTGTGAATTAATAAACCTCAATTATGAATTAATAAACCATAGTTATGAATTAATAAATTCTAATTTTAAATTAAAAATTATAACTCAAAATTAATAAATTTAATTATATATTAAGAAAATCTAATTATCTTATTCATCATAATTAATATATAATTATTTTAACAAAAAACAAGGGTGAGCTCACGGTGAGGCGAAGCTCACCCAAGTTTTTGTCTTATATGAATTAGTAATTCACCCGTGCATCATATACATGGTATTTATCCTTTAAATTTTTGTAATATTTATTATTAACAATAAATTTATAATTTTTGAATTTATAATTACATATGAAAATTTATTTGGTATTCATTTATGAAGATATTTTTATTTAAGAATTGAGTATATGAAGATTTTTTTTATCACATTTTATTCGTAAAATATAACAGTTGTGCATATGAATAAGTTATAGTTCAATTTTTCATCACTTGTGATATATTGGTTATAAATAAATAATATGGACTAATCAATAATAACAAATCAATTTTATCAATCCAAATAAAATTTAAACTTGAATACGAATATCTAAATCTGTAAATTTTAAAATACTTCCTTATACACAACGTTTGTAGCAAATGGACCGTTGTTATCATCTTTATCACATATAAAGATTTTGAGACCATTATGATTTTGTACTCTTGAAACAACAACGTAAAGCTGACTGTAAGATAAAGTTGGTTTCTTAAGAAAAAGTCCAACGTATGCCAGTGATTGTCCTTGACTTTAGTTGATCATCATTGTATACGAAACAATAAGAGAGAATTGTTGTCATTCGAAGTTGAAACAAATGCTCAGATCTGATGGAGTTAGTGACATTCGTAGAATAAACACCTTTTAGCTAGAGTTATTTACAATCTAAATTTTAACCTTCAAAACATAGTTTCCAAATATCATTGCACTACCCAAGAGAATATATTTTAATTAGTGATATTGAATGGAAAATAGGTAAAGGAAATATATTGAAAGTTTCAAGTTTTATCAAAATAGAATGAAAGTTTTGTTCTTAATTACTGAAAATAGATAAATACAAAATTATATGATAAAGTCAAAATAATAATTTTGCATGATCAATTTGTATTTTTGTAGGTTCAAAATATTAAATTCCAAACAAGCTAATTGTATTTAACAATTTAATATTTAGAATCATTAAATAATTTTGAGCTCTAATTGTAATGGTTCCTTGGAGGTCGTACTAGTGTATGAGGGTAGGAGGAAGAGGTCAGCAAGGACTGTCCCAGTAGGCAAAGGAAAGAAGGTGGTGGACAAGGAGACAGAGACGGAGGAGTCATGGGAGGAGAGCCCAGAACAATCATCGTTGAAGAGGAGGAGGCAGACTGTTGTTGAGATGGCTCAACAAATGCTATTCGATGAGCCTGAACTAGAGCCTGAACCCATCCCTAGCCCCAGTCCTAGACCAGCTCACTCTTCTATCCGCTCTCCCTCACCTATGGACTATCAGCCACCTTTACCAACAAACTCACTGTCACATATACCAACACCCCCACTTGCTTCGCCCCCACATCAGGCTGAAGTTTCCCAACCACAGCTTGAGGAAAGCCCAACATATATACCCATAGCCTTACCTTCACAACCAGCCTTTTCTATCCACTTTATTGAATCCTCTGAGGGATTCATAGAGATAACCCCTAAAGCCTAGCTAGCCTCCTGCATGACCAATCTAAAAAATGTTTTCCTTAAAGAGCTCGTTCATACCTAACCCAAAATTTTCCTATCCTTTTGAGCCTACCAAAATTCATGGCTCAGACTAGTTGGCTACATGTCTTTCTCTAGACAAAGGTGGCATATTTTTACCAGCTTGTCGATCTTGTCAATTTTGAATCATGGGAGAAATATATCCAGGAAGAGGCAGAGTTGGAAGACAAATTCAGGATTGCCATCATCTGGATGACCATAAGGACCTTCGAGTCCATTGTCCAAGAGATAATAGAAGATGCGGAAGTTGAGCATTGGAATGCAGAGAAGAGCCTGAAGCAGGCTGTAGAAGTTGAGAGGACAGGAGCTGCTGAGCAGGAGGAAGCTGCAGTAGGCCTAAGTGGAGCGGCTAATAGAGCTGATGAGGACCGGGCAGATCTGTCATACTCTACCTTCTAGCAGGAGGTTTTTACTGGCCCTCCTATATCTAACACTATCCATGGTTCAATGGTTCCCTTCTTAAGCCAATAGTCACTAGCATCGTTGTTCCCAAGCTCCCACCGAGTCAAGCTCTGGACATGATGACCTAGTTGGAAGAGGAATTTAAATAGACGACCTATTACAAGGTCGTGATGTGGAAATGGGAGCGTAATTTTAGCTCCCAAGTCGAGCAAACGGCGAACAAAGCCTACGCCACGCCGTCCGCACGCATAAGGAGAAAGAATAACAATATGCGACTGAGGAAGCGTTCGCGAGAACAGTCCATGCGGGCTCTCAACTTTAAGGCAAAATCGAGAGACCTCATGGATGTTGTGATTGAGAAATTCCAACAGGAGAAGTCGTGAGAATGCTCCATCAAGAAATTGAAAAGCGATATGATCATGTTGATGGAAGCGCGTTCAAGGTTGATTTCGAGAGAATGATACCAACAAAGACTTAGCCCTATCCAAAACAGCTCAACAATGTTCAGAACCGGTTGGACTTCACCGCCAGAGGTCGATGAGAGGATAATTGCTCTCGAAGAAGAGGTGGGAGTCCTTAAGAAAGAAAAGGAAGAATCGGCGATCTGCGCCTACCGAAAGGTTGGAGTAGATGAACCGCTCCTCACGCCGCAATGAATCAAACTATCGCCGACGTTTCAATCTCCCTCCGGATGTTCTTGATGATGCCAAAAGATGGAAGAGATGAAAGAGGTTCTTTGTCACGAAGAGGCGGCAAAGCTGTCGTCGTCTTCTTGAGGAGCAAAGAACAATGAAGAGGCGAGATTGAACAACAGAAAATGCAAGATTGGGCGGCATAACGGTGTTAGGATTCGTTCTTGACAACATCTAATGCGCAGCGGAATAAAACATCAAGAACAGATCTAGATCTATAATTAAATATACGAAGAGTCCTATGTACACGAGGATCGATTACTTACGTGTATGTAACGCTTCCAAAGGATTAGTAAAGCTTTCGAACTTCCAATGTATCCTTCGATATCGTTTCCATAACTATGGTATCCACGTGTCTTTAATCAGTCGCAGGAACAATTCTTCGATATCAAGATTCAACGAGAGAAGCCAAGAATCTCCTATTGAATATTGCGGTAGGTTTTCTCAAGTGTGTGTTCTCTGTTAATGTTCTCACGTTAATCACAATGATTAACTTCTCATTATAAAGATAACCACCCACCACTTAGTTTAATGGGCTTTAGGTTTAATTAATTAATGTCCAACACTTAATTAATTAAGCCCATTATCCAATTTAGTCCATTTACTTTCAATCTCCCACTTGGACTAATATTAGATAACATACCGCACTATGCATATACCTGAACCGATTAACAATACACTTGATAGTGTGACCCAATAGGCCCCATTATCGATTTATGATCTAATCAAAGTCTGCACAAAACTCTTGAACTGCGTGGTGCAGCGAACTCGATATATGACGGACGTTTACGTGGAAAACAGTAAACTAACCTTTACATGAAGTTTATGTAATATCCTTTCATTCATGACACACTCGATTGAGCCTAGGATTTTGCTATGTGTCTATCCCAATAGCTCAATCATTTTTCTCATCTTTATTATAAGACCCATATGATCATATTCAATTACTTTAATTGAATATATCTCTTGCATTGGCCAATGACTTTATGGTCGAATAATATAGAGAAAATAAGTGCTCACTCGAAATTTAATCGAGGAATGAATCCCATTCTTGGCTCAACTACCATTTTCATTTGTCTCATGATGCACCCAATCCAAGCCGTGTCTTGCCACTCGCAAGCATTGCCTTGGTCAAAGTACAGCACTCTGTTCCAACTTATTATCACCTAAGTTGCTCGCAATAGAACGAGGTCATTCTAGATTAATAAGCTAACCCAAGTCGTATTCACAAGGAAGGCTAAACAGGGCTTTATCGACGTCACACACAATCGATAGAAATAAACTAAACACTCTAATCACGGTTTGGGGCTGACATCACTCTTTAACTACCGATTAACTAGACAGGTATAACGAAAGCAAAGAAATAAACGTGAACAAGAACTATCCCTAAGACTGCAAGCATGAATAAAATACGTTTAAACCCTAACCTAATAAGAAAGATTAAAACTGGAAAACATGGATCGTAGAGATTATCAATTCGAAAGGATTCCAAAGCATAGAAATTACGGAAAGCAAGTAATAATGAATTGATAATTTAAAGAACAACGAGAACTCACTGATCGATAAATAAAGACGATAAACTGAAATAGATAATCTTCCGGAGTAGAATCAATGTCGACAATTCAAACATAGAAATCATTCAACATCAAAATAAATAAGACTAAGCTCTAAGAAAAATATCAAAACTGTTTTTGCTCCCCAAGGAAGAATTCTCGCCAAAACCCTAGCTGAAGGAAAAGAGTAAAATCTGAAGGTCTATGTGCGCGGCTGAGCGAGACCCTTAAACATATAAAAGAAAATCCGCCAAGGTAGCGGTCGCTAGGAGTCACGATCACGACCATCGCCCGGAATCGTCGACTAAAGACAGAGCAGCGGGCGCTAGGGAATAGCGAGCGCTGCCCTTGCACGCTGGAACTTCTCCGCAAACATGGGGCTAGCGACCGCTAGGGCTCGCGATCCGCCTGCCTTGCTACTGGAGCTTCTCTGAAAAACAGGGGCCAGCAACCACTAGGGTCCAGCGGTCGCTACCCCTCCGCGCTGTAAAACCTCATTGTCAAGTTCTTCAAAAGGGCGCTCTAATCATCCACTTTCGCATAAAATGATTAGAGCGCTCTAATCAAGGTAACAAGAAGGGACACATAAAATGATGCACAAAACGCGATCAATATCAACCTAAACACACTCAACAAACAAAATGTGTAATGACCTCAACTCTACATACTCCACACACTAAGAAATCGTAGACATCAAACAAACGATTTAATAGTGGGGTATACCAATACTCTCCAAAGTATTCATGTGTCCATCACGGATATCAAATATCTCGTAGTTGTGAGAACCACTACATTCTCTAAGAATGTGATGCAGACCACATGCTAACCTATAACATATCATCAATATCCCATTCTTGATGATCATTGGTTAGGGCTATTTCAGAATTATACTATATCATTGATGTCTCACAGCAAAATTGTAGGGAAAACATATGTTAACCCTCGCCCCGAGGATCCATCTTGGGTGTTTAATTCACCATAAATTGATTATAAACCTAGCATGCGTCTATATAATTAATCGCAACACGTTGGGGTTTTCACGTGTTTACCTTTGGATCTGAAGAGGTCGATGGAACGAGATGAATGGATCGAACGGATCGGACTCGTGCTTTGACCTTCCGGATCAGTATCCCGATTGCCCAATCTCCAACGCCGAGTGAGGACGATCTATGGAGAATGCTTCGAAAATCACCCTTGCTCTCTTCACTATTTTCAAAAATCCTCTCAAGAGAACTATGAGGGGCGAAAATCTTGTGGTCAATATGTGAGCATTAACTAGACTTTATCTCATACCTTATATTTATAATGCACTACCTTAATCCTATATGGAAATTACCATAATCCTATATGGAAATTACCATAATCCTATATGGAATATTACCATAATCTCGTGATTATTTCCATACTCGTGATTATTTCCATACTCTCGTGATTATTACCATAATCTTATATGGAAAGGATATATGCATATACCATAAATATAATAATATCCTTGTGGGATAAAGAGAATAAAATCTTGCCAATTGAGCATCATGGGCGCCGATTTTCCTCTTGCTACGGGCCTGGATGGGCCAGCCCAGGGATCAAATGCAAGGAATAAAGATGGGCCTCAAATAAATTAATTATCTTATGTTCAATTTTGAACATAAATTAATTTATAAACATTCGATCATGCCACTAGAGAAAGAATGTTGACTTACCCATTTATTACCGAAGTTGAGTCGGGCTTGCACTTAGACATTACGAATCCCCGTATTTAAGATATCGAACGTCCATTAATCATTTATAGCAATCTGACTGCTTAAAACGATTAATAACTTCATTTCCTTAAGTAGTACCACTCAACCTTATTATTGTACTTGAGCTAACTCAACTGCGGGGTTTAGTACAATAAACCTTTGAGCTCCTTAAGGGGCGTCATCATCCTAAACGGATACGGTGACTGACTGAGATAACTAGCGTGACATACAAGACGCCACCACCCAAGATGCGGAGAATCTTGGGTTAGAACATATAACCTCACTCATAACAAGTCAAAGTGATGGTCAAGAACTCATACTCACCTAATACCTTATCGAGGTTTAGATCATCGTAAGTCACCGAGATCTTGGTTCTTCACGACGGTCCGAAAGAAGAACTCATCTCACTGTGATCCTTCAATACGCTCGAGACGCACCAAAGATAGACAAGCAACTAAGTCAAGTCACTTCTTATCTATACTGCAGCCTAAACCGACAACTCGTCCTTAAGTCGCCTCACCGTGAAACTTTTATATCTCATTAAGCTTGACCAATCATACGACTTCGTGATCTTCTACACACCGTATGATCTAACTTATATATGAGATAAGGGGACACGATATATGCAATCAAGTATTCAAATCGGATAGGAGATTGTAATAGTGGTAATGTGAAACATTGTATACAAGCTCAACCAAACCGCTTTCAAGATACAAATCCAACAATCTCCCACTTATACTAAAGCAAACTTTTAGTATACAATGTGTCTTTCTACTAGCTATTACAAACAACCATCACTTTGCTTCTCCCACTTATACAAAAGTTTCCTTTCTAAGTGGGTGCCATCAAGCGCAATCCAAGTCCTCTAACGTGTCCATCGTAGACTTTTGCGGCGAGCTCTTCGTGAATGGATCCGCTAGATTTTCCGTCAGATCAATCTTTTCAATCAGACGCCACCTCGCCTAACGATTTCTCGTATGACATGGTACTTTCTCTCTATGTGTTTGGTCGCTTGTGGGTCCGTGGTTCCTTCGAGTTTGCCATCGCACCGAGTTATCACAAGAACTATGATACTCTTGGGCAAACCAGTACCACACCTAGATCCATGAGGTAGTTCTTGAACAATACAGCCTCCTTAGAAGCCTCCGCGGCTACATATTCGGCTTCCATGGTAGAGTCCGCAATGCATCGCTTTGCACTCGCCAGATACGGCTCCACCTCCCAAGGTAAACACATAGCCCGAGGTCGACTTTTTCTCATCACGGTCGACTTGGAACCGAGTCAGATAACCCAAAGGCATTAGACTATCTCGCATGGTAAACCAGCCTATAATCTCGAGTCCTTTCGGTACTTGAGTATATGTTTTATCGGTCAATGAGCTTGTCCAGGTTAGATCGATATCTAGCTACTATGCCTACCGCATAGCGTATATCGGGCCTCGTGCATAGCATTGCGTACATGAGACTTCCTACGGCGAAGCGTAAGGAACTTGTCTCATTTCCTCTATCTCCTTTGCGCAATCATAGGTGATCTGCGTCTTAGATAAAGGAACGCCATGTCCGAAGGTAGCAATCCTTTCTTGGCGGTCCGCATACTAAAACGAGTAATCACAAGATCAATGTAAGACGCCCGAGATAAGCTCAACATTTTCTTGCGATCTCGGTAAACCTTGATCCCAAGAATGTACGCTGCATCTCCTAGGTCTTTCATTTGAAACCGATCGATAACCAACTCTTTACGTCGATATGACTTCACGTTGTTGCCAACTAGAAGGATGTCATCTACATAAAGTGCAAGAAATACCACATCACCATCGACATCTAACCGATACACACAACTCTCGCTAGCAACTGGTAAATCCATGGACTTTACTACCTCGTCAAAGCGTAAGTTCCATGATCGGGAGGCCTGCTTAAGTCCATAAATGGACTTCTTAAGCTTCCATACTAGATGATCTTCACCTTTACCACATAACCTTCAGGTTGCTGCATATAGATGTCTCTACCTTCCTCAAGGTAACCGTTTAGAAAAGCGGTTTTAACATCCATTTGCCAAACCTCTAGGTTCAAGTGGGCTGCTATGGCTAGAAGAATTCTGATGGACTTGAGCATTGCTACAGGCGAAAAGGTCTCATCGAAATCGATGCCCTCAATCTGAGTGTACCCTTTCGCCACAAGCCTGGCTTTAAAAGCCGAAACCTCTCCATCGGAATCTCTCTTCCTCTCAGATATCCACTTACTACCTATGGCTTCCTCGCCATCCGGTAGAGGTGTCTTTCATATACATCCATAGCCGTTATGGACTCCATTTCTAAGTCCATAGCGGTGTGCCATGATCTTGCATCAATATCTTGATCGCCTCCTTGTATGTCCATGGGTCGATTATTGCATGTTCGTCTGCTGGGACCAACCAAGATTCACCCATTTAACATAAATCGCTCGGGTTGACGAACAACCTCCCACTACGACGAGGTTCTACAGCACAATGGCAACGGTGGGTGCAGATACTTGTGGTTCTCTAACTTGCACAACTTGCTGTGTAGGTACCACTTGACGGTCGGTATCTCCGTGGAACTCGACCCACTTCAATTTCTTGAAGTATCGATGTCGATCCTCCCACTAGACTCGACATCTCGCACTTCGCCTAATCGGTGGTGGAATACGATCATCTTCTAATTCTTGATGAATGATTTCAACTTTGGACTTATGATTTTCATATAATCATCTTCTAAGAATCGGGCATTAGTGCTAATAATGACCTTTCGATCCTCAGGACTATAGAATAAACCACCTTCGTTCCTCTAGGATAGCCAATAAACAGCCTTGCGTCGGATCTAGCCTCCAACTTGTCAGCCTTCTTGTTCAGCACGTGTGCTGGACTGCCCCATATCGTTATGTGGCTTAAACTGGGCTTGCGCCCAAACCACAACTCGAAAGGGTCTTTTCGACCGACTTGGATGGTACTAGATTTAGCAAGTATGCATTGTTTCTAAGGCATACCCCGTAACGAAATAGGCAATGTTGCATAACTCATCATTGATCTAACCATTTCAAAAGAGTCTTATTTCTTCGCTCGACACACCATTTCTTTGTGGTGTGCCCGGTGAAATCTTGTTGGGATGTAATCCCACACTTCACTAGATAGTCCATAAACTCGTTATCGAGGTATTCGCCACCGCGATCAGAACGCAGTGACTTGATACTTTTACCTAGCTTCGTCTCCACTTCCGCCTTAAACTCTTTGAATTTCTCAAAGCATTCAGACTTGCGGTGAAGCGGTATACGTATCCGCACCTTGAGTAATCGCCAATGAAAGTGACAAAATACTGCATTCTCCACGAGCTTGTGTGGACATCGGTCCACACAGTCGAATGGACTAACTCTAACATTTCTTTGGCTCTATAACCCTTCGCTTTGAAGGGTCCGGTCGACATCTTACCTTCTATACGTGATTCGCAGATCGGGAGCCGAGTAACCGTGAGATTACCCAACCGCATTCTTAGCGATCTTTGGATCCTATTTAGATTGATGTGACCTAATCTAAGATGCCGGAGAAAAGTAGAGTCATCTTGCTAAGAAAACTTTCTCTTTTAGGGTTTGATGTAGATGCAACATAGTTATAGGTATTATGTTTTGCGAAATAGTATAAAGCGAATTATATAAGGTGCCAACACGAGATAACTTCGTCATTTCTTATGATAGAAACACCACTATCAAAAATAATGAATATCCATGAGTAAATAATTTCAAACAGAACAAGGTTCCACCGAAAATCCGCACATATAAAACGTCTTTCAAAACTAAAACTGTTGTCCCAAAACATAAAGAAACATCTCCAATCGCAACAGCCGACTTTCACCACGTTGCCCATGGAGATCGTTATCTCGCCATCAAACAGCTCCTTGTCCGCGGGAACCCACGCAGGTGTAACAAACATGATCATATACCAGATCTACTACCCAAGAATGGGTAGAACAAGTCGCTAAACATGTTTCGTTACTAAAGCAAACGGCGTACCTTGAGCCTTGAGCATAGGGCACTTGGCCTTCAATGCCCGCCTTACCGCACTTGAAGCACTTGCCTTCTCCTTTGGCTTCTTCAAGCCTCCGTGGCAACCATGTTCTTGCTCCCATTACTCCCACTATTTCCTCGCCTCTACCACCTTTGGTACCCCTTTTCTATTTCCATTTTGCGATGAAAATTTTGGGCCCTTAGATGTGCTAGCAAGAGCATGTGCTCCTTTTCCCATAACTCCTTCCGCAAAGAACGAGATCATTAAGCAACCGACTAAGTGTAAACTCGGTCTTGCTCATGATCGCATTCACGAAAGTTCTCAAAAGACTTGGGCAAAGGTATTGAGGATGATATCGACCTTGGCTTCGCCGTCAATACCTCCTCCCAACCGATCAAGACTATCCATGAGATGAGTCATGTGGGAGACATGTTCATGGACCGAACTTCCTTCTTCCATCTTACACGCCAAGATTTCTCTCATTGTGTGGGCGGATCGTCGATCCGATCGCCCAAACTTACTCGAGACTTGACCAAATATCGATCGCGTCTACCATCGATCGATGTGCACTGCAAGCCTTTGGACATAGTAGTCATCATATAGCATTTAGCCATATTGTTTGACTTATTCCAAAGTCCGCCTTGACTCTCATTGCTCATTAGTCGATCGTCGAAGGGCATCGGGTTTAGGAGTAGTGAGAACAAACATGTATTCTTCACGATAAGAACATATTCCATGTTTCGTTTCCACTCGATAAAATTTGGACCGGATAACGGATTTTGTGCGAGCATATTGATAATCGGCGTAAGAGACATATCTGAAACGATAATGTAAACACATAAGCATACGATCGCATATAATTCGTAACAATAATATTGTAACCTTTTGATAAAACAATATTAATTGAAACCTCCAATCGCCCAAGGAATTCCACATGCAAGCCACGCGTGTGGACGTTTACACATGAACCCCCGACTGCACTAAAATATACCTTTTAGTCGTTTAATTTCAATCCATGTCAACTTATCCTTATGACAAATGAAATTAACGATTGGACCTTACTAGACCACATCACTATCGCAAGAAGGGACTTCGCGGGAAGTTGTACTTGAGGTGATGTCTAAGCATTGACCACAATTTTAACAGCAGAAAATGAATTCTTAGAATTGGTATACTCACTCGGACCATACCGCTTCCAATTCAAATTCTTTTGTTATCTCATTTTATATCTATCTCTAGAGAACTTATGAAAATCGCACATGCAAGCCACGCGTGTGGACGTTTACACATGAAACTCCCACTTCTCAATAGATTTAAAATGTTTTATTTAGAAATGTCATCTAACAAACTCATGATAAGCAAGCAAGCAAGCCACGCGTGTGGACGTTTACTCACAGTGCGTCTCACTTTGTTTAGAGATCAAAAAGTGGAGGTCTTGACATTTTAATTTGAAAAATTAATTAGTCGGGTTGCTTGCTTAGTCTTTTTATTCAAAAGGTTTGTCCATGCAGATCACGTAATCCTAGCATGCTTTTCTATAGAACTCAACATGTAAAACATGCTCGCAGAATTCTAAAATATGCTTGATAAACGCGATAAACCTAGCATGCTTACTATGCGCATCCAATTACGTAAAACACATAAAGGTTTGTCAACGTAATATAAACATACATAGCATGCTACTGCATATTTTAAACATCCACGACATGCATATGAACGATAAAATAAAATAAAACGTTCATCGCGGCCCAATCGTGAAACCTGCACATTTATATCTAATCTATTACATAGATATACAAAGTACAGAATAAAACTTCGAAAACGGGCCTCGCGTGCACGGGCACGGACCGGATTCAACAAATGGGCCTCGCGTGCACGGGCACGGACCGGAAAATCTGGGTTGGGCTGGAAAACGGGTCTCGGCTGGGTCGGCCCAACTGTCTTTGGGCAGCGTTAGGAAAAAGCCCAGCGCGCCTTGACGCTTGCAGCGCCGCCGCCGCGTGTTCCTCGCGCGGCTACCCGCGGTCGCTAATGCGATCGCGACCCGTCGAGCACGCGGCGCGCCACGCCCAAGCGCCGAACGTCGCCTTGCGGCGAAACTCGCGATCGCGATTCATTCATGGCGCGGGTTTCGCGCGCAGCGCGCCCGCCGCCCGCTAGCTTTCGCGACGCGTTTCTCGCTGGTCATCCTCGCGACCGCGAAGCTCGCCGCTAGGCGCCCGAGGATCTCGCGCGAACGCCTGCCCGTCGCCCGCGGCCCTCGCGATCGCCCTCGCGACCGCGAGGCTCGCTTCATGAAACCGCCGCAGGGCCGCCGAGACCTGTTTTTCCCATCGTTTCGTTCTTCGTTCTTTCGTCTTCGTTCTTCTTTACGGATAAGATTTACGAATAAAATCTAATCTAACCACGGATTTTCTCATGGTGTAAAAATAAAATCCGACAAAACAATAAACGAGCCACGATGAACGACAGATCCACAATTAATTAAAACGCACGTAATAATCAAAACGTGAATTAATCCAACAGAGCGAAGATTCTGATCCCAGACTCTGATACCAATTGTAGGGAAAACATATGTTAACCCTCGCCCCGAGGATCCATCTTGGGTGTTTAATTCACCATACATTGATTATAAACCTAGCATGCGTCTATATAATTAATCGCAACACGTTGGGGTTTTCACGTGTTTACCTTTGGATCTGAAGAGGTCGATGGAACGAGATGAATGGATCGAACGGATCGGACTCGTGCTTTGACCTTCTGGACTATATCCCGATTGCCCAATCTCCAACGTCGAGTGAGGACGATCTATGGAGAATGCTTCGGAAAATCACCCTTTGCTCTCTTCACTATTTTCGAAAAATCCTCTCAAGAGAACTATGAGGGGGGCCGAAAATCTTGTGGTCAATATGTGAGCATTAACCTAGACTTTATCTCATACCTTATATTTATAATGCACTACCTTAATCCTATATGGAAATTACCATAATCCTATATGGAATATTACCATAATCTCAGGATTATTTCCATACTCTCAGGATTATTTCCATACTCTCAGGATTATTACCATAATCTTATATGGAAAGGATCTATGCATATACCATAAATATAATAATATCCTTGTGGGATAAAGAGAATAAAATCTTGCCAATTGAGCATCATGGGCGCGATTTTCCTCTTGCTACGGGCCCTGGATGGGCCTGCCAGGATCAAATGCAAGGAATAAAGATGGACCTCAAATAAATTAATTATCTTATGTTCGGCCGAACATAAATTAATTTATAAACATTCGATCATGCCACTAGAGAAAGAATGTTGACTTACCCATTTATTACCAAGTTGAGTCGGGCTTGCACTTAGACATTACGAATCCCGTATTTAAGATATCGAACGTCCATTAATCATTTATAGCAATGATCGCTAAAACGATTAATAACTTCATTTCCTTAAGTAGTACCACTCAACCTTATTATTGTACTTGAGCTAACTCAACTGCGGGGTTTAGTACAATAAACCTTTGAGCTCCTTAAGGGACGTCATCATCCTAAACGGATACGGTGACTCGTCTGAGATAACTAGCGTGACATACAAGATCGCCACCACCCAAGATGCGGAGAATCTTGGGTTAGAACATATAACCCTCACTCATAACAAGTCAAAGTGATGGTCAACAACTCATACTCACCTAATACCTTATCGAGGTTTAGATCATCGTAAGTCACCGAGATCTTGGTTCTTCACGACGGTCGAGAAGAAGAACTCATCTCACCGTGATCCTTCAATACGCCTCGGGACGCATCCGGCATAGACAAGCAACTAAGTCAAGTCACTTCTTATCTATCTGCAGCCTAAACCGACAACTCGTCCTTAAGTCGCCTCATTGTGAAACTTTTATATCTCATTAAGCTTGACCAATCATACGGACTTCGTGATCTTCTACACATCGTATGATCTAACTTATATATGAGATAAGGGGACACGATATATGCAATCAAGTATTCAAATCGGATAGGAGATTGTAATAGTGGTAACGAGAAACATTGTATACAAGCTCAACCAAAGCGCTTTCAAGATACAAATCCAACAAAAATAGCGGTGATAATTCAAGGAACAAATAAGAGAATAACGACAAACATCAAAATAATTATTCCATTAAATGTACAAAACCCATAGATAAACCATTATCTTAGATTGTGATCAAAAGAAAGTATGTCTCAACAAATGAGTTTCTAAAACATACAAACTATAAACTCCCACTGAATCAGAGCCAATTTCCCACATGTCTAACACCCAAGCTTTCAAAATGTTTGTTGTGTTTTTCTATACACAACGGCTTGGTAAAAGGATCGACTAAGTTATCGTGAGTGGGTACTCTTTCTAATTTTACATGTCTCAATTTCTATTATTTCTCTAATCGGATGATATCGTCTTGGAACATGCTTGTTTTACATTTGTGGCTCTTGGTTCCTTTGCTTGTGCGACCGCACCAATGATTGTCGCGAACAATGGTATCGGACCGTTTGCACTGGAACAACATCCATTCTTTCACAAACTCCAACAGGCAACCGCCTCTTTAGCAGACTTCGGATGCGACAATATACTGGCTCGGTGGTGAGTCGGTGAGTAGTCCGATTGAACTGCTCCAACTCACCGCTCCACCATTGAGGATGAAAACATATCGAGATCGAGACTTATAGTCGTCATGGTCTGTTGAAACTAACATCGGTGTACCCATCAACGATAGCTCGATACCCACCGTCATACTCGGTTTGGCTTATCCTTACCGGACCGTGACTTGGGGTTGGTTTAAGTGGATATGGAAGAATAAGGGTTTCAACTCATTTCACCCACGAAGAGAATATAGATGTTCCAATGTAAACGGAAATCATGACTTGAGCAAAATAGCTTATATATAATAGATGGTTTCAAGGTTTCAATAAAACAATAGCTTTTACAAAGCTTAACATAGTAACAAAAGATAATAGAGTCTCAAGAGTTTGGCGTGGAATAAAGCGTGTGAGACATGCGTGAAGATGCATTCTCAAGGTGAACCAAAAATACTTCATACTACTTGACAAAGATTCCGCTCAACTCCCGCCTGCTCCATCACCGCTCAACCTACACATTTAAAACAAACATGCGGTCGAGTACAAAGATTGCACTCGGTGGACACATTGCCGAAAACATTTTACTTTACGAAATATCAGATCGCCTCATCACATGAAGACACGAGGGTTTATTTGAAAAGGCCTTGCGCTTACTAAAACATTTTCTCATTTTCACAAAGTCGATCACTTGGTCATTTTCTTTCACGTATATTCCAAGTCGGCTATGGATAACGCCACGGAGTGAGGCCTCCTTCACCCGAACGCACAACAAATGAAGCGACCAATGACTCGGATGTCTAGCAAATGAGCGACCCAATGACTCAAATGCTTACTGTACACAATCCTAACTAGCATCTCACCAAGTGGGACCCGAATTGTAATAACTTCCTGTCATTTGTGCAACCCGAATGGATATATACAAAACATAAAATATTTTGGCGAGATAATATCGTATTTAAAATTTTGCGAAAGCGATAAAGTAATAATAAGAAACATTTTCCAAAAAGCTCGTAATTAGTTTTTGGTAAGAAAGCCCACAAAGAGTTTAGGTAAGAAAGCCCACCCGAGAACTTATAGTTCTTACGCCACTAGTACTTAATTATCGCCTTCTTCTCCTCTATAAAGCGGGACCCTTTTCAATGTGAGAAACGAGGTTTAGTACATCGCTATACTTTTCGATAGAGACGAACATCGCTCATAACGTCCTATGCATCAAATAAGGCTAACGTCGGACTTATATCGACGTTTCCTAATAAAATGATGTTGATTATGACATCGCTCATCATATAAGAGATATTTCATCTCTTTAGTATATAATGATGTTTTAATGTATTTTAAGTAACGTAAGTTACATTGTTACCAAACGTCTTTCGCCACATAGATCACGACATCGAATTTCGTGCGCTTTGACCTTGGTCAACGTTTTTGGTCAACAATTTTGACTTGTCAACATTTAGTCAATAATTTTGACTAAAGTCAACATTTGACTTTTAATTCCTTTTATGTAATTCTATTATTTCTTGTGCAATTTTGTTCTAAAATTCTATAAAATCATAATATGTCTAAAACATCATTTTGGATCATATTATGCAATCATACATTGTAAAATAAATTTATAACATTAATACATATAACCTATAGTTTTCGAAAACCCTAATTAAACTAAGCAAATAATTTCCAAAAATTCCAATAAAATCACATAACACATACTCATCTATAAGCATCCTTACTATAACATAATTTTTATTTATTGTGAGCTATTGAATTTAATCTTCCTAAGTCACTTTTGAAAATTTGGACTTAGGTCCAATAAATTTTTAACAAATCCAATAAATTCATACAACACTATTTTATGAATCTACACTATCAATATGTTATGATAACACTCAAACATGGATTATATCTCATCATAATATCATGTTCTATAATTTTCGAAATTCATAGACTTAGGTACTAAAGTTTTCCAAAAATTCTACATAAAATCATATAAGCATAATTAATACCCTAGATTATGATTTCATGCTTCAATCATCAATTAAAATCATAATTATCAACATATTACACCTTCAAGTTTTCGGTCCACATATAAAATTTGATATCATGCTTGATTTTGTGATATAATTATATCATATGCTTAATAACATCATATAAATATAATTTCTAAACATATTAGCATAAGTCACATAATTTTCGAAAATCACATGTATAAACTAAGCTCAGAACATAAATTCTAACGTATATCTGCTTGTAAGAAATCTAACCTTTGATCGGATTCGATCGACGTTGGCGACGTTATTCTATCTACGATCGAAGAATGCTTTGAAGAACACTCTCTATTTCCCACTTATTTTCGGTTATGAGGTTATGGGATGGGTAACCTCCTATTTATAGGATTTATAAAGTGGGTTTAATCATTATTTCATAAAATATCTTATCTTATCAAATCTTATCAT
This sequence comes from Salvia rosmarinus, assembly GCA_036937905.1. Classification (NCBI taxonomy): domain Eukaryota; kingdom Viridiplantae; phylum Streptophyta; class Magnoliopsida; order Lamiales; family Lamiaceae; genus Salvia; species Salvia rosmarinus. The sequence continues at coordinate 13,128,449 of CM072820.1, forward strand.
ATCTTATCATATCTTATCTTATCTTATCAAATCTTATCATATCTTATCTTTTTAATATTATACACATCTAGTTGTAAAAATAAAATTTACAACTCATACCTTATCCTTTTATTATTTTCTACCACCTCCTTTCATAAGGAACAATTATTTTATTTTATCTTATAGTTTATATGTTATTATATTATTTAATTAGAGTATCTTATACTTATCATAAAATAAATAAATTATCACTTTATATAAGGTTTATGGAATTTTCGCCACTACTATAAGTTTAGGATAAATTTTATTTTTCCATATTATATACTATAATATAATTATAAGATAATACCATATCTTATCCTTATCCTAAAGCTGACTTTTATTTATTATGTTCACATTTGTTCACATTTACTTTTCAAATATTTCAACTACTACAAGACAAAACTTATAGTTACTTATTCAAATTGAACACATACTCTATCTTATCCTTTAATAATATCTTATCCAAATAATAATGACATAGCATTAATTAAAGCATGATATTTTTCATCATTTTCACACTTAATAGGTCAAATTTTTGGCCCTCATTATAAATATATACTAAATTTTTTATTTTTCTTCAATAAATAGCTATGTGACACAATAATAATTTTAGATGATAAAATAAATCATAGGAAAATTAATTAAGATCATTTCTAAGTACTAAAGTGAAGTTATCGGCAAATAATTGAAATTACTTAATAAATTTTCAAACTATGATTCTTTTCATAAAATATTATTTTCATGAGTAATTATATCAATATAATGATATTATATCATAAAATAAAATTTTGGAATTTTTCTAAGCTATTTCCAAATTTTCTAACATTAGGGTTTCTTAGGATTTTATTTTATAAAATCCTATTCTTTACCTTAATTTATTAATTTCAAAATTTTCATAATTTCTAGGAGATAAAATTGATCTAGAATCATGATATTTATCAATTATATAATTAAATAAATTATTTAGTACAATTATCATTGATAAATGGTAATTTTAAAAACTACATAAAATAACACAAGATTTTGAAAATTATAGATGCTAAACTAAAGTCCAAAATATTATCTCCTATGATATTTATCACATTTCTACATATTTCTAAGAGATAAACATTATCTCTAAGTTAATCATGACCTTATCCTATCTTTTATGAAAATATCATAAAGAAATCTTATCTTAAAATGTCATTTTCAAATCCTTATCATATCCACCTCACGCTTGGGTGTACAAGATAATTATCTTATCATATACTTCAAGATAAACATGACAACTCATCACATAAATCAAGTAATCATATATTAAATCACAAATTAATCACTTAATTCCATATTTTTGAAAATCACTAGAAAATAAGGAAAAATATTTCTTTTTTCTTCCTTAGTGTAAATAATATCCCAAATATACTTAAAACATATTTGTTTATTATTAAAAATATTTTCATGTGAAAAGATTAATAAATTTTCGATTTTCAAACCGACGCTCACCGACGCTCATTTTATTCTCTTTCTATCGTAATATTCCTTCTTATTTTCAAATTTTAAGCCCAGAAATTCGGGGTATTACACCACCATAGACTAAGTAGTATTCTTTAGTCCTTCTAAGGTACTTAAGAATAGTCTTATGATTTCCAATGTTCCTCACCGGATTTTCTTGAATATGTCTCACATGCTAGCGCATAGGCCACATCGGCCTAGTACATATCATGGCATACATGATTGATCCTATAGCGAAGCATATGAGATCATTTTCATGCAAGCAACTTCTTTGTCATTAGAAGGACATCCTTCTGACAACTTGATGCCACGTCCCATAGGAAGAAATCATTTCTTAGAATTTTCCATTGAGAAACGCCGTAGCAATTTGTCTATGTAAGTGGATTGTGATAGCCCCAACAATCTATTAGGTCTATCCCGATAGATCTTGATCCCAATGATGTAGGAGGCCTCACCGAGATCCTTCATCATAAAGGATTTAGACAGTCAGTCTTTCACGGATTGCATCATGGATCGGTCGCTCCCCATAATCAGAATGTCATCGACATAAATTACAAGGTAGACAACGTTTTCATTCTCGCGCTTACTATAAACGCAAGGATCCTCTTTGCTTCTGACAAAGTCAAACAATTTGATAGCTCTGTCAAAAAAAATGTTCCAACTCCTCGATGCTTGCTTAAGTCCATAAATGGACTTCTTTAGCCTACATATTGCATTCGGCCTTTCTTTGGACACAAAACCTTCAGGCTGAGTCATGTAGACATCACCTTCTAGATCTCCATTGAGAAACGAGGTTTTGACATCCATTTGCCAAATGTCAAAATTGTAGTATGCAGCTATTGCAAGTAATATCCTAATGGACTTGATTTTTGCAATTGGTGAAAAGGTCTCATCATAGTCGATGCCTTCACGTTGACTATAACCCTTTACCACCAAACTAGCCTTGTAGGTTTGATCTTACCATCTGCATCTCTTCTTGTTTACATCATTAAACAATCCTTCGTCCTCCTGTGTTGTTTTGTGGTTCTTGAATTGCTTCAAGATTCACCTCGTTGTGACCTTGTTCGAAACATACGAGTCTTCAAGAAACGCCACATTCCTAGAAATGATCACCTTATGATCTCCGTGTGAGTAAAATTCATATCCTTTTGTTTCCTTTGGATATCCCACAAAATAACATTTCTCACTTTTGATTCCAACTTATCATCTGCATCTTTTTAACAAAAGCGGGACAACCCCAGTCCGATATGTTTAAGACTTGCCATTTTACCATACCATAGTTCATATGGCGTTTCTCGATTTGATTTAGGAGCCCTATTCGTAATATAAACGGCGGTTAGTAAGGCATGGCCCCAAAGGAATAAAGGAGACTAGCGAAACTCATCATGGATCGAACCATATCTAATAAAGTTCGATTTCTTCTCCTGACACACCATTCATTTGTGATGTTCCGGAGGTGTCCGATCGACCGGATTCCATGTGATTTCAAGTAATCAATAAATTCTCGGCTTAAGTATTCCCCTCCTCGATCTGATCGAAGATTCTTAATACTTTTACCAAGTTGTTTCTCGACTTCTAACTTAAACTCTTTAAATTTATCAAGAGCCTCGGATTTGGGTTTCATCAAATACACATATTCATATCTTGAAAAATCATCAGTGAAAGTTATGAAGTACGAATATCCACCTTTTGCTTGAGTTGGAAATGGTCCACACACATCTGAGTGGATTAACTCTAGCAATTCTTTGGCACGTAACCTTTCCTTAAAATGGTTTCTTAGTCATCTTTCCTTAGAGACAAGATTCACAAGTACCATATGATTCAAAATCAAACGTGAGATAATCCAATTTTCTCGCCTTGCTATCCTTTTCTCATTGATATGACCAAGTCTACAATGCCAAAGATAAGTAGCATTATTCGTATTATTTAGCTTAGGTCGTTTGTTTTGCACATTGTAAATATTTTGTTCACATTCAAGCATATATAAACCATTCGAAGAGACGCATTTCCATAAAGAACTACATTAAGAGAAAAAGTGCAACAACTATTTCTAAAATGGAAGAAAAACCCTTCAATGTCTAACATAGGAATGGAAATAATATTCTTCGAAATAGCAGGAACAAAATAACATTGATGTAAATCTAGTCTATATCCCGAATGAAGATCTAATCTATAAGTCCCTACGCTCAAGACAACTCTTGCTCAATTTCCCACGCGCAGATCGACCTCCCTGTGATTCACTTTTCTCATTACTTAGTCCCGCACATTATTACAAATGTGCGAGGCACGGCCGGTATCTAATACCCAAGAATGTGAATTATTTATAGACATATTTATCTCAACGACAAACATACCGAGTGCTACCCAATGCACCTCGCGCCTTAAACTTTGGGCGCCTCTTCTAGTGTCCCTTCTCACGATGATGCAGTGCACTCATCCTTTGCAAATGTCGGCTTCTTCTTTTGAACCCCTCCACTCTTCTTAGACTTGAAGACATCTGATGCCTTCTTCTTGTCTTTCTTTTGGTTTTTCTTCCCTTTGGAAGATTGAGCAGAAGAGCTCATCATGAGCACATATTTGCCATCAGAAGTAGATGACTCAAAAGTCTTCAACATGTTGTGAAGATCAGCCAATCCCACCTTAGTATTGTTCATATTGAAATTCACTATGAAATTCGTGTTGGATTTGTATTTGAAAGCGGTTTGGTTGAGCTTGTATACAATGTTTCTGTTACCACTATTACAATCTCCTATCCGAATCAATACTTGATTGCATATATCGTGTCCCTTATCTCATATATAAGTTAGATCATACGATTGTGTAGAAGATCACGTGTCGTATGATTGGTCAAGCTTAATGAGATATAAAAGTTTCACACCGAGACAACTTAAGGACGAGTTGTCGGTTTAGCCGCAGATAGAGATAAGTAACTCGACTTAGTTGCTTGTCTATGCCTGGCACGTCTCGACGTATGAAGGATCACGATGAGATGTGTTCTTCTTTCGACCGTCGTGAAGAACCAAGATCTCGGTGACTTACGATGATCTAAACCTCGATAAGGTATTAGTTGAGTATGAGTTGTCGACCATCACTTTGACTTGTTATGAGTGAGGGTTATATGTTCTAACCCAAGATTCTCCGCATCTTGGGTGGTGGCGGTCTTGTATGTCACGCTAGTTATCTCAGACGAGTCACCGTATCCGTTTAGGATGATGACGCCCCTTAAGGAGCACAAAGGTTTATTGTACTAAACCTGCGGGTTGAGTTAGCTCAGTACAATAATAAGGTTGAGTGGTACTACTTAAGGAAATGAAGTTATTAATCGCTTTAAGCGAATGATTGCTATAAATGATTAACGGACGTTCGATATCTTAAATACGGGATTCGTAATGTCTAAGTGCAAGCCCGACTCAACTTCGGTAATAAAGGGTAAGTCGGCATTTATTCTCTAGTGGCATGAATAAATGTTTATAAATTAATTTATATTCTCAATGAACATAAGATAATTAATTTATTTGAGGCCCATCTTTATTCCTTGATTTGATCCTGGCCGGCCCACCCAAAGCCTGTGAAAAGAGGAAAATCGCCCCTATTGCTCATATGGCAAGATTTTATTCTCTTTATCCCACAAGGATATTATTATATTTATGGTATATGCATAGATCCTTTCCATATAAGATTATGGTAATAATCACGAGAGTATGGAAATAATCCCGAGAGTATGGAAATAATCCTAAGATTATGGAAATATTCCATATAGGATTATGGTAATTTTCATATGGGATTAAGGTAGTGCATTATAAATATAAGGTATGAGATAAAGTCTAGGTTAATGCTCATTAACCCAACACAAAATTTCGCCATCTCATAGTGTTTGAGAGAATTTTTCGTGAGTTTTGTGAGAGAGCATTGGGTGATTTTCCAAGCATTCTCCATAGATCGCCCTCACTCGACGCTGGAGATTGGGCAACCGGATACATCCGGAAGGTCAAAGCACGAGTCCCGATCCGCTCGATCCCATCATCTCGCTCCATCGACCTCTTGAGATCCAAAGGTAAACACGTGAAAACCCCTACGTGTTGCGATTTAATTATATAGACGCATCCAGGTTTATAATCAATGTATGGTGAATTAAATATCCAAGATGGATCCTCGGGCAGGTTAACATATGTTTTCCCATCATTGGTATCGAGCCCGGGATCGTAATCTTCGCTCTGCTGGATTAATTCACGTTTGATTATTACGTGCGCTTAATTAATTGTGGATCCGCTGCTCATCGTGGCTCGCTTATTGTTTTGTTGGTTTTGTTTTACACCACGAAAATCGGTGGTTAGATTAGATTTTATTTTGTAAATCTTATCCGTAAAAGAAGAACGAAGACGAAAGAACGAAGAATCTAAACGACGGAAAAACAGTCTCGGCGGCACTCGATCGTTCGCGAGCGAGCCTCGCGGTCGCGAGGGCGATCGCGGCGGCGCGGCGACGGGCGGCGCGTTGGCGACGAGATCCTGGCGCCACGCGAGCGAGCGAGTGGTCGCGAAGTTTCGCCCGGCAACGCGGGCGAGAGAGCTAGCGGCGACGGGTCGCGCTCGCGAAACCCGGCGCATGAGCGGACTTCGCGATCGCGAAGTTTCGTCACCGGGCGACGACATCTCGGCAGATGTTTGGCGCCGGGCGTGGCTGCGCACGTGCAGCCGACGGGTCGCGGTCGCGATTAGCGATCGCGAGGTAGCCGCGAGGACAGGCGGCGGCGACGCGGAAGGTCGGGCGCGGGTGGGCTTTGCCCTTCAGCGAGCCCAAGAAAGATTGGGCCGACCCGGCCCAGACCCATTTTTCCAGCCCAACCCAGATTTTCCGGTCCGTGCCCATGCACGCGAGGCCCATTTGTTGAATCCGTCCGTGCTCGCACGCGAGGTCCGTTTCAAGTTTAATTGCACTTTGTAAATCTATGTAATAGATTAGACATGAATGTGCAGGTTTCACGATTGGGCCGCGATGAACGTTTTATTTTATTTTTATCGTTCATATGCATGTCGTGGATGTTTAAATTATGAAGTAGCATGCTATGTATGTTTATATTACGTTGACAAACCTTTAAGTGTTTTACGTAATTGGATGCGCATAGTAAGCATGCTAGGTTTATCGCGTTTATCAAGCATATTTTAGAATTCTGCGAGCATGTTTTACATGTTGAGTTCTATAGAAAAGCATGCTAGGATTACGTGATCTGCATGGACAAACCTTTTGAATAAAAAGACTAAGCAAGCAACCCGACAAATTAATTTTTCAAATTAAAATGTCAAGACCTCCACTTTTTATCTCTAAACTAAGTGAGGCCTTGCTTGTGAGTAAACGCCCACCGCGCGTGGCTTGCTTGCACTGCTTATCATAAGTTTGTTAGATGAGATTTCTAAATAAAACTTTTAAATCTATCGAGAAGTATGAGTTTCATGTAAACGATCACACGCGTGGCTTGCATGTGCGATTTTCATAAGTTCTCTAGAGATAGATATAAATGAGATAACAAAAGAATTTGAATTGGAAGCGGTATGGTCCGAGTGAGTATACCAATTCTAAGAATTCATTTCTATTGTTAAAATTGTGGTCAATGTAGACATCACCTCAAGTACAACTTCCCATGAAGTCCCTTCTTGCGATAGTGATGTGGTCAGTAAGGTCCAATCGTTAATTTCATTTGTCATAAGGATAAGTTGACATGGATTGAAATTAAACGACTAAAAGGTATATTTTAGTGCAGTCGGGGGTTCATGTGTAAACGCCCACACGCGTGGCTTGCATGTGGGATTCCTTGGGCGATTGGAGGTTTCAATTAATATTGTTTTATCAAAAGGTTACAATATTATTGTTACGAATTATATACGATCGTATGCTTATGTGTTTACATTATCGTTTCAGATATGTCTCTTACGTCGATTATCAATATGCTCGCACAAAATCCGTTATCCGGTCCAAATTTTATCGAGTGGAAACGAAACATGGAATATGTTCTTATCATTGAAGAACACATGTTTGTTCTCACTACTCCTAAACCCGATGCCCATCGACGATCGACTAATGAGCAATGAGAGTCGGCGGACTTTGGAATAAGTCGAATAATATGGCTAAATGCTATATGATGACTACGATGTCCAAAGGCTTGCAGCTGCAGCATCAGTCGATGGTAGACGCGACTGATATTTGGTCAAGTCTCGAGAGTAAGTTTGGGCAGTCGGATCGGACAGTCCGCTTCCACACAATGAGAGAAATCTTGGCGTGTAAGATGGAAGAAGAAAGTTCGGTCCATGAACATGTCTCCCACATGACTCATCTCATGGATAGTCTTGATCAGTTGGGAGGAGGTATTGACTCATGAGCCAAGGTCGATATCATCCTCAACACTTGCCTAAGTCTTTGAGAACTTTACAGAATGCGATCATGAGCAAGACCGAGTTTACACTTAGTCAGTTGCTTAATGATCTCGTAGCTGCGGAAGGAGTTATGGGAAAAGGAGCACATGCTCTTGCTAGCACATCTAAGGGCCCAAAATTTTCGTTGCAAAATGGAAATAGAAAAGGGGTACCAAAGGTGGTAGAGGCGAGGAAATAGTGGGAGTAATGGGAGCAAGAACATGGTTGCCAGGAGGCTTGAAGAAGCAAAGGAGGAAGGCAAGTGCTTGAGTGCGGTAAGGCGGGCATTGGAAGGCCAAGTGCCCTATGCTCGAGGCTCAAGGTACGCCGTTTGCTTTAGTAACGGAAACATGTTTAGCGACTTGTTATACCCATTCTTGGGTAGTAGATCTGGCGAATCGATCATGTTTGTTACACTTGCAGGGGTTCCTGCGGACAAGGAGGCTGTTTGATGGCGAGATAACGATCTCCATGGGCAACGCGCGAAATTCGAGGCCGTTGCGGTTGGAGATGTTACTTTATGTTTTGAGAAAAGCAGCTTTAGTTTTAAAAGACGTTTTATATGTGCGGATTTTGGTGGAACCTTGTTTCGCTTTCAAATTATTTACTCATGGATATTCGTTATTTTTGATAGTGGTGTTTCTATCATAAGAAATGACGAAGTTATCTATGTTGTACGTTATATAATTAAGCTTTATACTATTTACGCCAAACATAATACCTATAACTATGTTGCATCTTCATCAAACCCCAAAAGAGAAAGTTTTCAAGAAGATGACACCACTTTTCTCTGGCATCTTAGATTAGGTCACATCAATCTAAATAGGATCCAAAGGCGGCTAAGAATGGAGTGTTGGGTAACCCAACTGATTACTCCATTCCGATCCGCGAATCTGTATGAAGGTAAGATGTCGACCGGACCCTTCAAGGCGAAGGGTTATAGAGCCAAAGAAATGTTGAGTTAGTCCATTCGACTGTGTGGACCGATGTCCACACAAGCTCGTGGAGGGTACGAGTATTTTGTCACTTTCATTGACGATTACTCAAGGTGCGGATACGTATACCGCTTCACCGCAAGTCCGAATGCTTTGAGAAATTCAAAGAGTTTAAAGGCGGAAGTGGAGACGAAGCTAGGTAAGAGTATCAAGTCATCTGGGTCCGATCGCGGTGGCGAATACCTCAAGAACGAGTTTATGGACTATCTAGTGAAGTGTGGGATTACATCCCGGCAAGCCTTCACCGGGCACACCACAAAATGGTGTGTCGAGCGAAGAAATATGACTCTTTTGGAAATGGTTAGATCTATGATGAGTTATGCTACATTGCTTATTTCGTTACGGGGTATGCCTTAGAGGCGGTGGCATACTTGCTAAATCTAGTACCGTCCAAGTCGGTCGAAAAGACCCCTTTCGAGTTGTGGTTTGGCGAAGCTCAGTTTAAGCCACATAAGGATATGGGGCGATCAAAGAGCGTCTTTGAATAAGAAGGCGACAAGTTGGAGGCTAGATCCGACGCAAGGTCTGTTTATTGGCTATCCTAGAGGAGCGAAGGTGGTTTATTCTATAGTCTAAGGATCGGAAGGTCATTATTAGCACTAATGCCCGATTCTTAGAAGAGGATTATATGAAAAATCATAAGTCCAAAGTTGAAATGATTCTTCAAGAATTAGAAGATGATCGATTCCACCACCGATTAGGCCAAAGGTACGAGATGTCGAGTCAGTGGGAGGATCGACACGGATACTTCAAGAAATTGAAGTGGGTCGAGTTCCACCGGAGATACCGACCGCACAAGTGGTACCTACACGCAAGTTGTGCAAGTTAGAGAACCACAAGTATCTGCACCCACCGTTGCCATTGTGCTGTAGAACCTCGTCGTAGTGGGAGGGTTGTTCGTCAACCCGAGCGATTTATGTTCGTGGATGAATCTTGATTTGGTCCCAGCAGACGAACATGCAATAATCGACCCATGGACATACAAGGAGGCGTCAAGATATTGATGCAAGATCATGGCACACCGCTATGGACTTAGAAATGGAGTTCATAACGGCTATGGATGTATATGAAAGACACCTCTACCGGATGGCGAGGAAGCCATAGGTAGTAAGTGGATATACAAGAGGAAGAGATTCGATGGAGAGGTTTCGGCTTTCAAAGCCGTGCTTGTGGCGAAAGGGTACACTCAGTTGAGGGCATCGATTTCGATGAGACCTTTTCACCGTAGCAATGCTCAAGTCCATCGTAATTCTTCTAGCCATAGCAGCCCACTGAACCTAGAGGTTTGGCAATGGATGTTAAAACCGCTTTTCTAAGCGGTTACCTTGAGGAAGGTAGAGACATCTATATGCACGGCAACTTGAAGGTTATGTGGTAAAGGGTGAAGAGCATCTAGTATGGAAGCTTAAAGTCCATTTATGGACTTAAGCGAGCCTCCGATCATGGAACTTACGCTGACGAGGTAGTAAAGTCCTATGGATTTACCCGGTTGCTAGCGAGAGTTGTGTGTATCGGCTAGATGTCAACGGTGATGTGGTATTTCTTGCACTTTATGTAGATGACATCCTTCTAGTTGGCAACAACGTGAAGTCATTATCGGGCGTAAAGAGTTGGCTATCCGATCGATTTCAAATGAAAGACTTAGGAGATGCAACGACATTCTTGGGATCAAGGTTTACCGAGATCGCAAGAAGAAAATATTGAGCTTATCTCGTGCGTCTTACATCGATCTACCGTGATTACTCGTTTTAGTATGCGAGACCGCCAAGAAAGGATTGCTACCTTCGGACATGGCGTTCCTTTATCTAAGACGACGATCACCATGACCGCAAGGAGATAGAGAAATGAGACAAGTTCCTTACGCTTCGCCGTAGGAAGTCTCATGTACGCAATGCTATGCACGAGGCCCGATATCGCTATGCGGTGGCATAGTAGCTAGATATCGATCTAACCTGGACAAGCTCATTGGATCTGCGATAAAGCATATACTCAAGTACCGAAAAGGACTCGAGATTATAGGCTAGTTTACCATGCAGATAGTCTAATGCCTTTGGGTTATCTGCACTCGGTTTCAAGTCGACCGTGATGAGAAAAAGTCAACCTCGGGCCATGTGTTTACCTTGGGAGGTGGAGCCGTATCTGGCGGTGAGTGCAAAGCGATGCATTGCGGACTCTACCATGGAAGCCGAATATGTAGCCGCCGGAGGCTTCTAAGGAGGTCAGATGGTTCAAGAACTACTCATGGATCTAGATGTGGTACCGGTTTGCCCAAGAGTATCATAGTTCTCGTGATAACTTTCAAGTGCGATGCAAACTCGAAGGAACCACGGACCCACAAGCGACCAAACACATAGAGAGAAAGTACCATGTCATACGAGAAATCGTTAGACGAGGTGACGTCTTGATTGAAAAGATTGATACGACGGAAAATCTAGCGGATCCATTCACGAAGAGCTCCGCCGCAAAAGTCTACGATGGACACGTTAGAGGACTTGGATTGCGCTGATGGCACCCACTTAGAAAGGAAACTTTTGTATAAGTGGGAGAAGCAAAGTGATGGTTGTTTGTAATAGCTAATAGAGACACATTGTATACTAAAAGTTTGCTTTAGTATAAGTGGGAGATTGTTGGTTGTATCTTGAAAGCGGTTTGGTTGAGCTTGTATACAATGTTTCTGTTACCACTATTACAATCTCCTATCCGAATTGAATACTTGATTGCATATATCGTGTCCCCTTATCTCATATATAAGTTAGATCATACGATTGTGTAGAAGATCACGTAAGTCCGTATGATTGGTCAAGCTTAATGAGATATAAAAGTTTCTGACTAAGACAACTTAAGGACGAGTTGTCGGTTTAGCCGCAGATAGAGAAGAAGTAACTTGACTTAGTTGCTTGTCTATCTTTGCACGTCTCGGACGTATTGAAGGATCACGGTGAGATGTGTTCTTCTTTCGATCGTCGTGAAGAACCAAGATCTCGGTGACTTACGATGATCTAAACCTCGATAAGGTATTAGGTGAGTATGAGTTCTTGACCATCACTTTGACTTGTTATGAGTGAGGTTATATGTTCTAACCCAAGATTCTCCGCATCTTGGGTGGTGGCGATCTTGTATGTCACGCTAGTTATCATGTCGAGTCACCGTATCCGTTTAGGATGATGACGTCCCTTAAGGAGCTCAAAGGTTTATTGTACTAAACCCGCAGTTGAGTTAGCTCAAGTACAATAATAAGGTTGAGTGGTACTACTTTGAAATGAAGTTATTAATCGCTTTAAGCGATGATTGCTATAAATGATTAATGGACGCTCGATATCTTAAATACGGGATTCGTAATGTCTAAGTGCAAGCCCGACTCAACCGGTAATAAAGGGTAAGTCGGCATTTATTCTCTAGTGGCATGAATAAATGTTTATAAATTAATTTATGTTCGGGTGAACATAAGATAATTAATTTATTTGAGGCTCATCTTTATTCCTTGCATTTGATCCCTGGGCTGGCCCATCCAGGCCCGTAGCAAGAGGAAAATCGGCGCCCCCTATTGCTCCTATGGCAAGATTTTATTCTCTTTATCCCACAAGGATATTATTATATTTATGGTATATGCATAGATCCTTTCCATATAAGATTATGGTAATAATCTTGAGAGTATGGAAATAATCCTGAGAGTATGGAAATAATCCTAAGATTATGGAAATATTCCATATAGGATTATGGTAATTTACATATAGGATTATGGTAATTTCCATATGGGATTAAGGTAGTGCATTATAAATATAAGGTATGAGATAAAGTCTAGGTTAATGCTCATTAACCCAACACAAAATTTCGGCCATCTCATAGTGTTTGAGAGAGAATTTTTCGTGAGTTTTGTGAGAGAGCATTGGGTGATTTTCCGAAGCATTCTCCATAGATCGTCCTCACTCGACGTTGGAGATTGGGCAACCGGGATACAGTCCAGAAGGTCAAAGCACGAGTCCGATCCGTTCGATCCCATCATCTCGTTCCATCGACCTCTTCAGATCCAAAGGTAAACGGTGAAAACCCCACGTGTTGCGATTTAATTATATAGACGCATGCTAGGTTTATAATCAATGTATGGTGAATTAAATATCCAAGATGGATCCTGGGCGAGGTTAACATATGTTTTCCATCGATTCGCAAATGAACCAAGTAGCGATTGCAAAACTAGGTTGGTTGAGACATTGGTCGGCAAGGTCGCACTAATTGACACCACCTCTCAATTAACCCAATCATCTTCAAAACATGTTCGAGACCTTGCTCCTATCATGAAGTGTACACTTGAATAGATCTCGAGTATCTCGTACTCCAAAGTTTGTGCTTGTAAGGCAAACAGACTTTTCAAGTGTTGATCATTTCATAAGGAAGCATGCTTTCATGTTGCCTTTGCGCCCAAACTCATGGAAGTCGACATGATGCCACGAGCCGACATAGCATCCTCAAGCGTGCTTTTATGAGCGGCCTTGTCAAACGAGGCATACTCGGGAGAAAGCTCATCGGGATGGTCTTGATTGGTTTGTCCAAGATATACTCAATCTTATCCGTCCTTAACACCAAGCGCGCATAACGAGCAATCCGAATAGTTTGACCTAGTAAAAATTCGTTTCCATCAAACACTTATATAACATGGTCGACATCGTAATCAATCAAAAATAAATAAAATTAGAACAAAGCATACATAGATCACAATCATATCACTAATCAAACAAGGGTTTATCAGATTGATTAGTTCCCACTAATTTGACATATATTGCACCCCAAATGCAAAATCTGGTTTATAACAAATATAAATCTTAGTAGTCCAAGATCCAAGTCGATATTATTACTGACCGCTTTGGTGATGACTATAAATAATATCACTCGGTGGGCCTCCAAGCCGATTGCAACATTGATTTGTAGCGATTGAGTCTTATATTATTATAGCCTCTGCTTTGGGTGATGACTATAATAATAATACTTGGTCAGTTTCCAAAACCGATCGTAACAAATAAATTTGTAATTCTTGGTTTATTAATCCAATTAATATGCATCGAATAATTATTTTGATCGCTTTGGCTGTTTCAAAATTATTAAGCAAGCCAACCCCATCACACGATGCCAACCATGCATCTATGAATGAGCCTTTGTCTTGTCGATTTAGGAGTAAACACTTTGGTGTAAAACTCTTGGACGAAAGAGGCTAGGATCCTCACACAATTATGATGGACGATGCATTTTGTTTCAAAAACTAGAATTGTATTTTAGTGGGGATTTATCATGTGACACTAATTGTATATTTAATATCTAAATTCAAAATAATTCTTGGGTGCGCTTACCCGGGCATAGAAATCTTGGACCACATATATTGGGCGTCGCCTATCCAAACATAGTAACACGGACTACAAGTATTGGGCGCCGCCTACCCAAACATAAAACGGTCTCTAACTACTATAGTTAAAATAAGCATAAAATCAAATAGTATGCTTATCACAAAAAACAACAATATGGCTCAACGAATAAATTCATTAATCTAATTAATAATTTTATTCTCTAATTAAAAGTGGATTTGGACATTTATATTAATTCCAAATCAATATAAATATTCAAGTAGCATTATTATTTCTAAAATAATAATCAAACAAGATTTATTAATCTAATTAATAAATCAATTCTTAAATTATGAACATTAGTAAATCATATTAATTCTAAATTAATACAAAATCAAACTTTATACAATTATTTCAAAAATAATAATAAATTTTAAAATTTATTAATCTAATTAATAAATTAATGTCCAAAATAGTGATTTGATTTATTAATTCTAAATTAATAAAATTAATCCATGTACATTAGCATATTATATTAATTCTAAATTAATATAAAATCAAACTTTATATTATTATATAAAAATAATAATAAAGTTAAAAATTATTAATCTAATTAATAAAATAATTTGTGTAATTGAAAATTAAGTTTTATCAATTTTAAAAACACTAAAACGTTTTTTTTTAAACTGTACAGCCCAAAGGGCTGTTACATTTATAGGCCCAAACGGCCCAGAAGGGGCGGGCCAACGCAGACGACCCAGCCGCATGCGCCCAGAAGCCCGCGCCCGCGACCCAGCCCCGACCCGGATCTGGCCCAAGCCCACGCAGACGTCTCGGCCCAGGCGCACGACGCGGCCCAGGCGCACGACGCGGCCCAACGCGCGCGCGGCCCAGCCCGCCATGGACGAAACGCTTAGGGTTTTCAGCGAGCGCGCAAGCGTCGCCTCCCTCCGCGTTCCGTCGTGCCGCGTTTCGCGACTCCGATCAACGCCGCGGACCTCTTCCTCTTCCATCTCCGCCGACGCCCAGCGTGAACGGAATGTCCAGCGCCGGCTTCGCGCACGCCCAGCGTGCGACGCATAGCCGGCGCTCTTCCCCTTCTCCGTCGCGTTTTCAGTACAGAGAGGGCGAGAAATTAAACGGCGACGGCGGCGACGAGCGCGAGCGCCTCGCCTCGCGTCGTCGACCGCCGTCTGTTAAGATGCAACCATCACCAGCGAACGAGTCCCGGCAGTGGCGCAGCCGTGTTGAAGAAGAAGGGATTTCCGACGAGATTTCAAATTACCAAAACAATTTTAGAATTTCGATTTTCCTTTTCGATTTTCAAAAATTGGAAAAATAAAAATTAATTTCTGATTTCAAAAATCATATTATAATTTTCAATTACACAAAACAATATCTAATTTCAAAAATCAATTTGCAAAATTCAAAATTTTCGAAATCCACAATTAAATTAGCATCTATAATTAATTAATTATAGATCGAGCCCATTTCCGATACCATATTAGGATTAGATTCTTGCTCGACAACATCTAACGCCAGTTTGAATAAAACATCGAAACGATCTGATCATAATTAAATATCTGAAATTTCTATGTCACGAGGATCGATTACTTACGTGTATGTAACGCCCAAAGGATTAGTAAAGCTCCGAACTTCCAATGTATCCTTCGAGATCGTTTCCACAACTATGATATCCAAGTGTCATTTTAATCACCGCGAGAATAATTCGCCGATATCAAGATTCAACGAGAGGCAAGAATCTCCTATTGAATATTGCGGTAGATTTTCTCAAGTGTGTGTTCTCTGTTAATGTTCTCACGTTAATCACAATGATTAACTTTCCATTATAAAGATAACCACCCACCACTTAGTTTAATGGGCTTTAGGTTTAATTAATTAATGTCCAACACTTAATTAATTAAGCCCATTATCCAATTTAGTCCATTTACTTTCAAACAGATGGCTGAAGAAGAAGCCGAAGAGGCAGCTACTAAAGAGCGCCTAAGGAAGAAGGCTGTTGAAGCCAAGAGGAAATAGAAAGCTGCCCCGTCAGCCCAACCAGTTGCTGATATAACATATGATATTTACCTTGCTGCCTTCTAAGCAGGCGCCCCATTCGAGATGCTAGGAGACCCAGTCTCACTGGCGGCATGGTGAAGTAAGATGCAACAGGCTGGATCTGAAAAACTAATGGGAGATGCCCAGAGAACGTCAGCTGTCGCAGAGAAGAGAAAGAAAACTGTCATAGATAAATTCGGTAATTCCTAACTACTTTTATATATTATATATATATAGATTTCAAGTCATTATCTTGAAAAAGTTTGTACCCTCATAGTTATCCTTTTTTCTAGACTTTTATCCATTTATATTTCTAATGATAAATTGTAGGAAATCATACTTCGCCTTATGCTCAGTGAAATTGAACTAGTATCTATAAATCGGTGCACAATCTTAGATAAAAACTTCTTAGATCGGGAAAAAACATCATTTTATATTTTTAACTTTTACACTTGTTCATAGTTGTATATAACAAATTAATATTATAAAATAAATATATACTATTAAATATATTTTCAACTCTACCCTACAATTCAATTTCAAAGGTTGAATGCTAACTTGTAGGGATGTCAATATGGGTCGAAGTTTCATGGGTGGCCGAATAATGATAAAATTAGAGGTTAGGGTTGGATTTTATAACCCAAAAACGTCAACCCGAATAGACAACCCGAGTGGGTTGCCGAACCGGTGGGTTGCTTGATTAACATCCCTACTGTTATCTGAGAAATTATAGAAGATATTCATAGTGTTGTTAAAAGTTACAAAAATAGTGAATTAGCTATTATGGAATATGAATATTCAGATATATTAAAAAATAATTTAGTTGTGAGCATTATTTTCTAATTTTGATATTGTAATATATTTTAAATAGTATTATATTGAATTAACTTATTAAAATTTTTCTAGATATTAGTTTTAATTACGCTATAATTGTATTATATTATTAGAGATCATTTAGTTACATGGAATGCGGACATTAAAGCATATTAGAAAAAGAATTTAATTATGAGCACTATTTTTAATTTTTATTGTTTGCTATTCAAAGTTAGTATAATAAGATTAAAAAGAACTTGTGGAATGTATTATATTTATTTTCAATTATTTGTTTTTACTCCAACGCTTAATATAAAATATTTGATATATATATATATATATATATAAGCTTTACGGCCGATAGGTTATTTTAAACCTTAGAGTTTAGGGTTAGGGTTGAGTTTTTTAACCAGAAAAAATATCAATCAAGAATAACCCGACAACCCGAGGTGAGTTAAGCAAGAAGCGGATTGACGTACCGATTGACATCCCTACTAACTTGGCACACCAAGTACATATGTATAATGACATAGAAAACTAGGCTAGAAGCTTGTGGTTATATCTAAACCAATCTTCAAAATTAAAAAAAATAGAATTAATTTTATAATACACAAACTTTTAGTAAATTTCGATTTTTAATGCAATCAAAAAAATTGGAGATAAATAAAAACTTTGTGTCTGTTTGGAATTTAATCTAATCGAAATTTCGATCAAATGGAGAGTCGTCAAAAAATGTGTACTACCAATCGAAAATTGAGACCACTGTTGAACTTGTCTTTGTCAAACTGATGTTGAAAATCCAACTCTACTGCAACGAATCCAAGTTTCACCGGCCACTTACAAACTCAATTACTTTGTCGGACATTCAATGGATTATAGATATCAATGGATGGATTTTATCCGATTGATTTAAAACTATTCATACCTATTAGATTTTAAAGCATCGGTTCAGATTTTGATCCTGGTTTAGATTTCAGACCCGCTTTAGACCCGTAGTTTAATAATCCGGTCCGATCCGATTTCGATTCTGATTCTGGTTCTAATTCTAAACCAGAACAAATACATAACTATTGGTTACGATCGAGTAAAATCGCTACATTTATAAGCTAAGCAAGTAGGGTTGTCGGCAGTCGGTTTACCCATCTGATTTGGAATCACTCATAATCCATTAACTTCTAAAACAACGGTTTCGGTTCCAATTTCGGTTCTGGTCCGATTCTGGTTCTAGATCCGCTCAAATCCGGACCATTTCAGATCCATAGTTGATGGTTTGGGTCCGATATCTAATGGATCGGTTCCAAAATAAGAACCAATACTTATTTATTGGTTTTGGTCCAGATAAAATCCACCAATTGACATCCCTATGATGGGGAACCAAAAACATGGTCGGACAATGAATACTATGGCCTTTAAACACATTTCAATTTTGATGCTGAGAAGCAGCCCGAATTTGGAATCTAAACCACCATATTGAACTCTCATAATATGCATGCCAATAACTAGATCGTTCATAGAGGGTGTTTGGTGAGTTTTATAAGCTCAAAATAGTTATAAACAAACTGTTTTGGGGACTTCTCAGCCCAAACACCCTCATAATCTGATTTACAATCTGAATATACTATTATAAAATTCTACACAATAGCTTTCTAATTGTACCCATATTTTAAAATGTTGGTGATCCGAGATGATTGGTAAATGGCCTAAACTGTAATGACACATTAAACCTATTTTTTTTTTCGAAATTTTAGCTATAGAACCACCTAAAACTATAGCTGGCAAAGTAGGGTTCGGGGCCGTCGGACTTGTATATTTTTTGGGCCGGGTCGGACCCGTCCAAATTTTTTCGGGCCTAAAATTATGAAGTCCAAACTAGCCCCGTACGGGCATTTTTTAGACCATTTTTCTAAATTTTTTAATACATAAATTAATATTTTTAATTATAAAAAATAAATAATTCTATAAAATATAATTAATATTATTAAATAATTATAGATATGTATATTAAATAATATTATAAATATGTATATTTAATAGAATATCTGGCGGGGTTTTTTAGCCCGAAACCCTGGGCTATTTTGGTCCGAATCCCGGTGGGCCGGGTTTTTCTGAGCGCTTTTAGATCCGTTTTTTTCTTGGCCTTTAATTTTTATAAGCCCAAACCCCGATACCCGGACGAGCTTTTTGGTGAACTTCATTTCTTACAATTCTAACTAGGACCTAGGAATTTAACTCGGACTGAATTTAAACAATTAAATAATTTGTATTCCTAGCCATTTTTTATTGTGTCAAAATTTAAATTTGATAATAATTAGTTTATTTATAAGCGATTCAAAAGTATTTATTGTCTAGATTAGACAAAATAAACAACAATATAGGTTAAAGACCCAGCAAATATCGAGACATATATTTTCATGTTTTCAGACGCTTCATACTTCGCAATAGAATTTAAAAAAAAAAAATTGAATCAGGAGAGGTGGATTTGAGGATTGAACTCACCAACATATATGTGAGTAGTAATACTACTAAACTCATCATTATACTAATGACTAAGCTCAAAAATATACAATTTTCAGTTTCGCATTTAACTTATTTATTTTAATTATGGACAAATATATTAGTCAATTACCAATATATTGTTCATAAGAAATTAATAAGTTTTAAGAAACACCTTTAGATTTTCTAGGATAAAGTAATTCTTTTTTACGAAAACTTAAATATATTTGCAAAAGTGAAAATAACTAAAGTAAATTAAATTATCAGGTTTGCATTTTACTCAACAGGGCATACGAGTTAATTTTGAATTGTATAAACTCGATTGATTAAGACATATCCACAGTTTAGTTACTACTTTATCAGTGTAATTTTGCACATATTATACAAGTAAGATCAATATTCAATATCTACAACATATACAATTATTTCTATTAAACAAAGATAATACTATAAAATTAATTAATCATAAGCAAAATAAAATATGAAATTAAAACAACATATCAAATAAAAAAACTAAACAACATACATACTTTTCACACACAAAAATGTGGGAAAAATAACTAAACTATATACATAGTATCAACAAAAATTAGCATACAGAAACTTGAGTGACACCTCTGCAGAAATTTATGTAATAATATACATATGTAGATTCTCTCCTTGAGTAAGTAGTAAACAAGCATACAGTGCCACTCATGCAAGCAAAAAAAACTAATCCTTTTCTGTACAATTGAGAATTTTGGTAAAAATTCAGAGTTGCATTTGCTGTGCTTTTAACCTGCTGTAAAAATCTTCCTTCTTCCTCCTCAACCTCATCTAAACTTCTCCTCCTTTCTCCTGTAACCTTACCTTATTCGCCTTCGTCGCCTGGAAACTATGATTATCCACTGTCACCCCTAAAACATACAAAGATTTCCTCGTGCTCTGGGGTTTCCGGCCTTGATGAAATGTATATATCTATCTCCACCTTGACTTCCCATTGATCATGTGGAAGAGTTTCCAGAGTCCTAGTGTGTCCGGAAACGTAAGGCATGAACGAATTTTATTCTTCTTATATAACTACATGATGATGCTAGACGACTCCTCACCCGTCTCTACACATTTGAATTGTCGGAATTGTTGAGAGGGAAACAGGTCTCTTCGCCACCGGTGCTCCACAGGAAGTTCGCGTATCTGGAGGCGTAGTACGGGTTGTTGGGCTCGAGAGCCAGAGCTTGTAAAGCTCTCCTCGGCCCCAGTAGTCCTTTCTCACTGTCCATAGGAAGTTGGCATATTGGGTGAGAGACTCCGCATCGAGGGGTGTTACTTGTACTGCCCGCTTGAAGCATTCCTCAGACCTGCTCAATACGACACCAGTGAGAAGATGTCGTAAGAACTAGTGTTTACTTTGGGTGATAGATTAGATTGACAATATATATAACTGAGTATTTGAAGGATTACATCATCAAACAAGCTCAAAATTGTTGGATTAGCCTATATTATTTTGTTCATCTAAGCCATCACCCCCAAGCATACATACGGAGATTAGTGTCACTCAGTCGCTTGAGGAGCATTTACTATTCATGATTAACAATATACATGATTAGATGATTGTTTAGGTTTATCTTAATCGTTAGGATTTCTCGAGTCCTACCCCTTTGGATCTGATTCAAACAAGTTATCTTAGCCTATACTGTTTTTGTCTATCTAGGCTATGCAAAAAGAAGATCAAAATATTCCAACAATCAAAATGTTATTAACAAATATGATGATTGTTGGTGAGCCATTTGAAAACTACATTTCATGCATCAGTAATCATTCATCTCATCTGAGATTTGTTTGTTGGTCTAGTTATGCTACTACAGGTTAAGTAAAACACTAGCAAATATGGTCTAAAATCACAGAATTAATGAGAAGAGCAAAAGATGAGAGAATCGGCAAGATGACCTGTGATAGTCGCGTGGGACGAGCTGCAGAAATCGCGCATAGTTGCATAGCAAGAGTGGATTATTAGGTTCGAGAGACAAGTTCATCTGGTACACAAGGTCTGTCCTGAGATAATCTTGGTGGGAATCGGGCTCCATCTCCACAGAAAAGGGCGAAACAAAATGTTTCACGGTGTCGTGATCAAGAACCTCCTCCTCCTTGTCCATGCCTTGACGCATATTTTTAGCATCTTCCACCATCGAATCCCACAGATTCATCTCCGCCACACTCCCAAACTCATCACTCGCATAAATGCTCGAATGCTCCGAGCTCTCCGTTTTCTCCTCCACTGCGCCTCCCTTATCCGTGCCCAGCATTGACAACGACGAGCTTATCTCTTGATGCTGCTGCACTTGCCCTTGTTCAGAAGGCTCCACGAGTGCTCCTGGCAATGCGGCCTCCCCACCTATCGCGGTGTTATGTGCGGTAGAATGTACACTGAAATTAGACAAGAGTACCATCACGTGAAGCATCAAAGCCGGTGTCCTCGAAAATACTTGCTGGAACAGCCACACGAACGAGAGATGCATCTCCTTCTGCACCTTAGATGTGATGTCCTCCAAATCCTCATCACACAGAGCTTCCCTCATGTGCAAGGCGCAGCTCTGCAGCTCCACGATGATGAACACCATCGAGGCGAAGGCCGCCTTCACCGAGCAATAGCCACCGGACTCCGACTCCGACTCCTTGGAGCCAGCAAAGCCCTCCTCCAACTGCAGCTTCTTCTTTAACATCCTAAGAGAGTGGGGAACGTCCAAACTCTTCGCCTTCTGCTCAATCGTCGCCCACGCAGCCGTCTCCTTATCCGGCCAATCTGGGAACTCCGGCTTAATCCCGAGCATCATCGGCTCCAGGAAATCGAAACGGAAATCCAAGAAGGAATCTTGATCCTTCCCTTGCCTACGGAAGGAAGGGGTGTTGCTTGAAATGGTACAATGCCGCTTCTTGCGCCTACGCCCTTCCTCTTCTCGTGGACTATTCGACATCTTGGCGGATGCCTCAACTTGAAACGACGGTGCATCATCCAAATTCAAGCTGCAAGACCGCCTAATGTTGTCGCCCCTCGAAATCTTGTTGAAAGAGCGCGATTTCAAGAGAGTTTTGGAGGCAAAGACGAGGGATAGAGGCCCGTCTGGTTCGGAGGTCCGAAAGCGGAAGGATGAGGAGGTGAAGAAGGATGAAGGGGCGAAGGGTTGGAAGGAGGCATGGTGTGAGCAATCTGCAGTGGGCGAAACAGGTTTGAGCCTCATAACTTTTGCTAGTCCCACTATGAAGGAAGCCACAAAGAGGTAATAACAAAGGGGGATTTGCAGAAAATAAGGCAAAAGGCTGGCAGAAATAGAGGAATGGCGACCAAGAATTGGAGGAGGAGGAGAAACAGTCAAAATCACATAACGGAGAGCCCGTGAAAAGGGGGTCTTCTCAATCCATGGAGGAGATATAAACAAGCAAAAAAAGGAAATATGAGAGAGAGGCTCTCAATCGGATCTTGAGAAGGGAGAATTGGCTTACTCTGAAATCAATGAATCACTACCTGTGACATACACACGTAAACACAATTAATTAATTAATTAATTACAGCAGCTATAATCAGTCAAAATTCATAAAGATCTTCCATATGAAAATTCTACTCCACCACTATCGCAATTCAATCAAACCAAAGCCCAATACAGCAAATATCTTATAAAAAAGACATGCACGCACACACCCAAGAACCACACATATTAATATTAGTATTCTCAGTCATTTTTTCTATCCAAACAATTTAATCTTTACAAATTATAACTAAACGAATGCATTCCAAATATATGCATACACCGATACTGTAAACTGATATAAACATAAAACAACTAAAAGAGAAGGAAAAATGAGCAAGATTAGATTTTTGCGAAGAGGGTTACGGGAACTTACGGAATTAGGATAAGCTGTGATGGAACCGTGGAAGTTTCAGTGGAAATGAGTAGGAAGAAGGAAGCTTAACGTGGAGATATATAGAAAATGCGAGAAAAAGAAAAATAGAAAAAAGGGTGGATGAAGGGGAGATCTGGATGAGGGATACAAGGATAGGAAGATATGAGAAGACGATATTTAGTAAGCACCAAAAACAAGAGTTTGCGCTTTTAGGACCAGTGGTGGGGCAGCTTCATCAATGGCGGACTACAATTGGGATATGTCTATCAAATCTTTTTCTTTTTTGTTTTTTTATTATCGTCCGAACCGATTATTTTCTATAGTTTAAGATATTTTTGTAAAAATGACTAATTTGAGATCTAAAATAATATTTTTTTTTAATTAATAAACTTTTTTTTTGTTACATTCCGCGAGCCAGTTATCATTTGGATCCAGAAAGTAAATCCTTATATTTTTGATAATTTTTTTTTATAGTTTATGATTGGGTTATTGGTGACTTCGTCATGAGCTTTGGGTATATTTTGGTTTTCATGAATTTTAAAATTGATAATAAATACGACTTACTTGTCATTGTGATTTTTCATGAATTGAATAACGGTAAAATTGAGGCGGCGTATCGATCGGCGACGCGACCACTTCATCAAACGATATTGTTTCTTGCTCTGATATTTATTAATTGACTTAAATCGTGAGCTTTAGATTATTTTATTTTTTCCGAACTTTAAAATTTGTTAATAAATACGAACTTAACTTTATTGTAATATTTTTCACAAATTGAATGACGATCAAAATTAAAGTTCTACATAACAATCAACATCGTCACCAATTTATCAAATCGACGTCGTTTCTTGCTCTGATATGTATTTAAAAGATCTTAATCACTCATCTCTCTCCAACCCAAACTTTATCGTAAGTTGGGGTTAGAGAAAGAGAGATGGGCGGGGTGGAAGTGTGGGTTAAGGTGAATTTTTTTTAATACATATTGTATAAAAAACGATATCATTTCAACAATGTGATATCACATTGATTATTATATCATTTTAATTTTGTTCGTCATTCGATTTGTGAAAAATTACAATAATGTTAAGTTTGTATTTATTGATAAATTTTAAATTTGTGGAAAAACAAAATAGACCTAAAGTTTATGTATTTAACCCAAAATAATATATATTATATAAATAAACGACGTCGTTTGATGAAGTGGCGCCACGCCGACCGTCGATTTCAATTTTGACGATATTCAATTTGTGGAAAAATCATAATGATGTTAAATCGTGTATTTATTGACAATTTTAAAACTGTGAAAAAATCAAAATATACCCAAAGATTCGTGTATTTAAGCGTCGATAACTCTTTATGATTTTAATATATATTTTTTTGTTCGAGATTTTCAATAAAATGAATTAGAATTAAAGTAATATTTATTGTATATTCTTTACATATATATTTATACTATATTTACTTTTTTATCTATTTTTTAGATATGTTTATTTCATCATCATATCGACTATATTAATGTGACTACGATCTTGGTCGTTAGATTGGTTCAGGGTGCGTTTCCTAAGGTCGTCGGGAGTTGTTACCACAAGGAATTTAATTAGATTAATTATTGTATGGTAGGACGTCAATTAGATTTTAAGGAAAATACAAATCAATTGAAAATGTATATTAAATTGGCAATTTGATATATCTTTTCTATTTTATTGGATAAAAGTGAGAAAAATAACAAAATAAACATTGGAAGGAATATATGATGATACAAATTAAGATAAGTACAGTTTGTCACTAACAAGAAGATAAAGAATCGGCATGTTCAATTTTTTATTAAAATCATATTCCTAAACAATACTTTCTTGCTAACCAATACTAATGAACCTCATAATTTTGACTAGGTCACTATCAATCTCGTCTGGATTACCATTCTACATTGGGGACCAAAATATATATATGTTAGGTAAATGACACCTTATAATAAGATTGTAAAGAGACACATGGCATTTAGTTTAATTATGCCTTCTATAATTTTATCAATTAGGAAGACATCATATGCAAAAAACATGCACTGAGACACCCCTATGTTAGAAATATGACCTGTAAAGTCCACCCTTTTTGCTAAAAAGAAAGAGGCAAGGACTTAAAAAGTGAACAATGATGGGATTTCCTCCTACTTGGCCTTAACACTACTTCATACAACTCTATAAGCTTTACATGTAAATTAATTAAATAATTACTAAGTTCTTTTATTTATTTTATTTACCTTCCTCTGCTCTATTGGGTGAGAATATTAGGTAAATTTCATTTCTGATGCAAACCGCGTGAGCTTGGTGGTAACTGTTTTTCTATATTTGTCAAAATTTCCGAATTAAAATCACCCAAACAACACTAAAACTCCTATACATCCTTCCGCATCGTGCGGACAGACAAAAATATCATTTGTTGTTAAGAAAAATATAATTTATATTAAAGAAAAGTATCATTTATTTTCCCCCCCTATAATTTAAAAATTATCATTTATATTGAAAAAAAATATCATTAATATTGAAGACAAATATCAAAATTCACATATACATACGAATCTACATTAGACCATCTCTCCAAAGAAAATCACATAATGTTCAACCGACATATATATATTACTTCCGACATTTCAAATTTGCTATGTGGCTTACAATGCTAGTTGATGAGCATTTGTCTCCTATATACTTTATCTTTGATTACGATCAAGATAGTCGAATAGACACACTGTTTTTATCTTGTATTTGAATTATTGCATATATTTAATGGTGGAGATAGCAATATATATGTAAATATAGAAATCACATCTCTATATATATGTTCAAATTTGTTGGATATGAACGTATAAGACAGAATAACTTGACGAGCAGATTACAATGTAAAAGAAATATAGAAGGAAAATCAAACTAACAAAGAACTTAACAAAATCAGAAAAACATAAATGAATTCAGCGTATTACATAATGCCGAGTCGATGATGTCTCTTTCCATGCAAGGCGAGATACGACGATAGTCTTATCGGTTACGGCATATCGTCTCGTAAGATAAAAGCGGTGTTTGAAGGTGGCGATCTGCTGAGACCAGCGATTCTGACAACCGACGGGCGAGGACAAAGCTTGGACACGAGCTATATATACAGAGAGTGCTATTAGTATACTGGAATGCAGATTGACAGTCGATGGCTAATACATGGGAGATATGTCATATTTATAGGCATCGTCACCCTCACGGCGAGCTATTGGAGTCAACATCTGCATTGATGTAGGGTGATATGAAGTTATATCCCCCATTGAGTGTAGAGGGGGTTCTGCGGGGGTTTACGGAGACAAGGTGAGAGTTATACCCACGCTTCGCAGAGCTATCATATCGAGGCGTTCGAGAAGTTAAGATAAATCTGGACAACACATGCGTCCGCATTCGTTGGATGTCTCTTGAGTGCCGAAGCCCGATGGATTAGGCCGTACATGTGCACATAATTATACTAAGTGTTGATGAATCATTTGTATGAGCGGTACATTAATCGATGTGTGATAATCATTTAATAATCTATGTTTATCCACTTAATCACATAACTCTATGTTTAAGTGACAAACTTTGATTCACTATTCTCACTCCTTTGAAATCAAATTTGAGAATATGAATATATCACGATCATCTACTCGAAGCGTAGATCGATCATATCTATTTATTTTACAAATTAAATGTTATGTCACTCGAATTTTGGTTAAAGTATCTTTCGACAACTTGACACACACACACACACACACACACACACATATATATATATATGGGGATGGATCACGTGAGAATGCAAATATCGGTGAGAAATAAGAATACATCATTTAACGTATAAAGTTGTTGCACTAAATGTATAAATTCGTTGCACCAAATTCGTGCAACAACTTTATACGTTAATGATGTATTCTTATTTCTCACCGATATTCATCATCACGTGATCATAATGAAATCACCTAAGTAAGTGCAAAGTGGGACGGCTTAACGAAGCACTTATGAATCAGAGTGGATATCCGTGACCAAAATGGAATCAAGCGTGAGCGGATGAGGTTGATTTGTTAAAGTGTTAATACCATTATCTCGATTACGCTATGAGAAATAGTTGAGTCATCATATCTACTAATCCGCATGTGTATCGATGATCTTGACTATGTGAGTTGAGGCCTAAACTATCGTCGAATATTTAACATCTCTTGATCGAGTTATGTGCGCATACATGCATATGAAATCATGTATATATATATATAGGGGATGGATCACGTGAGAATGCGAATATTGGTGAGAAATAAGAAACGCAGATTTAACGTATAAAGTTGTTGCACTAAATGTATAAATTTGTTCCATCAAATTTAACATATAAAGTGTATCACTTAATATAAAGTTATTGCATGAATTTGGTGCAACGAATTTATACATTTAGTGCGATAACTTTATCGTTAAATGATGTATTCTTATTTCTCACCGATATTCATTCTCACGTGATCCATCCCCTATATATATATATATATATATATATATACATGCGATTTCATCATATGCATGTATGCATATAACTCACTCCTCAAGAGATGTTAAATATTTGGACGATAGTTTGGGCCTCGAACCTTCCATAGTCGTGATCATCGAGTACACGCGGATTAGTAGATATGATGACGAACTATTTCCTCATGGCGCATCGAGATAATGGTATTAACACTTAACAAATCAACCTCATCCGCTCTCACGTTGATTCCATTTTGGTCGTGGATATCACTCTAGATTCATAAGTGCTTCGTTAAGCGATCCCACTTTGCACTTACTTAGTGATTCTTACCGATATCTTGTCATACCAAATTCCTCGGGGTATTTGGGAATCGTTAAGAGTCGAAGACTCAACCTCACCACTAGGCAAGTTTTCAACACTCGTGTGCTTTCTAAGAAACCGACTAACTTGAGTGTTTACATACGAACTCTCATAGCTTAGTTCTACCATTGAATCAAGTTTTTGGAATCTCAAGTCATCATGGTTGGGTTACCACTATGATTGTTCTTAAGATGTGGATATTAATCTCATTTCCTATAGCAACTTGACCACTTGATCCCGATTCAATCCTTTAGTAAATGGATCTTCCAGATTATCTATTGACTTGATATAGTCAACTGAGATAGTCCCACTTGAGATCAAATACCTCACGATATTATGTCACCGACGTATTTAAAAAGACTTACCATTAACAAATCCACTTTTCACCATTCTAATAGCCTCTTGGCTATCGCAGTGAATTATCACTAGTGCCATAGGCTTAGACTAACATGGTATATCTTCAAAAAAATTACGGAGCCAATCGGTTTTCTCACGAGCTTCATCCAAAGCTATGAATTCTGATTCTATGATAGATCGGCTATACACGTCTATTTCATGAATCTCCAAGAAACATCACCCCCTTCAATCATGAACACGTACCCCACTTGTAGAAAGTGAATCTTTCGTGTCAAATATCCAATTGGCATCACAGAACCCTTCAAGTACCGGGAGGTATCTCGTAAAATACAGTCGATGATTTTTAGTATACTTCAAGTACCTCAAAAGTCTCAGTACAGCCTTCCAATGCTCTTTGCTTGGATTGCTCGTGTAATGACTCAATTTGTTCATGACGCAAGCTATGTCGGGTCGTGTGCAGTTAGTAAGATATATCAAACACCCGATGAACTTAGCATAGTCCTCTTACCCAACATGTTCACCCATATTCTTACTCAAGTGACATTGAGTTCTAATGGGGTCTTAGCAGGTAAATTATCAAATGCGTTGAATTTCTTAAGCACCTTCTCGACGTAGTGAGATTGTGTCAAGATAATTTTGTCTGATCTTTTTAGAATCTTTATTCCAATAATCACATCAGCTAATCCTATATCTTTTATGTCAAAATTTCTATTTAACATGCGCTTCATGTCATTAATGACTTGACTATTACTACCCATAATCAACATGCTATCTATATATAGGCACACTATAACATAATCATTATCAATGTTCTTAACGTATACACATTTCTCACACTCGTTGATCTTGAAATCGTTTGCCAACATAACATTGTCAAATTTCAAGTGACATTGCAACGATGCTTATTTCAAACCATATAGAGACTTCACCAATTTGCATTCCTTGCCCTCTTGACTAGGTACTATAAATCCTTCGGATTGCTCTATATACACCTCATCCACGAGGTCACCATTCAAAAATATATTCTTAACACTCATTTGAGGAATCGCAAGATTATGCAAATCAGCAATCATAAAAAGCACCCAAATAGACATAATCATCGTCATAGGTGAATGCGTATCGAAGAAATCGTAACATTCTCTTTTTTTACACCCTTTGACAACCAAACAGGCCTTATACTTTTTAATTGATCCATTTGCTTTGTATTTTCTTTTAAGGATCCTAAGGGCTTACAACCTTTCGGAAAATCAACTAGCATCCAAGTGTGGTTTTGCATAATGGAATCAATCTCGCTTTGAACATTCTCTCTCCAGAGCATCTCGTTTAGCCAAGCATAGGCTACTTTGATTGATGTTAGTTCTTTGTCCAGCATGAATGCAATATAGTCATATCCAAAATTCTTTGACGTTCTGACTCTACTACCACGTCTCAGTTCTGACTCCTTCAGATTAGGCATCGATCACTTATGCGTTTTAGTTCTTCCTTCACAGTTTTAGATCTCAAAGCTTAACCATCAGCTTTATTGTTAGAACTAACTTCATTTTTATCTTTGTCTTTATAGGGATAAATACTTTGAAAGAATATAGCATTCCTTGATTCAATCGTCATCCCCACAGTCATATCGGGTACTTTTGACTTGTGGATCACAAAACGATAGACGTTGTTGTTGAGTGCATACCCAATAAAGATACAATCGACTATTTTAGGTCCAATTGTAACTTGTTTAGGAAGAGGCACCTCAACCTTCGCCAAACACCCTCACACTATAAGATATTTGTACGATGAGTTTCTTATTTTCCACAACTTGTAAAGAGTGGCACCCTTACCCTTGAGTGGAATCTTATCAGTATGTAGTTAGCTATCAGAACAGTTTTTCTCATATGTTCATGAGCAACCCTAAACTAATCAATAAAGTATTCATCGTATCCTTAAGTGTTTGAATTTTATGTTCAAAAACGCTATCAGACTGATGTGAATAAGGAGTCATCGTTTGATGTATTATTTTCATTGCATAATGCTTCAAACAAAGCTACATATTCTTCTCCTCTATCATTTCGAACAATCTTAATTCGATAGCTTAGTTGATTCTCGCTTCATTCTTGAAGTTTTTAAAAGCTTCAATAGCATTGTCTTTACTTTTAGAAGGTAAAGATAACAGTATCTTGTAGAATCATCAATAAACAGGATGAAGTACTTTTTACCACCTCTAGTTTGTATAAACTTTAAATCACACGCCTCAATGTGAATTAGTTCTAATGGCTTAGTTCTTCGTTCTACTGAATGAAACGGTAACTTAGCTATTTTAGCTTCCACACAAACCTCATATTTTGTTTGTGTATTTACTTTATTTAACTTTAGTAAATCTACATTTACTAATCTTTTTTATTGCATTAGATTAACATGTCCCAATCTACAATGTTATAATCAGAGCACTTAGTCAGGTAAGATGAAGAGATGCATTTTCATTCATAGCAACTTTGGGTACACAGTGCACAACCATTATATTTATTTTAAAAATACCCCTAGATGAGAGAACCCCTACCAAGTAACTTTCTAAATTTAGTCAAAACAAACTTGTCTGACTCAAAAACTAGTCTAAAACTCTTGCTAACTAGAATCGAGCCCGAAACTAAGTTCTTACGGATGTCCGGAACATACAGCAAATCCTTCAACATGATCTCAACGCCAGACGATATCTTGAGCACAACGTCATCGATTCTAGCTAACTCGGATGAAGCTTGGTTTCCCATGTTGAGCTTCCTCATCTCAACAGGCGTGTAGGTGGAGAAACGCCTCTTGTCGACATAGACATGCGTAGTTGCACCAGTGTCGATGAACCATCCACCTTGATTATCTACATGGTTGACTTCCTATATCAGCACAGTAGTCAAAT
Organism: Salvia rosmarinus; assembly: GCA_036937905.1. Taxonomy (NCBI): domain Eukaryota; kingdom Viridiplantae; phylum Streptophyta; class Magnoliopsida; order Lamiales; family Lamiaceae; genus Salvia; species Salvia rosmarinus. The sequence continues at coordinate 13,160,058 of CM072820.1, forward strand.
CATCCTTATCCCACTTGTCGAAGTCCTTCTCAACAACATTGGCTGCTTGCTTAGACTTCTTCCTTCTTAGACTGACGACAGTCCTTCATCATGTGCTTCATGGTTGCCACAATTGTAACAGTTCTCATCAAACTTGCGGGCAACCATCTTCCCTTTGTCTTTGACATTGAGATGAGTACGTTTGTTGGAGGAACCGCCTCTCTCCAACAGTTTGGTTTAGCATCGACCGTGTCTTTCGTATTTTGATCTTGCTTCCTCACGTCAGACTCAATACGCAGTTTGATGCGTCATCTCTTTTCACTTATGCTTAAGGTAGACCTTGAAGTCTCTCCACTCCGGGGACAACTTCTCAATCACTATAGCGACGACAAAGCCATCCGAAACAGTGTACCCTTTGACTTGAACCTCGTGTACAATGAGTTGAAACTCTTGCACTTGGTCCATGATTGGTCGAGAATCGACCATTTTATAGTCCAAAACTTAGCTACAATGAACTTCTTTGTACCTGCATCATCACTACGGTACTTCTTTTCTAACGTCTCACACATTAATTTGGAGGTCGTTACAACAAGATACACACTACAAACTATCTTCTAAACTACCAAGAATGATGTTTTTACAAAGATAGTAGCCAGTGCGTCAATTGTCATTGTTGCTCGGACGTGGTAGTCCGTCACTTCAGCCCCGGCACGATGGGCTCATCTTATGTCAAGAAGTTGGCGAAGCCCAACGTCATGAGGTAGAACAAAATTTTCTGCTGCCATCTCTTGAAGTCGGATACTCCAAAATTCGACGGTTTCTTGACAGACGGCGACATCCTTGCATTATGAACAAGGGCCGAGATCGATCCAAAACTGGATCATCCAACGCCACTTGAAGTGTGATAGAACATGGAACTCGTTTGAGACCCAACTATTCCACTAAAAGCGGAACCAACTGTCCACTAAAAGTCGAACCACCATTCAACCCCGAAAGCATTGAACCGAAGGTTGACCCGAAGACGTTGAACGAGCAATGGTCGAAGCCATGGTTTCAAACGAGGCAGCGGCAGCAGTAGCGGTGGTGGAATCCGTGATAAGAACCGTAGATATCTCCAAGAAAAGATATTTAGTTTCGAAAGTTTTAAGTTAAATTAATCAGTCCAATCTCCTTGGTGGCAAGAGCTATCTAATCTTACGACTGCTGGATATGAACGTACATGACAGCACGACTTTCCAGGCGGATTACAATGTAAAATAAATGTAAAATGAAGATCAAACTAACAAAGAACTTAAACAGAATAAAAAAACAAAAGTGAATTCAAAACTGTATTCTAATGCCGAGTCGATGAGGTCTCTTTCTGCAAGAAGAGATACGTCCCAGTAATGCTCTCGGTTCTAGTGTATCTTCTCTAAAGATAAAATGGTAGCATCTCGAAGGGGGCAACACTGCAAAGCAACGAGCTCCGGCTAACTGGACGAAGCAAGAATAAAGCTTGGACACGAGCTATTTATGTAGAGAGTGTTATGAGTATTACTGGAATGCAAATTGACAATATATTACTAATGTAGGAAAGACATGTTCTATTTATAGGTGTCGTCCCATCATAGGGAGCCTGCTGTAGTCAATACCCGCAGTCAACACCTGCATTGATATCGAGTGTTACAAAGTTATGTCACCCATTGAATGCAGAAAGGGTTCCTTAGCAGTTTCTGGAGACAATGTGAGAGTTACACTCACGTTTCCCACAGAGTCATCGTGTAGGGATGTTACTGATAGTTACGATGAATCTGGACAGTGCGTGCATTCAGGTTCATTGGACGTATCTTGACGTAAGTGCACAGCAGGCCCAACGGATTAGGCCACACGAGTTGTGCCTTGGACAAACTCCAACTTTGGACTCGATCAATTGATAATCCAAAAGGTAAGGCATTGGGCCCCGAACCAGGCCAACGACACAAGCCCAAAGACTACCCAAATACCAATTTACCAATTGTCAAGATCCAAGTCACACGACGCGAGGGCAGTTGACATACTCGTGTGCACCAGTGGGTTTTTCAGCCCATCACATGTGCATATAATTATACTAAATGTTCAATGAATCACTTATATAGATAATTAATGAAGGTACATTAATCAATGTGGGATAATCATTTAAGAATCTATGTTTATCCACTTCATCACATAACTCCATATTTAAGTGATCAACTTCACTATTTCTTGCTCACCGAAAATTGAATTTGAGAATGTGAATATACCATGATCATCTACTCGAAACGTATATCGATATGCATATATATAGAGAGAGAGAGATGATTAATCAGGTATGAATGAAATTATTTGTAAGAAATAAGAATAAATCTAAGTTATTGATTTTAGTAAATCTATGGACAATATTAATTTACGTTGTGCTACAGTACATTACTATACATGTTATACTTTAATTTCGTAGGATTTATTTAATGGTTATATTAGTAATTTTGTTTTATGTTAAAAACAGTTATTTTCTTAATTTTAGAGATTTGTTGTAATCTATATTGTAACTTTTTATTTTAGATAGATTATATTTTTTTGTTGCACATGTAGAATAAATTCATAGTATTTATTATAAAACAGTAAATTGTGTTGCGTGATGTGTAATGTGTGCCACATATTATTAAATATGTGTATTTTTATATTATATATGTTCTAAAAAAAGTATAGGTAGTGTAATAATATATTATGCTGCATGAAGCATAATGTGTACCACATATTTATTAAATATGTGCTATAGAACGACTAGTGTAACGCCCTAATTTTCTAAGAGAAAAATAATATTAATCTTATTTAATTTAAACTTGAACAACAAATGAAACTTTTGTAAACTCAACAGATAAAAACAAAGTTAATTTTAACTTTCTTATAAAAGAACTGGATCAATCTTGTCTTCACAAGTGACTATGTTGAACAAAATAATAAACTAAAAGACGTGTCTAAAAGAATATTTTAATCTGAAACGACTTAATTAAAGAAAACTAAACTTAGGATTTTAATCAATATCGAAAATCTCATAACTTGAACTAAAATAGATAAATGACTTCTTATTGTACTAGTCATTCTCGAATTCCATGGTCGCTTGATTCCTCAACCGCAAAGCGAAAGTAGATGGGGTGAGCATATCATAAATATACTCGATGAAGAACAATGCAATTATCCACATATGTAATACATGTTAATCTTTCATATTGCCACATAAATAGAATTTATTATCATGAAAAAATATATATATAACTGTGATACCTTAATATTCTGTGAGGCCTTAAATATAATAATAACATGATATCTTAATATACCGTGAGGTCTTAAATATAATAATAACATTAGACCTTAATATACTGTGAGGTCTTAAATATAATAATAACATGAGACCTTAATATTCTGTGAGGTCTTAAATATGTATAGAACATATAGTATAACATGAGAATATGTATACTAACATAAACATCATGTAGTCTTTAAAATAAAAAATGTAGTCATATAATAATATGAATATAAAAACATATAAAACAATAGGATAACATAACCACAAGCATAAATTTTCCCACCTTGTTTTGTTGAGCACAACAAATCAAAATCAACTCAATTCTTAAGCAGGGATCTTAGTTACGTGGTGTGTGTGGAGTGTGTGTGTGGTGTGTGTGCGGGTGTAGTGTGTTTCTTTGTGTGCGTGTGTATGAAGCAAGGTGTGTTTGTGTGTCCATATGTGTGTGTGTATATATATATATATATATATATATATAAAACTTTCATAAAGTCATAATCTACTTGAACTCTTATTAATTAAATGTTAATCCTATATAATAAATCTAGGGTTCAAACAAGTTTTTTTAAAATAAAATATTAGAGTTTGATTGGAAATAGAATACATATCAATATATATCATGATTATCCCTAAGATTATTATTATTATTATTATTATTATTATTATTATTATTATTATTATAGATTTGGCCTTCTAAAATTTTGGGTGTTACAACCTTACCCACTTAAAAATAATTTCGTCCTTGAAATTCTAATTATCCAAAATAAGATTTTATCGTTGAGTTAAATAAAGATCTCTTTACACGTAGCATTTTTCTTACAAACTATATTCTATTAAAAAACACCGCTTATCAGCTATAATGTTTTCACCATCTATGTAACTTATTACAAGTTAAATAATTTCTTATTTTCCTAGTTTACTAAAAATATGTAAGTTCACAATCATGAAAGCATAAAAAAAAACATAACTCAAATTTCATCAATAACCTTCAATCGACTTGCATAAAACTAAAACATTTAAATTTAATGAATAACATTCAATAGACTTGCATAAAACTAAAACACATACCTTAGAGTCGATGCAGCGCAAGAGTCTCAAATCACTAGGTTCAAAATTTTCTTTTCCATAAACATATTTAGTTTTATACTTAACACGAGTCTACAGGAATGTAGACCCGCTCTGATACCACTATGTAACGCCCCAATTTTTCTAAGAGAAAAATAATATTAATATATTTTTATTTAATTTAAACTTGAACAACAAATGAAACTTTTGTAAACTCAACAGATAAAAACAAAGTTAATTTTAACTTTCTTATAAAAGAACTGGATCAATCTTGTCTTCATAAGTGACCATGTTGAACAAAATAATAAACTTAAAGACGTGTCTAAAAAGAATATTTTAATCTGAAACGACTTAACTAAAGAAAACTAAACTTATGATTGTAATCAATATCGAAAATCTCATAACTTGAACTAAAATAGATAAACGACTTCTTATTGTACTAGTCATTCTCGACTTCCATGGCTGCTTCGACTCCTCAACTGCAAAACTGAAAGTAGATAGGGGTGAGCATATCATAAATATAATCAGTGAAGAATAATGCAATTATCCACATATGTAATACATGTTAATCTTTCATATTGCCACATAAATAGAATTTAATATCATGAAAAAAATATATACAAAACTGTGAGACCTTAATATTCTGTGAGGCCTTAAATATAATAATAACATGATATCTTAATATCTTGTGAGGTCTTAAATATAATAATAACATTAGACCTTAATATACTGTGATGTCTTAAATATAATAATAACATGAGACCTTAATATTCTGTGAGGTCTTAAATATGTATAGAACATATAGTATAACATGAGAACATGTATATTAACATAAACATCATGTAGTCTTTAAAATAAAAAAATGTAGTCATATAATCAATATGAATATAAAAACATATAAAACAATAGGGATAACATAACCACAAGCATAAATTTTTCCACCTTGTTTTGTTGAGCACAACAAATCAAAATCAACTCAATTCGTAAACAAGGGTCCTAGTTACGCCGTGTGTGTGCAGTGAGTGTTTGGGTGTAGTGTATGTGCTGTGTGCGTGTGTCGTGGCGATGTGTTTGTGTGTCCATATATATATATATATATATATATATATATATATAAAGCGTAATAAAGTCATAATCCTATTTGAACTCTTATTAATTAAATCTCAATCCTATAAAATAAATCTAGGGTTCAAACAAGTTTTTAAAAAAATAAAATATTAGAGTTTGATTGAAAATAGAATACATATAAATATATATCATGATTATCCCTAAGATTATTATTATTATTATTATTATTATTATTATTATTATAGATTTTGGCCTAAAATTTTGGGGTGTTACAACTAGTTTGTACAACATTATATTGAACAAATTATAAAATCTCTACTTTTTCGATATGTGGCGAGATTATCGGGAAGTGATGAGATTTACGTCTGGAATGATAGAGAAAATAAATTTTTTTAATACCAAATTTACTTTTATTCAAATTATTTAATAAAATAAAATCTGAAATTATTAACTAAATTTCCTTTATTTCTTATACATATATTCATTCTTACAAGAACCAATATATATATATATATATATATATATATATATATATATATATATATACCGATTTCCAACAAAATTTATATTATTTCTAAAAATCTATAACTCACACTGCATGATATAGTAGAGTGATAAAATTGGTCGGTTTATTATAAATCAATTATATAAACTAATATACTAATTAAACTCAAATAAATTTGGAAGGTTTTTTCGAATTTGTTAGACTGATTTCGATCATAAATCGCAACATACAATATATAATAATAAATCAAGTCTCAGTCTTTCAAACTTAAAGATTTTATACTTCAAAAACCAAAACGATAAAAATATGAAACCATAGCAAGCATGATCTAATTCGTGGTAAAAAAAACACATAAAAGAAACCGAAAATATAATAAAAAATTATAAGAAAACTACAGATGGGAGAGCTGCACAGCATGACAGGGTAGATCGGCCCAGACCCGGACCTGCTGGGCGGATCCCGTTAATATTTGACATATATTTGCAACGTATTATATTATATATAAAAAACATAATGCTTGATAGGATACGGCCCAACTACGTGCCCAAGCATCGTGCCCAATACAATTAAATCGACATCAAGCTCGGCACGGACAAGTTCGGCCTATGAAGAATCTGAAGCAGGTGGGAGCAGAAAGCTCACCATATCTTAAAGAATCCTAATTGAAGGGATAGGATCTCGAATCCTAGTTAGAAGACTTCGGATTCGAGATCTAGTCGATACATTGTGTATAAATAGAGGCTAGATTAGGCGGCATAGATTCATTCACTCTCTTTGTAATTGCTTCACACTCTCAATACACATATTCTCTCTTGCCCGTGGGCGTAGATCTTATTCATAGATCGAACCACGTAAATCTTTGGTGTTCTTGCGCGTTTATTTCCTTGCGAAATTAAGATCGATCATGGCGCCGTGGGGAACAGAAATTTTGTGTTTTCGATCAACCACCGTTTACAAGGAAATAATCATGACCGGTACACGAAGCCATGCATCCGGGACCGTCGCGCGGCAATAACGCCGGCGGCGAAAGGAACGCCGAGCTCAACTCGGGAAGAGCCAATCAGAGAGGAACCCCAGGAGCATATCGAAGTCTTGACGAGCACGGACACCCGTCTGCGGGAGGCGGTTGCCATAGCGAAGGCAATCGTAGCAATAATCCGGGGAACCTCGGCTCATAAGTAAACGCCAGCGGCGTCGTCGAGGATTTCTCGAAAAATAAGGAGAGTTTTCTCGGTTATCGTGAACACGGTCGACCACGTCACGAAGAGCGGAACACGAGCCTCGTCTAGATACGAGGCATCACAACGAGAGGTCGGGGCCCAAACCGAGCCGTAGCGCGAGCGAACGAGCAGCGGGAGAGGACGTCGTGATCACCGCGAAGCCGCCCGAGTCGCCAGAATCCATCCAATGAACTCCGCCCGATCTCCGGGACGAGCAGCGCGGAAAAGGCATCGGTCGTCGCGAAGTCGGTCAGAGTCACCTAAACGAGTTCGATCGTCGAACTCCGTCCGATCTCGAGGGCGGTTTCGATGGATACGGGAAGATAGCCACCCGTTCTCAAATAGAATACTCAACACTTACTCCGGATAAGTCACGGGTACAAGCATCTTTTTCTCACGACGGCCGAGGGATCCGAGAACTTATCTCTCGGTTCAATACAACATGATCAACCAAAAGCTATTTCGGTTCATGTGTAAACTCTTCCGGAGTTACTCGTCGACAACGCCCGCGGTGGTTCGACAGTCTACCTACGGAAGCATCGGCTCTATCGCGATCGATGGCTCGCCCACAAGCGTTCTTCCAAAGGCGGAATCAACGTCGTCGGCACGCCTCCTCACCATAAAGCCAAAGCCGTAATGAGTCCATCGGCGACTTCATGACAAGGTTTAACAAGGGTGCTTGAAGGTCGAAGGCGTGAGCGACTGTTAGTCGTCTCGGCTTCCAAGCGGCATCTTTAGGGGCACCTCTACCGAGAGATCGCTGGCACGAGCCTCAGATCGCATCAGAGTGTGTGGCGATAGCCAACCGGTTCGCCAAAGCGGGCCGATAAGAGAAAGCGCGAAGCGAGCAAGCGGGACCTTCGGAAGAGGAAGAAGAGCGAAGGAAGGAAGATCGGAACCAAGGCGTGGCCTTGGAGCCAGATTACATCGTCCGATAAAGTCGAGGCTCGGTCCGCTGCGGCGCCTCGGGCGACCTCGAGACACCCGATTGACGGCCGAGAGCGGAAATCTCCGCGACTCACATGAACACATTCGAGAAGCACTCGGCCGATGGCGGGAGGAAAGAGGCCGACCTATGGATAAATATTGCTCATTCCATGATGATTACATGCGCGACATCGAAGAGTGCAAAGAGCTCATGGGTGAAATAGAGATGCTAGTTCGGGCGGATCACTCAAGAAATATCGAGGGCGTGGTCGCCATGGCCGACCAAAGCCAAAAGACGCAGCGGAGAGAAGAGGGAGGTGTGCCCGCCAAAAAACAAAGCGCAGCAAGCGAAGAAGGAGATGACGAGCCCCAATATGGCGGGTGATCTCCACAATTACGGGACTCCCAGGTGGAGTCACGAAGTCTCCTCAAGGCCGATGCCGAAGTCTGAACCCAATGAACCTACCAATAAGAGGTTCGAGAAGGACGAAGGCGATCACCTTCTCGAAGACGACCCGTTCCATGACGGTACCCATCGGATGCATTGGTGATCCGGTAGTGGTCGCAAATAAGTTAGTGAAGCGTTTACATCGGCGGTGACGGCGTCGGTGAAGCATCCTTTTAAGGAATGCTTTGACAAGCTAGGAGTGGAAGGCAGCTCGCCTCGCAAGCCCATTGCCTCGACTTCGTCCGTCAGAAGAGCGCGCCGAAGGAATAATCGAGCTACCGGTCACGGTGGGAAAGCACCAACGACCTCGACAAAGGTGGTGCGGGTTCTTCGTAGTGAAGGCCAACTCGCCAGTATAACATCATCTAGGCGAGATTGGTGCCGAGCAGCTATGAAGCGGTATGCTCAACGTACCACTGACGATAAAAATACCCACCACGAGGGGCAGCCGGTGATCCGGGGTGATCGTAAAACCGAGGAATGTATGCAAGTTTTTACGAGGTGCGGGACCTCGGTCCGACCCGCGAGCATAGCGATTAAAAAACCGAAGAGTTGGAGTCCGGAAGACATCGCCACCTCCGACGGTCGGTGGAAGAGGTCGATTGTACAAAGATGAGCCATTGAAGGTCGCCGTGTTGGTTTCACCACGACACGAAGTGAAGGATCGATCATCCAACCCTAAGGAATTCGGGACGTGTTTGCTTGGTCTCCCCGATATGACCGGAGTCCGCCGAGTATCGTCACTCACCGCTCAACATTGACCCGAACATAAAGCCGTTCGACAAAAGCAAAGAATCTTCGCATTTAACGGAACCAAGTCATTCATGACGAGGTGAACCCATTATTAAAAGCACGCATCGCTCGAGGTCAAATATCCGACCGGATAGCCAACCCGGTGATGGTGAAGAAAGGAGGAGGATGGCGAATGTGTATCGACTACACCGACCTCAACAAGCATTGCCAAAGGTTGCTATCCCTTCCCAACATCGAGAAGGTCGACGCGCTGGTCGGTACGAAGTCTTTTCTTGGACTTATACAGCGGTATCACCAAGTCACGATGGACGACGAAGACGCGGCAAGCGGCCTTCATTACCGACTTGAGGTCTTCGTGATATAAAAGATGCCATTCGCCTTAAAAATGCAAGGGCTACCTATCAAAGGACGGTGGACAAAATATTTCAGCCCTACATAGGTCTGAATGTGGAGGTACGTAGACGACATCGTGCCAAAAGCAAGGAAGAAGTCGCGTGTGGCCGACCTCCGGATCGCCCCTCGGCTTCTTCGGAAAATCAACCTAAAGTCGAATCCCCGAAATGCACGCTTGCATCCGGTCCGGAAAGTTCTAGGGTGTTGGGTTTCATGAAGCGGCTAAAGCAAACCCCACCAAGGTCCAAACCATTTTAGAAATGAAGATGTCAAGACTATCCATGACGATATAAGTCGACAGTGGATAGTCAAGACTAAGCCGCTCTTCAAAAGCCGCGGATAAGCACCTACCCTTCTTCGAGGTACTCGAAAAAGCCCCAAATTCTCATGGGACGAGGTGCACAGTCCGTCAAGACCTCAAGAGCTACCTCACGAGCTTCCCACTCTATCCGTCTCAGAAGAGAGAGAGGTCCTTTCCTCTACCTCGCCGCCCGGACGAATCCATAGTGCGATCCTGCACGAGAAGAAGGACGCCGCCCCGTGTATTTCATCACCGAGCACTAAAAGGTCTTAAACGAGGTATCACCGAGAAGCTTGTTTTAGCATTGGTAAATGCCATGAGGAGACTACGTCCGCATTTCCATGCACATCGATACAAGTCCTCATCGACTACCCACTTCGCAAGTATTGACGGAAGTTCAAGCATCGAGGGAGAATCGCGAAATGGGCAATCGAACCGGGCGAGCACGATATATCCTTCGCCCGCCAGCCATCAAAGGTCGAGCCTAGCGGATTTCCTTGCGAGGCTAACTTGCCGAAAACCAAGCCCACCAACCAGACGACGATGCCAAAGCCGAACCGTGGTTGAAACACCGAGGAAGGCCGGCAACCTACGCTGACGGGTCGAAAACATGCGCAATGAGCAGTATCTTACTCCCAGCCCGACAACCAAGAATGCCTACTCACTTCGGGTTCACATTCAAAATACGAACAACGAAGTGAGTACGAGGCATCGATCGCAGGACTTCGCCTTGCTCAAAGTCTCCAGACACGAGCCGCAAGTTCACAATGATTCTCAAGTCGTCAGAAGTCAAATGTTGGGAAAATACGAGGCAAAAAGCATTGAACGAAGAAGTATCTTGAAAAGCAAAAGCCTGCAACGGACTTTCTCACACTTCCAGATAGTTCGCATCCCAAGGGAGCAAAATAAATGAGCCGACATCTTATAAATTGGCCTCGCCATCAACGAACCCGCCAAGAGAGAAGTCCAAAGCAGAGCATAAACGATGTCAAGACTGAGCCGAGGTTAACATAGTCTCGGATGAAGAACCCAATTGGACGACTCCCATTCGAGAGTACTTGGAGATGGCTTAACCGCCTACCATGTTCTGGAGTACTAGGGAGGATCCCGAACAAATCTCTCGATATACATTCGAAAGGGGAGTCCTATATGTAAAGTCATATCTCCAACCTCTTAAGGCTTGGGCCTAAACCGAGCTAATTACGTTTCACGAGAAATACGAAGGTTCGCGGAAGCCACATCGACCCCGAGCCTTGTCAAAGAAAGTCATGCGATGGGGATACTATCGCCAACAATGTTCCAAGACTCAACGGACCTCGTAAAAAGTGTCCGGTTGTCAAATCCATGGGAACGCACTCAAGGCTACCCTGCACCGACCTCACCTCCGACAGAGCCTCGCCGCTTATGCAATGGGGATCGACATTGTGGCCCCTTTGTAAAGCACCGTGACAGCCCAATTTTAATTGTTGCGATCGATTACTTCACGGGTGGGTAGTTCGAGCCCTGGCTTAAAATCACAAGCAAGAACGCCTCAACTTGTATGGAAGAACATAGTGTGTCGCTCGCATCCCCCATATCCTCCTTTTCGGATAACGGAACACAATTCACGGATAAGGCATTCAAAGATGGTGTCAAGAGCTTCGATCCAACAAAGTTCACGCCGGTAGCCCATCCTCAAGCAAATGGTCGACCGGGTTACCAACAGACCATCGAAGGGTCTAAAAACTCGCCTCGACCGAGCTAAAGGCCTCGGGTGGAAAATTTACCGCAGTCCTATGGTCGCATCAACAACGCCCGACCTCGAACGGAGAAACACCATACGCTTTGGTGTATGGAACGAGCAGTTGATCCCCGCAGAGATCGGAGCATGAGTCCTCGCATCATCGACTTCTCGCCAAGCAATGGGGAAAATCTACGAGCCGATCTAGACCTACTCGAAGAAAGAGACTCGCCACATCAGGAAGCTTCGGCACAAGCAACAAGTAGCCCAGATACAACCAGCGTTAAAACCGACAACCCAAGTGGGTGACCTCAGATTCGACATAATGAAGTCAAGAGCTTGCAGCTCGGAAGTCGAAGCCATATGGGAAGGACTCTACGGGTCGACGAGTCCTCGGCAAAGGGCCTATAAGTCGCCAATTGTTCAGGTGAGCAATTACCCAACGATGGCACATCATCCATCTCAAGAAATATTATGCATAAGTTGTCAAGGGTCGGGTCTTGTTCGGTCATATTTTTAAAAGTCCCGCTAGAGTCCTATCTTATTTGGTGGTCAAGGCCATCTTTTATCAATAAAATCTTTATTTTACGAGTTCTACTTGTCACTAATGCATAATTAATCTTCGCATTATTCCCTCTACGGAGGACAAATTCCCTCGACGGAGTGATTACATTCGCTTAATCACATGTAAATCTAAACGCTGATGCTCACATACGAGATCGCACTACCTTCGTTTTATTTCAAGCTGCTCTCTATGTGAGCGACGGGGACCACCCTCCCGATGACCTCGCAAAAACAGAACCATTCCTACATACGAGATCGACTACGCTCGCTTATTTCAAGCGTTCTTCTATGTAGACGGGGACCACCCCTCCCGATGACCTCGGCAAAAACAGAACCATTCCTACATACGAGATCGAGACTACCTTCGCTTATTTCAAGCGTTCTTCTATGTAGACGAGGGGACCACCCTCCCGATGACCTCGCAAAAACAGAACCATTCCTACATACGATCGACTACCTTCGCTTATTTTCGAGCGTTCTCTAAGTGAGGCGGGGACCACCCCTCCCGATGACCTCGCAAAAAACAGAACCATTCCTACATACGAGATCGACTCACCGCTTATTTTCGTTGCCTCTACAGTAGACGAGGGACCACCCTCCGACGACCCCTGCAAAAGCAGGAACCATTCTACATACGAGATCGACTACCCCTTGTATTTTGGCGTTGCTCTCTATGTAGACGAAGGGACCACCCTCCCGATTTACCTCGGCAAAAACAGAACCATTCCTACGCACGAGAACGATTTCTTCAAAGCGGAATTCTACGAGGACGAACTACTTTGGCATATTACTCTTGTTCAAAGTCAACAAAACCATTCTTATTAAATAGAAGATATCTGTGTTACATTTACATTTCACGAGGACGGAGCGGATCGGAAAAGTCGAGCCAATCCTCAGAAAATCGGAATTCCATGACTCATCTATGCTAATCCCACCTCACCGTCCCCTGGCCTATATTACGGGCTCGCCCAGAGCGACCTCGGTCACTGACGACGCAGCTCTGCGAGGCTTCGCCTCGCCACTGATGACGCCCGGTCTCGGCACGGGAGGGTCCACGACGTTCAAGAGCAATAGCACGCCCTCTTGTGCGCGCCACTCCGGATCGTCATAATGTGGTTCATTTATTCTGATCGAGAAGCTCCCGTGAAGTTAGGCCTCGTATCCCGTCAAGTATATCGTCGAGTTGTCATTGTCGAGCGATAACAGTTTGTATATGCTCCCGAGCCTTTTCAATTCAACAGCATCGCCTGTGAATTGCCAAGAGGTCCGCCATTCGCGCCTATACCCGAACAACGCGCAGCCTCGACAACCTCGCTTTACTCGGGATCGTCATCCCACCATTTCGTGGATAACCTCGTATCAAGATGCTTCCCTGCTATCACTTGCCTCTCCTGGCGACCTCGAACGCCCCTCCAATTCCAAAAGGCGAGCACCGAGCTCGCCACGCCTCCCGAGCGGCTCTATGCTTGACATCGACTCGGCGCAGACGTGACCGAGCTCTTACTTTATATGGAGGAGTCAATTTTCAACTCAAGAGCTCGCGACAGTCTTTGATTTGATTCAACCAAGGAGAAGCATCAAACATTTCGAGAGACAATGAATAAAAAAAAGATAAGTTTCGACATAAACTTGTAATTTTATTAACATGCCCTTAGGCGAAAAATTGTTGTACATTTACATTCAAAAAAAAAAAAAAATGCAGGATCAACCTCCAGGAGCCTCCATAAGCTTCGCCATGTCAACGTCACTCCGGCTCGATGCCTCGGCCCTTCGAACTACCGAGTCTCGACGCTCAAGCATCACCGCCTCACACCCCGCTGCATGATCAGCCAATAAAGCTCGGTCGGGGATCCCGATCCACGGACAAAGCCGCGATGCATCTGGACAAAAGAACGGAGGAGGAGGCAAGGCTCTGAAGGGAAGCTCCTTCAGCCGGCGGGCGAGCACATCAGTAGGCCTGCCTCAGACAAGATCCTCGGTGCCTCGCATCCATACTGGCTTTGTCGGATCCGGGTAGTCCTCGGCGACCTCTTCGACAAGGCCCGAGACGGCACGCTTGTTAAACACATCACCGCGGCCCGAGACCATCCCCGAGAAGCCCGCCCAGCGAGAGCGACCTCTCGCTCAAGCGCGTTCTCCACTGAGCTCGCCATGTCCGCCCCGCCGGCCGAACCTGTTCCACCGACCTCATCGAGGCAACCCGCCCGCCGCCTCGGCTCTTCACCGCCCTCGACCGCCTCGCCGACACAGCCCTAGCCGTGCTACTCAATTGCTGCCGCATCCGCTACGCTTGACGAGGTCCCGGATCTTAGCTTCGACCTCGGACATTTTCGAAAGCGAGGTGGTATTCGACCTCCACCTCCCGAGCATACCGGGCACACCGTCAGCCGCGACACAGGCGCCTTCAAGTAATCCGATATAAGATCGGATACTTGACACGGCCGCCACGTCGCGACCCCCTATACAAAATATACATCGGTCAAGAACACAATTTGATTACTATGCGACAAAGTATAAGGATGTGTACAAACCTCGTGAAAGAGACGAGGCAGGCGGCTTGAACCGACGATCTCGACTCGGCCTCGGCAGAACCGAGACTCGGGGACTTCATCCTTCCGCCCTTCAAAAGCGCTTCTGGTCAAAGCGGCGAAGGGATCTCGAAGGCCCCATAGTCATTTCGGCATGGCCTCGAAATCCTTCAAGGCCTGGAGACCTCGGCCGCCACCGAGATCGGTTCGCCACGGAGATCGGCTCCTTCGCACTTCTTCTTCCTTTCCTTCAAGAGTTCACTTCAAGGAAACACATGGGTCAAGATCAATACGTAACTCATGAAATAAAGAAAGAAAAGAGAGAGAAGAAGAGGCCTCACCCTTCACCGACTCCACCGGAGGTAGGATCATAAGGGCTAAGCCCCGCCCGCAAGCTTCGGCCTCGAGAAGACCTCGTCAACAAGGCCTACTTTGTCCAGTAGCCTCCAAGTCACCGCCCTTGTCGACATACATCGCCGATCTTATCGATCGCCATGGAACTCCATATGTCCCTCAAACCCATGCGGAAGAACTTCTTACGCAGCTGGAGATCTTGATTTAATCTGGCTTTGAATTTCCCACGGTGATAGATAATACCACCCAGAGCCCTTCAGCAGTAAAAAGCGAAGGACGAGCCCCAAGGTAAGAGGAAAATTATGCCTATAGGCATAGACACCTAGAGGCGCTCATATGCCGGAATGAGTTCATGCGAGTTGGGCAAGAGATAGCCGAACATCTCTGGAACTCAACATGTACATAAGGGTAAGAAGACGGCCGCCTTGAGGCCGCTCTCACCGACATCGGAACAAAACCATCCGGAGGGGCACAAGCCCTGTCCTCCGGACGGGGCAACTAGCTCAATACTAGAGGAATATTATATTGAAAACATATCCCTAATGTCGTAAATACTTAGAATTGAAGAAAAAGAAGACACTTTGTCATAATCCCCACGGAGGAACGCAGACTACACTCAAAGATGCATATGGACACGGGTAAAACAGGCAAAGACACTAAATCATACGGGAAACAGACACGATTTGGCGCTTTACGACTCATTAGAGAAGAGAAGCCATTACTTTACTATTGTTTATCGATGAACAAGGAAGTTTTCAAATCACAACGGCGCTGGAATAAAATGTTTCATGTATGCAGAGGGTTTTGAAAATCGGAGAAATGAAGAAGGCAAGTGATAAGAGATATTGCGATCAAGGAAGACATTCCCTAATATGCACTTTATCGGAATCCAACTGCTATTTAATGCATTAAATGTGATCCGCGGCCCAAGACTCAAAGAACGGCAGCAAAATCCTGCCTTCGCCCTCGCCTAACACTGACAGCGGCCATTCACAAGACTCGGCTTAACGCTCGCTTCAGCGGCCAAGATAGACCTCGCCTAACGCCCGTCGTGAAGCGTTATGAAGACAGCTGCCTAACGCCGTCGTGAAGCCGATGAAGACCTCGCCCAAGCAGCCGCCGTGAAGCCATGAAGACCTCGCCTAACGCCCGCCAGCGGTGAAGTAAGAAGACCTCGCCCAACGCCCGCCGGTGAAACCCGATAAAGAAGACCTCGCCCAACGCCCGCCGGTGAAGCCAAGAAGACTCGGCCCAACACCTCGCCGGTGAAGCTGAAGAAGACCTCGCCTAACGCCCGTCAGTGGCTGCCCAAGACCTCGGCATACATCTGCAAGACAAACCCGCTCGTCACAACAACCCCAATCCATCATGACCTCGTTTCTGCGCCTTTTTGTGGCTTGTGATAGGATACTGCCCAACCACCGTGCCCAAGCATCGTGCCCAATACAATTAAATCGACATCAAGCTCGGCCCGACAAGTTCGCCTATGAAGAACTCCACGGCCGGTGGGAACGCAGAAAGCTCAGCCATATCTTAAAGAATCCTAATTCAAGAAGGGATAGGATCTCGAATCCTAGTTAGAGAAGACTTCGGATTCGAGATCTAGGTCAATACATTGTGTATAAATAGAGGCTAGATTAGACGGCATAGATTCATTCACTCTCTTTGTAATTGCTTCTTACACTCTCAATACACATATTCTCTCTCGCCTGCCAGGCGGACGAGATCTTATTCATAGATCGAACCACGTAAATTGGTGTTCTTCAACATTTATTTCCCTCATGAAATTAAGATCGATCAATGCTAACTATAATAATAGTATAATCTAAATGAATAATTCTAAAATATCTAATTAAAGATGGAGCAGATTTGGGAAAAAATCTGAAAACCATTAAAAATCTAGAAACAAGGTATCGCTCGGGCCGGTTCGGGTTCCACCCGGACCCATTTCGGTTTCTGCATGAAAGAAGCTCTATTTTGTTCGGTTTCTGCATGAAAGAAGCTCTATTTTGTTCGGGTTCCACCTGGACCCATTTCGGTTTCTGCATGAAAGAAGCTCTATTTTGAACGACACGTGTCGAACTCAGTATCGGATGACTCACAAAGACGTGCCTAATCGTACGGTATAATTCCATAGCACATGTGAATTATGTAGGGGTTGGTTATGATGAGAAAGCTCCTTAATATACGAAAATAGAAATAGTAGCACATCTTTCATATTTATGTAGCACAATCAGAATTAATATATTGCACATATTAGTTTAGCATATATTTCATCCATTCGTAGCACATATACTAAATATATTAGTTTAGCACATCTTTCATCATAGTCAGTAGAGCACAAGAAGAGTTCTAATACTGCGACACAATCCATGTAGCACACGAAACATAAAATCAGAAAGCACACCAAAATTAAATCTAAACCATTGATATAGCAAATCAAAGGCCCGATTCATTCCTATTTCTACTAAATTATTCTTTTCTAGTCGAACCATCTCATATATATATATATATATAGTGGAGGATCAACGAATTAGTTTGCGAACTCTGCGAACCATGCATAAGACGTTAAAGATGATGCACAAAACGGTATAAAGTTGTGCATAACTAAAACTTTCTAAAATTGTTGCACAACAAAATAATTTTAGAAAGTTTTCGCTATGCACAACTTTATACCGCTTTGTGTATCATCTTCAACGCCTTATGCGTGGTTCGCAGAGTTCGCAAAAAGATGTGGTTCTCATTTGATCCACTCCCTATATATATATAGGGGATGGTTCACTTAAGAATGCAAATATTGATGAGAAATAAAAATGCAGCATTTAAAGTATAAAGTTATTGCACTGAATGTATAAATTTGTTGCACCGATTTCGGTGCAACAACTTTATATTAAGTGCTACACTTTATATGTTAAATTTGGTACAATAAATTTATACATTCAGTGCAATAACTTAATACGTTAAATGCCGCATTCTTACGTGATCCATCTCATATATATATATATATATATATAATTTATTTGTATTTGTAAACGTATTATATTATTTTTCTTTATAATCGAAATTGGGTAAACTAGGTTATGAAATTGGATGATAGGTCAATAACATTAGAAAGTTATACCTTATATTCGAGAAAATTTTATATATGAATTAGATATGAATGTTCTATTTTCTTAGATAGTGTACTACTTTTTCAATCACTATTGCAATATTATTTGTTATCATGAAAGTAAAAGTAAATTTGTAACTAACACTTTTTGTAATTTGTATAGTGATTATTATAGAAATTTTAAATAATTATTATACTATTATTGTGTATTTTGATTATTTTTATGGTGTTACTGTGAATTATAGTCGATTTAGAATTTATTTTAGAAGAGAGATATGTGGATCCGGTCTAGACCCTGGACCATGGGATCTTATGGAACTGGGTCTGGATCTAATTTTTTGGGCCAAATAGATCTGGATCTGGACTCAAGCAAAAAAAAAATTGGATCTGGATATAGACCTAGCCAATCCATTGTTATCCCTATTTCTACTCGCAACTTCGCCCATACTTATATTTCGCAAGTTTGGAGTCTCACCTAAAACTCAACGATTTCATGTTGATCGAGCCCGAGCCAAGTCTCTCAAGGGCATTCTTTACTGATCAGGATGGGATATGGCCCAACCGCCTGCACCCACCGACAGTTCAAACGAGCTGGGCCTCGACATTAGTAGCGGCTCACGCGGGTTGCTTCCAAGGCCCAGCCTTCAAACCCCAACCAGCCCCCAAACCCAATCAGGCGCCACCGCATGTAAGCCAGCTGTCCCTACGCGCGAAGGCCAAGAGTCCCTAGGCGAGATGAACAGTCCTACATGCGGAGGAAGAGTCCTTACATGGGAGGATCGATCTTGCCTTCATGTGCTCGATATGTATAAATAGGAGTTAGATCAAGGTAGAAGGGTTAGCAACTTGTTGAATACTAAGAGCTTTAGCTACACTCAACCGTAATCAAATCATAGTGAAAGTATTGAGGAATCACCTCCGGACGAGATCTCATTAACGATCGAACCACGTAAACGCCTTTGGTGTTCTTTATCGCTTACATAAATCTTGCATACTAACATATACTAGATTTATCATTACGCTCGCTCGTGGGAAAATCGAACAAAAAGCTTCGCTTTTTCTACAATTTAATGGCAAGAACACGCAACCGCCGACGCGGGCAACAACCGCACCAAGACGATCAGTGGTCACCAACATGGAAGGAGATTGCAGACGCAGAAGCGGTCACACACCTGAGGGCCACATGGAAAACGTTTCCATACACCCTCGTGATCGCCGCCCGACAAGGTAGAAGATGCCGACCATCGCCAGTGAATGCGCGTTCACCGGCCTCACGGCCTCGCCGAGCCAGGTCTCAATTCCTCAACGCCAATCTCGCCAATTCCAAAACTTCCTCCACCAGAGGACAAATGAAGCGGCACTTCGAGTGCCCGAATGGCGAATACGGGCGCCCGAGGTCGCCACCCCATCGAGGCGGTCAACGCCACCTCGACGCAATCAATGAGAACGCCGTGACATCAATCCGCCGCTGTAAGTCCATCACGAGATGGTCGCAACCATTCACCACCACGCCTCCTCAAGCCCCTCTCCACCTCAAAGATGCCGCCTGCAGAGCCGAAAGGTATAGAGAGGAAAGGTGAGCCAACTCCCCAGAGACGATTGACACCTTTATCGATCTCCCACCCTCCGTAAAGAGATGGCAACGATCTCCGTGGGTTCGACTGCACGGGAGAATCATCTCCTTTTTCCGTAGAGATTCTCGACACGCCTGCCCCAGCCGACACAGGCACCCAACATCGCCGCCACGATGGCCTCGGGGACCCTCCCACTTCCTTTTCGCCTATACTACCAATATGGCGAATCAATGAATGGAAGACTTCCATATGTGCAAGATCTTCCCGAGGTGTCGATCTCAACGCCCGACGCTGGTTCACGCCGTCGCTGCAATAAGATACGCAGCCTGTGACCTCATGGATCGCCTGCTGGCGCTCTATCAAGATGCCACCTCAGCAGCCTTCGTCCACCCGCCACCATCCGCCAAGGGCTTAGACGAGACGATGTCAAATTTTGTCTCGCGATTCATCAAGGAATCTCAAGATTGATGATAGTAACGATCCGCTCATCATCAATGCGCTCAAAACGGATCCGACCCGGCGCGATCAAAGAAATCACTGTGAGAAACCAAAGACGGCAAGTAAACTTGAACCCGTAGACAACTTCACAAAGGAGACGAGTCGACTGAAAAAGAGGAGACCTGGATGAGCAGTAGGTTGAAAGAGGAAGCCGATGACCGAGGTCGAGGCGTTGAACGCCAAGTGCCTCGAAGAATCAAGAAGGCCTCGAGTCCGTGACTGACCTCGGCCAAACCTCGGCGGCAAAGTCACTCCTCCGCCAAATCGAGGGCGGAGATATTCAGCCCACGCCGAGCTCTTCCCCAAACCACCTCCCATGAAAGGAGGATCCAAGAAGAGGTCAATGAGAAGTATTGTGACTATCACCAAGGGTATGGTCACGACACCGAGGATTGCGTAAACCGGGCTCGCAGATTGACGAGCTGCGGGCTTAGGAGCCTCAAGAAATACCTCGCCGAGCCGGGCCGGGAACAAGCAAGCACAGGGGAAGAATAACGGTGGCAACAACGCGGGCCGACTCGACGGGCGACTCCAACCCGAAGATGATGAGGACGAAGGTCCCAACGCTATGGAGCGGTGTCTATGCCACATCGGGCTCTTCAGAGGAACGACGAGGTCGCTATTAAAGAACGAAGCTCGAGGCCGCCCCGAGCGGTCAAGAACAAGCGACTCCGGATGGGCGAGGACATCGTGTTCTCCAAAGACGACCCGTGCCCAAAATCATGCCCCACCAAGACGCCATCACAATACAAGCCGTAGGGCAACAAGAACGCCCACCGATCTACATCGACATCGTGCATCCACAAAGATTATCTTCCGTAGTCTGTCTCGATAAACTCGAGGCTCTGAGGAATTCAAATACATCCGCGCCATCCCAGCTTAAGTGAGCTTCAATCGAGGTGGTTCAACTCAAGGTGTCATCACCCTTCCTGCTATCTGTAGGGCGCGCCTCAGGTCGGTCACAAAATCCATTCAATTCTTCCCTGCACGAGCCCCTCTCCATACAACATTATCACGGGCATAGATTAGCTATACGCCACCATGTCGCCCGCTTGCTGTACCATCACAATCAAAATACCACCACCTAAAAGTAAGCATCCTGTGGGCGACAAGCGGGCAAGAAAAGAATGCCCACGAGTCTCAACCTGTGATGTAGCCCCGCCTCAATTATAGCAATTACGTAACTGTAAGCCGCCACCACCGGGACGACCTGACCAAGAACCTTCAACACGATTTACGTACTAATTCTCCAAAGTTGTCAAGGTCGCATCCGTGGCCCAACGATATTCGCAAAAGATGTCATGCGCTTCCGAGGGAATACAGGACGTGGTTCGCATGGTCCCCACTCGCTATGAACGGAGTGTCACCCGAGCTCATAACTCATCGCCTCAACATCGACCCTACCACTGCCGCCCGCGTAAGAAAAGAGTGTTATGGCTGCAGCGCACCAGTCATAAGAGACAAAGTGACTCACCCGTAGGCCAAGGTCTTGGTCGAGGTTACACCCGACCGGACGGCTAATCCAATGGGTCCAAAGCTGTGAGTGGCACAGAAATGCCGACTACACCGACCTCAACAAGACCGCTCAAGGATTGTTACCCCTCCCGACATTGACAAGAAGCGTGGAGGCACCGTAAGCCACGAGGTCTTCGGGCCTCGATCCACATAAGGTACCACCAACCGACGAGCTCGAGGAGGACGCCCAAAGACAAAGATTCATCACCGCCTTCGAGTCTTACAGACGAAGATGCCTTCGCCCAAGAACGCCAGCTACCCATCGATACGGTGGACGAATATTCAGGGACCACATGGTGATCGTCGAGGTCTCATGTCGATGACATCGAGTCAAAACCAAAATGGAGAATCGCGCACGACGACTCCTGGACTATCCTCCGCCCCTCGTGTCGGCCAACTCAAGCTCAACCCCGTAATGTACCTTCATGGTGAAGACGGAAAATTCTCGGGATGCTGGTCTCTCGTGAGGGCCTCAAGGCAAATCCCACTACAGGGAAGATCAGGTTCGACATGCAGTGCAAAGACCATCCGTGAGATCCACAAACTCACCGGTGTTTCACCGCCTCAAGCAGATTCTTATCTCGCCGCCGAGGCAGCCTTCCTTCTTCAAGATCTTGAGGAGAGCTCCGACTTCTCCCGGCAGAAGAACACCTGGTCGCCAAGACAATCGGGAAGAGTACCGACCGCCAACCCCCCCGCCCAAACAAGGCGAATCCTCTTTATCCGCCGCCTTGACGAGGCAATCGCTATGTATTAGTAAGAGACGAGGCTGGGACGCCAACTCCCATCTACATCATTAGCCGGGCCTCAAAGGATCGAGACGAGGTACACCACCAAAAAGGTAGCATCTGCCCTAGTGAACGCCAAGCGACGCCCGACCCTACTTCCGTAGGAAAACTATGTT